>VWYP01034197.1:28593-51632 GCA_013400435.1 Pycnonotus jocosus | reverse complement strand
TTGGAAATCAGAGCAGTTATGAACCCCATGCAGCTTTATCTGCAAAATGACCACATATGGAAAATGACCAGATGAAGACCAATGCTGACCTTTCTTCATGGAGCCATTTTTCAGAGGGGTCAAGCATATCAAAATAGGAGGAAACTTTGGGACCTTTTGCACAAAACCCTAAGAAATAAATTGCTTAGCATCCTTGGAAACATGCATCTCAATGGAATTTGGCAGGAGACTAGAGGTATGACCTTGTTCTATCTATGCATGCAAAAACACCTCTTCTGCAAATATGTAAAATTAAATCATGGTATAGCTTTAGTGGGGGTTTTTTTGTGTTGATTAGAGAAGAAATTTTATTTTCAGGCATGTGGAATTTTGAAACATTCCAGACCATCAAGATTTCAATCTCAGTAAATACACATAATATCTCTAGCACCATTTGCAATATATGAGATAAAGCAGGTATTTTAAAATAGTCATCTTGAAGTGAAAATTAAAAGTGAGATACTAAATGTGAAGCTCTACTGAGGAAAGGACTTGGAAACCAAGCTTATCTCTGCTCAAATATTTATAAAATTGAAAGCAATAAATAAATATTTATAAAATTGAAAGCAATAAATCTCTCTCTTTCTAACCATGTGATTAAAGCAAGAAAGAACTCTCCCATGAAATAACACCTTAAAGGTTGTTTTTTCAAGGTTCCCTCGGTCCTTCATAAGTGAAAAGCTTTGCAACACACAAAGAATTTTTCTGGGGCCATCTCTGGAACATCAAACAATCAGAATGGCTTATCCATCCAATACAAATTTCTGTAAGATGCAAAGCAAAATAAGTAGGCCTGACAGAGATACTATCAACCTTGCACACTTTACGGTGTTATGTGTCCTTTTGTTTTACACATTTTGTGTGAAAAAAGAATATTATACTAAGACTAAACACATGTTCACACTTACCCAACATTCTTCAGGGATGTAGTTGAATTTTGGCTAGTTCCATTAGGATGGTACTCCTAATGGAGTTACGCATGCCTCTTGTTTCTGCAATTTCTCTTTATGACTCTTCTTTGTCATAAAAACTGAGGCCCCATGACCTAATTTGATTCTTGGAACAGCAGATGGCCATCCCATCCCAATAATTCAAAATATCCTGCTGTCAAAATACCTTTCTTTCCTTCAGAATTCTTGAGAAGTTCATTAGGGGCTTGTCAAAGCAGAAAATAAATGACTTAAGTCCAGAGTGTGTGTGGACATCTCAGCATGGAGGTTACTCATGTACAAATACAAACATGGTGATTGTTGAAGGATCATTGGCAACCTCCCAGGCAGATGGAACAAGGGATGGAACACAAAAAGCCTGGCACCACCCAATTCACCCAGAATGCTGGAGATCAGGTTTCTTTTTTTTTACTTATAGAAATTTTTCCCATAAGTTGCTAGGAAACAAACTACTGGGGACTTACGGGTACTAAAAAAACCCAAAAGAAGTGGCTAAGGTGGGGACTGGAGTGTTGCACCTGGCTATACTTTTTTTCCCCTCTGGGAGTTTCTCTCTGAGGGGGAAGGATCTGCAAGTTTTAGAGGTGGGTAAAGGACAGGGCTGGAGGCAGCTGCTCTCTTGCTCCTGGAATCAAAAGGAGAAGGGTCAAGCTGTTGCTGACTGCAGGGAGAATTCACTGTCACCACTGGAGCCCAGTCCTAGGGACCTACTGCCATCTGCTCATGTGCCCAGGAATTCTGAACCCATTTTTCTTTCCTGCCCTGCTGGGAGCTGGGTGCTGGCTGTAGCCCTGCATCTCCTACTCTGCTGGGACACCCCACCAGCTCCAGCTACCACCACTAGCTTCTGCTACATCTCATCCACCACCGTGGGTTTTCTGCTCATTCCTGCCCTTCCAGCTTGGTGCTCCTCAGAGTCCTGCAGAGGCACGGGGATCAGACTGCTGCAGGGTTTTGTGAAGCAAAGCCTCTCCTCCATCCCTTCACATCTCAGCCCAGAAGGCTGTCACAAAGTTCCTGGTTTCTGTTTGTTAATGCCATAGTTATTGTTGTTTGTTTGCCTTGTTATACATACTGGAAAAGAACTGTTATTCCTATTGTATCTTTGTCTGAGAGCCCCTTAATTTCAAAATTATAATAATTCAGAAGGAGGGGGGTTACATTCTCCATTCCAAGGGAGACTCCTGTCTTTCCTAGCAGGCACCCATCTTTCAAACCAAGACAGAAATATCCTGTTTTCCTGCTATCATTTCTTATCAAAGAATGTTTGCCTTTAACTTAGATGAATGTGAAGGCAGCCCTTTGATTTGCTTCTGTGCATGTTTTTGGTGGAACAAGATCGAGGTGAAGCCTTGAGTAAAAACATTGGCTGCATTTGGCTCAATTTAATTTTATTTAAAGACACAACTTCATCATGTTGATGCAAACAGAAATCTTGCATAAAGCAAGATGATGGGTCTGGTATGAAGATTAGGGTACCTGAGGGAAGATGGAATTACTTGTGTTTGAGGAGGAACTGTTTGAGCAGGTGATCCTTGAGATAAAATGGTTTCAAGCATCATCTACTCTCTCTTTAATAACTGTGCTGTGGCCAGACCAAAGAAACCAACAGAGTTCAAAGATGAATGCAGCCCAAAGTGTCCCGAGAACAGATATCAAAAGGGTTTCATTCTAAGGTGAACTGATGTTGCAGATAACTAATGTGGCTGACTAGCAAAGAAAAATGAGAGAAACCAGTGTAGTTTCTTGCAGCTGTCCATCCAAAGAGCTTACAAAACCATGATTTTAGTCCAAAATTCATCCATAACTTTACAGTCTCATAAATCAATCACCAAGACTCATTAATAGCAGTGAGAACATGGCAGGTATTTACACAAGCTGCACTAAAAATTAGTATTTTCCCAATGTTGCATTTGAAGCCATATACACAGATACACAAACTTTTCATCAAGAAATATTTTTATCTTAAAAATATTTTGAAGATATGAACAGTCTTTCTAGAGTTTAAAGATTTCAAATGGGATATGACGATGCAAATATAATAGAACTAAAAGTATTTGGGGCAAAACAAAAGATGGTATCAGATTTTTTAATATATTTTTTCCAATTAAAATTGTATTTGTAATGTATTTTTTCTTTGTTTACAGACAAACATAATGTTGCACACAAATAAACACATGCATAAATTAATATTTAAATATGTGTGCTTGTGTCTTTATACATACCTACATGTGTACATATACACATCATGTATGCATACCTCCATTAAATCATAACATGAACTATTTTATGGGAAAATATTTTAATTGTTTGATCCTGATTTTTCAATCATTGAAAGCATTCTGATGCTTTTTGTTTTTTGAAATAAGAGCATAAGAAATGCAAAGTGTGGTAAAAGTTTGGTGAGGAATGCACAAGCAATTAAATCTGGTCTTGCTTTTATTGCAGCTCTCATGACATAGAATTAAGCAGTTATCATTTATAGACATCATTTGCAGCCAACAAACCTTAGGAGTATTTATTATTTCACATAGCAATAGCTCTGTGTTGTCTCACAGCCAGCATGCCACCATTCTGCTTTTACTAGAGGTTTTCCTCAAAGTCTACAAACAGCTGAAGTCCTTTAACCCCAAAACACACAGAGAGTGTTTAGTTTCAGCTGAAGGAAACAAGAAGGCAGGAAGTCATAGAGCTCGGATGGTAATATTTCCCTGATCCACCCAAATACCCAAACACCCACAGGTTGTGCAAGAAATGGGAATACTTCCATAATTATTAGGAATGCTTGGTTCAAGGGCTTCCCTTCAGCTGAGGCACAGCTGGGACCAACTTCCGTGCATTTTGGATAGGATTAAACAGGAGAAAAAGAAACATGGAAAAGAAAAAAATATAAAATTAGACCTTACTCCATTCTAGTACCAAAACTTCAGCTTAATTCTAAATATAAAAATCATTACATGGCATAGAAATGGGATCTTTTTGAGCATGAATTTAAATATAGGCAGAGCTACATGTTGGTGTTAGGATCATAAACCACAAACATCTAATTTAAAAACTATTTTTTTCTCTGTGGATTTAAATAAGGGAATGCACACTTGGTTCATACAACCTTTTGTTTGGTCTCAGATGATTGCCAGTTATCTGCACTGATATCAAACCAGGACTAGCACACCTAATTTCAGGAATTCAGTTTTCTCAGGGATTTTCATGGAAACCAAATGTGTGATATATGTGTGAGGGATCCTCATTAGAGCATTCATGGAAATTTGCTTTTAAGCTGTCATTTTTTCACTCATACTGAGAAAAGACAGTTGTATTCTCTTTGGCATAATTTAATTATTTGGTGTGCTTCAGAAATGTAATTTCTCAAGAGCAGAAAAAACTTCTAACAGCAAAAAGATCTCTCTTGTTCAATGGCATTTACCATGTTCTTTACCTAAGGAAGCCTCTATTTGTTATATCAGTGCCTGTAGTAAAGTGGGTGAACTTTATCTTCCTGTGCTTGACCATTGAATCAAGTTAACATTTTCAGATTTTTTTTTTTCAGGTGGACTAGAAAAGTTTGTTGCCACATGTCAAGTCAGAGTAAAATGACTGGTGCAGAGATATTTTCTGTGCTGGTTTTGCATCAATTGACATTTAGTGAGGAGGGAAGACGTCACCAACAGAAATGATTTTTCTAAGACAAGCTACAAGCAGTTTCCTCCATGCCTGACAAAACCAATCGGTGGCTAGTTTGAATATTGACAACCTGTTAAATCAATTAAAGAGCTGAATACACCTCTGTGAGATTCACATTTTAAGACAAACAAGCCCAGGAAAAGTCTCTTCTTCTTCCAGCCTAGGAACGAGTAACAGGCCGGTCCAGCCCCTCTCCGTGTGGCCGGGCCGGGCCGGGCGTGCTCTGCCGAGGGGCCAGACCCCTCCCGGGGAGCCCGCCAGGCCCTGCTCCGGCTGCACCGGGCCCCAGCAGCTGTTAACACCTGGCTGCCGGACTGGTTCCCTCCCCACCAGCCTGGTCAAGCCAACTTGCAGCTGGAATTACATGCAGTGGGGGCTGAGAGCAGCCATGCAGCCAGAGCGGGAGCTGCTGCTTCTGGCCGAGGCCCCAAGACCCCGGCACAGCCCCGGCACAGCCCGAATCCACCACCGTGACTGCTATGACCATCATGACCACTGCAGGCTGGGCAGGATATTAACTCTGTCATTGCACAGACATTGATCCTCTCTCAAGTGAGAGAAAAGAACAGAGTGAGGACACCTAGAGAGACAACACAAAGACAACAAGGTCAGTGAAGAAGGAGTTAAGTCCCAGATGGGAGGAGAAAGAGCAGATGCCTTAGTCTTTGGCTGAAATTCTTTCTTAAGGTCATGCTGATGAACTTGATACACTAGAATATCCCCTTAGTTCATGAAGACAGTATGGGGAGATGGAGTGTTCAAATTGCAGACATGAGCAAAGGCATTTGTGCTGAAGCACATAAATGTTGAAGTAGTTGTCTTCTCATGAGAAGCTTGAACAGAGAGAGATGAGAATGAAGAAGACCCTTTGCCTCCAGGGAAAGAAGTCCTCTGTTCCCAGAGATGATCTCAGAGATAGATGAAGAGAACCTTTGTCTTTGATCAGCTCATCCTTAAAATAGTACCACATCAATTGACATGGCCCATGAACACGGCTGTGGGAAGGTTACATGAGATGGGAGGGACTTCAGGAATGCAGATTTCAGGGCGGCTGGTATTTGTGGAAATTTAAGCCATGAGGGAACTCTTCTTGTGGAGAATTCTCCACAACATGGCAAAAGAGACTCCTCTCCCTAAAACCTGGTGAAAGACTATTTTAGAGGTGATAAAACAGACGTAAGTCCCAGGTTGTGTTTCTATATGTTGTCAGTGGGAAACAAAAGAAGGTTGTGGAGGGAGGAAAAGTGTTCTGAAGGTTTTATTCTGATTATTTTTTTTTTTTCTTTCAGTTCTGTTTTTCTTTATACTCTTTAAAGTTTGAGCCTTCTTTGCTCTTCTCATAATCCCATCTTATAGCAGAAAAAGAGTAAATAATTCTTGTGGGTGCACTGGCATTTAGTCAACATTAGACCCACCAAATTAATTGGTGCATTGGTTGGGAAATCTCAAATTGGCGAACCAAAACCACTACACTAAATTAGTGTTTCTGCCTGGGTCAAACCTGAAACTACCACACTTTCATTTTATTTTTTCCAGCTCAGGAGAAAAATAACTAGATACTATCCTCCAAAATAAACATTTATCTATTAATTTTTTAATGCATGATACTAACAATTTCTATTCCATTTCATTAACATCTATTTAATAAAAATAATTTAATATTGAATTAAAAAAACCAAAAATAATTGAGGTAGATCATCTCGATTTTACAACGAAGAGGGAGAGATCCAGAGGTAATATCCAACATCTATTGCCTGTATTCTTTTACTTTTTCATATTTTAATTTTACTTATTTATGTTCTTGATTGTTTGCATTTGGTTATATTGAACATCCAGTTCTATGTTCTAAAAGAACATCCACTTTACATGCTTCCTTACCTTAGGACGTGTGCATATCTGCCACTAAAAAGTATCATCTTTGGCAAAGTGGCAAAGTAATTTTTATGCAAAAATTGTAGGTGGTTTTATTTGTGTTTTAAGACTGAGATAACACTGAGAGAGGAGCTTTTCTAGTTTTGTTTCTATCCAGTGAAAAGGAATGGGTTGAAATTTTTAAGGTTAGGCTGAGGCAGAAGTTTTTAATTAATATCTTTACTGCAACATGTTTCATGATAAATTGGATCTCAGCAGCTGCCTAACACCATATCAGCACCAAGAGTTAAAATCTTTGGTGTGGAAAGACCTCAGACATATTGGGCTAATAAATTTCTATCCAAGACAGAAATGTTACCTTTCCACAAGAAAACTAGAATGTGTAAGATCTTATTTTCTGGATTATCTCATGTCATTTGACAATAAATATTACATTAAACTCTCGTATCTTCCAAATAGGGCAGACCCCTTGGAAGATGTTGATTGGCTTCAGATAATTCTCTAAGCATATCTGCCAACACTTTGGAAGCTGGTCCTGACTAAAAATACGGAGGGGGCTGTTGACACATTTAAATAATATAGGTAACATTCTTCCACTGCCCGGGTAGAACCTCTCATGCTGCTCAGCCTTTGATTGGAGCCATCTCAGACTCTTAATATTTTTGAAGTTCTTGGTCCATGCTGTCTTCCAGAGTCTATTGACCACCTCACTCAAGAACTCATCTTTCCTTTTTTTTTTTTTTTTTTTTTTTTTTTTTTTTTTCCCATCAAAAAAGAGCAAAAGGACTGGAAGCAGAACATACAAATCTCATCTCAAAATAGTCTGGAGGGCCTAAATGAGAATTTACTGAGATGAAAGGCCCACAAGATTAAATTTCAAGCAAAAAACCCCCCAAAACCCAGGCAAATAATGTGACAAATAATGGAGTAATATGCACAAGTGCCTGGAAGAAACCAAGAAAATTACTAAATAACAAACATGGGTTTGTCAAGCAGAGATCAATTTTCTTTTGATGATTAAATGATGACATTGGTGTAGTGGGGAGAAATAATAGTTATGAAATGTCTTTTACCCAAAGAATGTTACTGACGTAATTTCATGTGATTATTCTTGATGTTCTCCAGGACTGGAACATGAATGGTAGAACGGGGTAAAACAGCTTGAGAAGAGCACCCAGACACACATTACCCACAGTTCATTTTCAGAATGATTGGAACAGCAAAAACATTCTTCAGGTGGCCACCTCATCCTGGATCCTGTATAATATCTTCAGAAATGATGAGGGTGCGAGAGTGGGAAATTTATAAAATCTGAAGGTGACAAAATAGGAATGAAATGAAACAACCTTGAAAAACAGCAACAGACAGTGTTCTGAAATGGTCTAATGAGTGCAAGTGTGATATTCTTTCCTTACACAGGGGCAATCAGCAGGGCAAAATGTGGAGCAAACTGGCACAGCAGCAGCTCTTCAGCTACACACCAAAGCTGGCTGATTTGAAAAGCTGGACATAAACCAGAATTGTCATAGTTTTGGGTAAAAAAAGGCACTGAGAGATTTGAGTGTGACTTGGTTCCACAGGACGTGGAAAGTTACGTGCCCTCTGTTTTACCCAGCACATACCTAACCAATATATATTTCAAGAAAATATGTATACTAAGAGTCAGAAATGTAGAAGAGGGCAATGGAATTGGAGAAAAAAGAAAAATAAACCAATAGGGAAAGACAAAAGCTGGCATGGTTTAGCCTGAAAAAAGACATTAAAAGAGGGAGTTATGAGAAAGCACACATGAGGATCCTCTTTCAGGAAACAAGAGGAATGCATCTCATAGGTAATGTATGCAGTCTCCATCCCCTGAGGTCATAAAAACAGATTAAACAAATAACTTTATGAAATGACACAGTTATGGACGATTTGACTTTGACATAGGGGTTGGACTACTTTACCTCTAGAAGTGCTTTCCAGACCTATTTTTCAATGACTATATGAAGTATTTGACCACTGTCCAAGAGAAATAGTGGATTGTTTACAAAGTCATCCTTATTCTGTAAAAGTTGATGAAAGTCTATAACTGGAAGAATTAATGTACTCATAATGATTTTTGTGTGTGAAATCGGTAAGAGGAAAGTATTGACTTCAAATCAGTGTTGTGTATGCCTTGTTGTGCTTCAACATTGAGCCTTTCACAAAAGAATTTTTTTGAAGGATACAGGTTGTCCTGGAAAAATTTTATGTAGAATTTACCGACTAAATCTATTCCAAGTTTGTCTTCATTGCCTGCACTAATCCACATGTTTTTACTCCATCCCTCTAATGTAATTTCAGACTCAAGGTTATACCAATCCCCTGAAGTAATTAATCAGTTCCCAACTGCACTTAATCCATGCCAAACAAAAACAAAACTATGTACCTACAATAACTTTTAGAACTCTACCTCTTCCCTTTCATAAAAGATTTTAACAAAGAAATTAATGGAGAATTCTAACTCAAACATCCTCTCAAGCATGAAAAAAGCTACAGGGAAATCTATGCAAAACCTTTCCAAACCTAGTAAAATAGTTTTATATACATCGTATAATAGTATACATAGTAAAACAGAACCTAGAAATAGTTCTTTCCATGCTATTAAAAAAAAAAAAAAAATCTTCCAGCTGTAATGCAGCTAAGATTTATGGGTGAAAATGAAAATCTAAAGATAGTGTCTACTAATAAATTTATAATAAGGAAGTAAAAGCAATATCAAGTAACAGAGAAACCCTGTCAGATATCAAAGTGTTCTCAGGAATTTCTTTAGAAATCAGTTTTTACTTTATAAGTACAAAACTCTAGGTCCCTTTTAATAAGTTCAAATGTCACTTTGAGTTGTGTGAAATGCTAGTCAATAATTTTTATGTGGATCTGAGGAAACAGAAGAAAATATTGAAAGCTCTACATCTCAAAAGAGCAATACCTGCACTGAAATACTGGAAAAAATAATAAAGTCCAGTGCAAAGGCTCATCCCATATTCTTTGGATGGCTGAATGTTTTTTACTTGAGTAGATAAATGAAAAGCAATCTGGAAAACTGCAAAAATGAGAGGTCAATGAATAAATTAATGTAATCTTGCAATATCAGAGATAAGGGAAGTTGCAAAATAATATCCTGCTTTCTTTAGAAGCAGAATCCTCTATGTGTGCATAACACAGAGCAAAGTTTTATTTTCCATATCCTTCCATCTCTAGAATTGAAGCCTGTAAGAAGGCAACTTGCTAGGCACCACAGTACAAATTATGCACTTAATACTTGATAACTTACCATAAATGTTAATGGAAAGAAATCAAAATAAAAATACATCCTAAACACTAATTTTGCTCCAAAAGGGCAAATTCTGTCTCAGCTGAAGCCCACATGCAAATCCTATTTTCTGACACAATTTCTTGAAAAATATTAAATAAAATGAAGCATAATATCTTACAAAATTACTTTTGCCAGTCACTTCTGTGCCTAACTTCAAACTGCTCTTAATCCTCATGATATATTTACAGATGGAAACAAAAGAATACCTCCTTTGGACAAAACTACTATAAGAATGACATGAAAAGTATAATCTGAATGACTCTGAGTAGTTTTACAAGAAAATGAATTTAGTTTACAAGGTTGCAAGAGGGCATGAAAATGTGTAAACACTCTGTCATACTTTAATTCTGTCATATTTTATGAGAAATTGCAGATAGACAGACAGGCAGAGAGACACTTTGCTGTTAGTTGAAAAAAGACTGGCTATTACCACCTGCCCATGACATAATTTCCACTTTTGCCAGGTAGACATTGTTCCATTTATGTTTGGAAAATTGCTGCCATGCCAGGGATATGACAACACAACAACACAACAGTGTCACCCTGTCACAGGCAGCCACACCTAGCAGGGTTTTAGTCTAGCCATCACCACCAGATGTGACAATGGCAGTCTGTTTACAATGAGACTCTTAATAATACCCAGTTTGGAGATGGATTTTTGGTTAACACCAAAAGTTACACTGGCAGTTATTTTATTTCATGTGTGCCAGCTTGATTAAATCCGAGTGGTTTTTACTGACTTTAACCAAAATCCCATTTGGTTATTCACAAATATTTTGTGGAACATCATCATCTGGTGCATATTCAGATCATTCAAAGCACAAGAGCTTTTGTTAGCAGAAGTTCCTTGTTTTGCACTCAGACTTTGGAATTAGCTGAAGGATTCATAGGAGTGAAGCTAGACATCTCTCTATCAGTCACACATCTGAGAGAGGGAACAACTATAAATTAATCTATCCAGAATTGTCTGTAAATTATGATTCCTCAATTCTCCAGCCATTTCAAAAGCCAACATGTGGCTGTTATATGATTTCTTTCATTTTATTCGTCCATCTCTCCAACAATATCCGTTCTTCTTTCAACTGCAAACCATAATCTGACTTGTGAGAGAGGCAGGCAGATGTGGTGAGGTCCCTGCTGCTCTGGTGGACATGCAGAAAAATAATGTAGTCAGAGCTCAAACCTCACTTCAGCTGAAGATTTTTTTTTTTCTCATTTGCAGAGCACTCCTCCAAAGCATTTAAAATCTTTTCAGATGCTTCCTCCCTGCTGTCATCAGAAGGTAGGATTGTGCATAAGTCACAGTTAGTGTACACTTGAGGGAAGTTTTTACCAGACCAGCTCAGACAGGTGAAACCAGAACACCACAAAGGCGCAGGTTTGAGAACTTGGCCTTTATACCACCCACCTTAAAACTTTGCTGCTAATTTATCTGAAATAAGTTCACATCTTGGCCTCAGCCCTATGTTCTTGAAGCTGCGGCATGCTATCTCATTTATTCCACAGAAAGCACCCGTGACTAGAGAACATTTCAGTGCTTTCGGATCACTTTCGGATCACATTCTCAAATGTATGCTATAACCTAAAGAAACTGATGTCCAGCTAAGTGATTCTTGAGGTCTTGTCTACAAAGATGTCTCTAAAAATGCATATGTGATGGCTATCACCATCAGAAATTCCTAAAGAGTGACAGAATATCACCCAGTACTGCAGAGTTATGGAGTTTGCTGCCAAAGCTTTCAGAATTTTGTATCAATACACAAGTTTATGTGCAGAAATAAATATATTTATGCATGAATATATACAGGACTGACTGACTGGGAATGTGGAGTGTGTGTGCAAATTTGGAGACAGGATTGGTCTCTTGTAGCTCTGATTGGTGCTGTAAACCATAGGGGTGGATTTATTCCCTAGCTCTGAACAGGAGGATTTAGTAGACAATGTGAAAGTTGACATTATACTCCTACAGCACCTTTCACCCTAAAGCAGGTTCCTTAATCTTGATTAAACCTCCCCACCCATGGCAGGACAAAAAACAGAGGAATTGTCTCTTGCAAGGTTTCTGCTGATAGCAGGGGCGGCTATGTCCCAAAGTAAAGATTGATGCCTTATTCCTGGATAAAAGCTCAGCATAGAGAAAAGTGGCTCAAGTGTTTGCTTTAAACATGAACAAGAGCCTGATCTCTAGTCTCCTCAATCTTCCCACAAGCTGGGCCAAACTATCCTTCTTTCTTTATTTGATGACTTAATTCCCAAGGTGAAATTTCCATCCCCTCAACTCCATCGATACCTTGGACTTACACTAGTGCAAGGAGGAGCAGCATATGCATCCCTCCTGCCTCTCTCCACCCAGACCCACCCTCCAACTGCAGTGGAAAACTGGGCTTCCATTCAAATCTTTGTCCACTTGTTGATATTGACTAAGGAGAAGGGAGTGAACTGTCTCCTCTTCCAAGCAGCTGTAAGCCTTAATAGGGGTCAGCAAGCTATAATTTACATAGTTTGCCTGTTTAAATTGCAAAAATAATTCAGCCACTCCATCCAATAGCAAGCAGGGCAAGGGAGAGGGAATATCTTCTAAACAAATCACAGTGTAGTGCAAAAAGGATTTTTTTGAGACCTGTTTGGAAAGAGTGCTAATAACCACACATTCAAAAATGTGTTGACATCACTCACAGCAATGGGCAGTGGCCCAAGGTTTACCCCAGAGACAGCAGCTTGTTCCAATCTAGAGCAGAATAGCAGTGCAGAAAACAATGAAAAACATTCCCTCATGTAGTATACAGATCCAAGCTGGCTTATGAGCCATAACCACTGTGCAGGAATATTCGCTGTGAGAGGAACTGTTGTGCAGTGATGTGCAGGGAAGGCATTTTGTACGGGGTTTATCTCACTTGCAAGTCTCTGTTTCACAAGCAGGCTGACTCCAGGCCTGTTGCACGTGCTGCACATATAGCCTGCAAAACATTTTTTGCGTAGAGATTTTCTTTTATTTCCCCTGGTTTTTTACTCTGTGGGCCCTGATGGAGCCATTTGATTTGGAGACATTGCTGTGCAAAATGCATGCTGCAGGGTGGAAGGACACTTGTGGGTACACCTCATGTTCATCTGCTGGGTGAACTTTCTCTGTGTATCATATTTCAGTGTATCACATAAAATAGTAATCCATTCCTTCCTGGAAAATGAATTGTGTTTATAACCTCAGACATTACAAATGGATCAGCGTAAATGGTGAAGAGCCCTTAAAGTTCATCAGAAGATACAGAAGGAGAAAGGGTTTAAAAAACACCACAATTGGAGGATGTAGTGTAAAACCTGAAACAAAAATGACATTTTGAGTTGTAGTGAGGGGATAGGGAGAGACAGACATGCTTATTGACTGGTAAGATGCCAGTACAATGTAAATAATGGGAGATGGAGAAATTCTTGTGGGGACAATTCAGTCATCAGTATGTTTTCCTGTTCTATACACCCAACTGAAGAAAATTCCCTTTCTACTTTTATTTTGCTGCATCTTCTACACAGAGTATTGTAAAAAGCACTAGTGAGAACACAGATTCTAATTTTGGGGTGGTTTTTTTGTTGTTTTTGTTTTGTTTCGTTTTTGTTTGGGGTTTTTTTGTTTGTTTGTTTTTGGTTTTGTTTGTTTTTTTTTTTTGGAAGAGAAGGGAAGGGAAGAGAAGGGAAGGGAAAGGAAAGAGGAAAAGAAACAGCTGAAGACATTGCAACAGTAGAAATTTCATCTGGGTACCCTCTTCTTCTTCCCTTGATTCTTTGTGTTGTTCATGGACTTTTTAGTCCACTGAAGATGGTGAACCAGCATGTACTGGTTATACGTATTTATCAATATCTGTGTTGTTGTCTTTGCCAGATAATAATGACATTATCTTGAACAACGTGCTTGTCTATGCCACTAAAATAAATCTTCATTTGTAAATCCGACTTGTCCTTAGTCCTTGGTTACTTAGGGACATAATCTTGAGGTTATCAAAGATATTTCTATGGAAACAGTTAAGGTGGAACCCCTCCACAGCAGTAGGGATGTAAACCAGAGTCACTGGGGTGGACAGTTGCAGAGGGAGGTGAATTAAGTTGCCAGTTCCCTGCCAGATGCTTGGCAAGTGAGCATTCCCCTTGGACAGCAACCAGTCCAGGGCTTATGATACACAGGAATGATCTCTGAGTTAAAAAATCCTGAGGCACAAACGTTTGAGGACTGACCGGTGACTAGGCAGAGGTGTAATTATTAATTTATCTGCTTTTCCACCATCCCTCTAGCAGATAGCACCTTCTGTTGACATAAAAATAGTATTTTCCTGCTTTTTGATTAAACCAAGGAGGAAGACTATTCTGTGTGGGAGAAAAAAAGAAAAAAACCCCAAAAACCAAAAAAAACAAACACACATAATAAACAAACAAATAAAAATCCAAACCATTCCTCACTTCATCAGGGAGAAGCAAACACACCCCTGACTGTTTGCCAGGAGCTGAGTGTGACAGCACAGCCACCCCTCAGCATATCCGTGCATCCTCCAGCATCAGGAAAGCAGCCAGTGTCCCAGGCAGGGATTTCCCAGAGGAGATAGAAACACCCAGCAAAGGGGTCTAGGTCAAGGCTGCATGAAGGAAGACAACAAGCCAATGGAGGAGAACTTGGTCTGGTTTCTCAAGTTGTATAGTACGAGCCACAAGATTGTGTCCAATTGGTAAATGTGTGAGTGACACTGGGTGTGGACCAACACCAATGTTTTACTAAGCTTGAGAGGGATTTCCCTGACTTCTAGAAATAACCGTGGCCCTTTATTGCAGAACAATAAAACACAGCTCGGCGTGTGCTGAGACCACAGGTTGAGTCAGCCAGATGCCAGTGAGGAAACTCACCCTGAAATGAAATGCAGCCATCCGCTCTTCCCTCAGCAGCATCACCGAGGAGCTAAACTGGTCTCAGACCAGACAAAAAGCTTTGAGAGGTATATGAAACAAAAAACAAACTAAAAAACCCAAACCAAACCAAAAAAAACCCCAAACCAAAAGACATTCCCCCCCGCCAAAAAAAAAAAAAAAAAAAAAAAGGAGAGACACCGGAAATCTCCCAAAGGAAGCACTGAAATTCAGCTACTTCTAAAAAAAAAAAAGAGAAATAGATGCAATAAAATACTTTTGATGTTTAGAAACATTGATTTGGAACAGAAAATCTTGTTTTCCATCATTGAGTCAAAACATTTAGTTTCTCAGATCAAGATGCTGAAGAAGGAAAAAGCTCTACAAATCTTTAAATTAACATTTCTGTTACAATTAAAAGTGATATTTTTCTTTCAGCATGATTTTGCCAAAAATACAAATTGGGTCATTCACAAGTCTTCTGTAAGGGGTTCAGTATAGATTTGAAAAACTCTGAAGCTTTGTTAAAATGTTCATACTATCTCACCTAGATAGTGATGACCATTCACAAAAAAATATTCTTAGAACAGCCATTTTCTTCAAGCTCTGTTGTCTCCACTCCATTTTTTAAATTACAGGTTTTGCTATGCCAGGCTCCTCAAAGTGTTATTTGAATGCATTGGTAGGCAAACAAGAATTTAATTTGATAAATGAAAATTAGGGCAAATTCAGCTAATTTGGAGGTATCAGGGTGAAATATTCCCATACTTATCCATTCAACCCACAAAATTAAAACTCCTGGCTGTCATCTTCAAAACCATTGGTCTCCTCTCCCTTTCAAAGCTGTGAGGTAGAGAAGGCAGGAGCTTATTCATCTTCATATTATGCTAAAAAAGTGTCTGAAGCAGGTTTGTCTGCTAAAATAAATGTAAAAATACTCCCCTCATTAGCAGAGTATTATGCTTTTTACTAGAGAGATTGTAGCAAAGCACTGTAGCCACAACATGTGTAAATGTTGTAAATCACTACACATTAGTTTGACAGACATTTCTTTCTTGTACATGTTTCTTATGCAGCCTTATAGGGATCAATGAGTATTTTATTTAGAGCAGTTCCTGACCTGCACCTGTCTAGAATCCTAATAAACTTGAAACTGTATTTTACTTGCTCAGTAGATCGGGATTTTAGTGTAGATTTTATTCTTCTGGAGTGTATGTCTATTTCTTCTAATTTTTGCATTGTAGTATATACAACAAAATACACATCCAAATCGAAAGGAAAAAATGAGCTTAATTAAGTTTAACAACAGAGGTGATTGTGAAATTAAACTAGGACCTGCTAAATTTACTAAAACCATGCTGTCTTGGTTTTCCATAACAGTGCTTTGCAAGATACAATATTGCCTGTGCACAGAATCATTGTCTTTCAGGGCTAATCATCTGAAGACAGTTTTTGAATTAGTTGAACTTTGGATGTGTTGGAGAGACATGCAAGGTTAATTGTGGGGTTTTTTTCTGTACAAGGTGGTGTGCAGTTTTCTGGGAATATTGAATAGCTGATGATCAAATTTAATGGATCAAATTTAATGATGGCTAAAAAGATGACATCATTTTGCACCTTGCTAATTTAGTATAACACTTCTTTTCACTGAGAATGGCATAATTTCATAATTGGCTTTCATCCTTTGGCCTTCATCACTTTGCTGAACTGCAACATGAAGAACAAAATAAAAAGTGAAAAGAAACAATTACACTTAACATGAGGAAAGCACAAAAGACAGAAGAGACTGGAAAATTTTGGGAAAGGTTAAACAATTTTCTTTCATGCAGACCTTTACTTGAACCATTCCTTCCTGAAGAATGAGTCTGCTGGAAGTAATATGCAGTGGATGTGGAGTTTGCATTTAAATCTCCACTCATCAGAATATTGAATTACCTGAAATAAGTAGTAACAACTCTCCTGGTTGAGGAGAGTGTTGCCAGATTTCCACTTAGGTCTAGTCATCCCTGGGTTAGGGTTTTGCAGAGCCTGTCCTCCTGCTGTGACAAACTGCACCCTCATCCTGCATAAGGTGTATCATGCTCCTGAGGAGCTCAGAATAGCTCCTGTCCTGTGGAACAGGGACAGTTCTAACAAGAACAGTTCTAGTTCTCTTGCTGGAATTTAACATTTCTCTGCAATAGAGGAGCTGATTTATCTCCAGATCAGGGCAAATACTGCAAAAGCATTTGCATGACTTGTGCTGATTAAATCTGACAAGCTTATCTGCGTTACTACAGTTTAATCCATGATAGTGTTTGCATTTCAAAGGGAAAGATGGGCTGGAAGAAGAAGGAAGGAACTGATTCAGCACAGCACTCAAGCAGCTGCAATTACACTGATCACAAACATTGGGTTAAGATTGTACCAAGTATTTTGCTGATGGGAGTAGAAGACTCACAAATAGCCTTTTATTGTAGAGAAGAGGTTTCCACTTGCATCTCCTAGATCAGATGAGTAAGGAAAATTATGTGCTGATGTGGTCTCATGCACTGAAGCACAGACCTTCAGCTGGCAACAATTGCCATATGGCAATTGTACCAATTATCTGAATAAAGAGCAGGTTATAACCTCTGAAAACCCACCCATAACTTCAATAAAGTATTTGGCTGTCAAAATTTCTACTGTGAGAAACACAAAAGAATAAAGGTGAAAGATGGCAGGCAGAGAAAGATCCAAGAAGATGATAACCACAGGCAGGATACCAAAAGCCAACATTTAATCTGCATCTTAGCAATGTGTGGAGAGATTCCTGTACTAAAACACTTTGCAGACATTGCAGTGAAAAGTGAGACACAAAAGCCAGTGATTTTGGTAGACAATAAGAGACTCTAAGAATAAGAGGTTACAAGGACACCTCTCTCTTTGGAGCTCTGTGAGCTTGATTCCATCTTTTATTTCTCCACCTACAGTGGAAAATATCTTCTTTCCTTTCTTCACATGGAATTTTTGACATAAAGAATTCTCCTTCATGTGACACTTGGTGTCTTGATTGGTGTGAGAAAATAAAAACTTCTGTTTACGATCACTGAAGTCCTTGGAGTCATTTTCTGGTCCCTAATATTTTAATGATTGCTTTTAGCTTCTAAATGCTTTTCTTAGACAAATCAGCACAACAGCTTCACAAGCTGGAGGATCTCTTCTTAAATCCCGCTTGACAAATTAACAGTCATTGTAATTGCCACTAAAATCATGAGCACTGGACTACCTGTGAATAAAGGCCACAAACTGTACCCCTGCCAGCTTCCCTGCAGCCTGTGGTGCCAAGAAAACAGAGAAGGCAGAGGCAAAACCATGAAGGAGTCATATGACCACTTCTATTATTGAATTTTAATTATTTCACTGAGTTTTATAGCTGATTCTGGCATCAGTGGGAGATATCTGTAGCGACTTCCATCTTTTCAAGACAAATCAACTTATGCATAAGTGTAGTGGGTTATTTAGCCACTTTTATCTCATTAAGTAAAACAAAACTGGGATCGGGGCCACTGCTAAAGGTATTTATTAAATAAACACTATGAAATATAAAAAGATGTATGAAATGAGTAATCTTGTTTTTCTTTATTAATAAGTAATTGAAGATTAACATATATCATGGAACTGAAACATTTAAAAAAGAGATAAAAGCGACCACCCTCCCCCCTTTTTTTTTCTAACAAGTAAAAGGTAAACTCAAGGTTTAGAATAGCAGAATCAGTATCAGAGGCACAATGACGAATTACAGGATTGGTCCATCATCTGTAGGAATGCACAAATTAGGGTTCTCATCTTTGCAGTAGTTTTGCAGTCATTAACATTCATTATCTACCAAAAGAGATCTCACAATCAAGTTGACATTCTGACTTCAGTTAGATTGACTCACCAAGCACCAAATGCCTGGTAGTGCTTGCCTAAATAAATTACTTTCTACAAATTTAAGTGATGAAAGGATAACATATTTGTGGTCGAAATCCATGTGGTCCATTAAGGACCTGAGTCATAATTTGTTCAAAAGGACAAGAGAGACTCAGAATGCCTTACTGTGCAATTTTGTCATCTTCAGGTCTGCAATTCCTTCATTACCTTTACCAGTACTGAAAATACACTGCTGACCTCGTTATCCTGGTTTTATAAAAACTGGATCATGAACACAGAGATGGGAATATTACAACAGTTTTATTGTAATAAACAGAACCTGTCTAGATAAGTACAGGAGAAATTAGTACCCAAACTCATTTTAGAGAGTTCAACATTTCAAATCTGGTATCTCTGACCCCAGAAGTCTCATCTCCTTTAAAAATAAGAACCTGCTAGACTTTGGTGTGTTAATAAGAGATTTCTGACACACACATTTACCTATAACCATACAAGTGTCTGACCAAGGATTGCAGAATGGTTAATCTTATTTATACAGATTGAGTATTAGGGACCAAAAAAACTGGCTGTCCTAATTTGCAGGGAACCAAAACTTGCTAAAAGTCTTCTGGCAAACTAGGAAATGCTGACATGCTGGAGTGAGAACTGGAATTGCATCCTGATAGCCAGGCCCTACCAAACCTTTCCTTATGGAGTGACACATTTCACAGCCATTCTAAGGCAGTGGTCCCCAACTTCTATGATATCTTCATCACCACAGTTTCAAAGCAGAAGCGAGGCCAGGGAAGCCCAGTTCATCCATTTCAATGCTGATTTTTCTCTGTATACCACTTATGATTCTATTTGCACTGTAAATTGCCTCCAGCTGGCATTGCAGTGCAGCAACAGGAACACACACATGCATCAGTTCTTTGCTGAACAGGGCTTGAGCCAGGACCAAACTCTCATAAATGGGAATTTTTCTGTCCAGTTCCTCTTGCCAGCACCAAGACAGCCCTGCTTCAATTCATTACAATATATTTGGCTGCTTTCATTCCCCTGGTGCCTCCAGTAGAGACGGAAACAGGAAATAACTGATTAGAGAGCACCATGGAGAAGAGCCCTTCTTTCTACTGGGATAAAATAATCTACGGGATCATTGCTTCTGTTGGAGAGGTTCTGAGACTTTCATTTGGCCCACACACCTTTAGTAGCTGATCATTCCCTTTACACAAACTACTGGCATGAAACAAAATGTGGCACTCACCTCAGTGCTGTAACATTATTTATGTGAAAAGAAAAAATCAAAGTTACAGGGAGAAGGAGACAAGGAAGAACCAGCTGTTGAAAGAACAAGGGATAACAGATTAGTGAAGGTGTTGCCCTATAAATGTTAAAGACCTCTAGCACTGCAAACCACCAAGGTGAGCTGCAGACCTTGCCTTGGTGTTCTGAGCAGTGTTTCTTGCCTTGATATAATATTTGACCTCTATGGGCCAAGCTGAAAAAACAAGCCGTGTCTTTCATGGTGCATGGCTCTTTGTCAGTGAAAATGAAAGCCACAGAAATGTTGTGCTGGGATGTGTGGTCCCACAAATTCTAGTGTGCTGAAGTCACCTGTTGGAGCTGTCACAACAGGGCATCACCTGGACCATGGTGACCCAGTCCCACAGAGGTACCTCCACCTGTTCCTGGTGCCTTCACATCAGCTGATTCTCTGAGCAAAATTGTCTCCAAGTGCAAAGTAAAGAGAGTTCAAAGCAGCCAAATACAGGAAAAAGAAGAAACAAGGAAAAAGAAGACTATTGCAAGGTGAGAGACAAGAGAAAGATAGTAGTTCCTCCATTTCTGTTTCAAGTCTTGACTTTACAGTGATGTCATATAAAACCAGAAAGAAAACAGAAAATTTTGCACCTTTTTAAAAACTGGTGGTCACAAGGAGGAGTTTGCCCCAGTAAGACAGGTAATGTACAGTCAGAGATATTCACCCAATGTGTACAGTAAATTTCAGAGAAGACATGAAGTTTAAAGAGTAAAATGTGTATATCAGGGACTTGTAGTCACTGTTGAGCACAGAGTGGCTCTTTAGCCCTGTGTCTGTGTCCTTGACATCTGTCTGAGAGAAGGTTCATGGTGTTTTGGAAGAGATTCTCCATTCAAATGGCATTTCCAGGTGTGCGGAAATCAGGAGAGTCTGTTACCTTGCCTGACATTGTTATGCTATTAACTGTGTTAAGTCATCAAGGTTTGAGAGGCCTCCTTTTAGAAACAAACTCTATTTCCCTCACGAGTACATAAGTCTCCCTTTATTTATTTATTTGTCCCAGATGTTTCTTTTGGGAGGCTTTCCTCCTCTTATATTTTGTTATTCTCCAGGAAAACCTGGATCTCAGAGCCCCTGCCTACTGAGAGCCAAGCACATGGAGGTCATGCAGTCACACCCAGGCACGGCAGAAAGAACTGTTTTTTGCTGCAGCAGAGCTCTCCTGGCTCTCGTCCCATCCTTGCAGAGCGGGGGCCACAGAATAATCGCCATAATCATTCTCCCTGTTGTCCTTCCTCCTCTCCCTCCTCCAACCCTGTGCCCCCAGCTCAAGCAGACAGCATCTGCGGCCTGAGTTTCGGTACTGTTTCTCCAGCTCTTTGTTAACCTCTATGTTTCACTTGGAGGAAAAAAAAAATAAATTCCTTTGTGAAACCTCTAGGAAATACTTGGCACTCACTGAGTCCCTCGCACTTGCTGTTTTTTCTTCATGAAGGGACTTGTGATGCTACTATGACTTTTCTGCAAGCTGGAAGCAAACACTTATCATTATTCCTAGAAGGAAAAAAAAAAATCCTTAGTACACTTAGAAAGTTTTGAGAAATAATTTTCCAGAAAGGTCAGCTGATTAACAAGGATACAAAGCTGGAAAAAACAGCCCAAGCTGTCCTAGGGACTGCTTCAGGCCTGTGAAGGTCTCTGTATAGCAGATGAGCACCCGTAGGGATTGCTTGTTTATTTATGTATTTTTTAGAAGTATTTGTACATACAACCTCCTCAGAACCCATCCTGAAATAGAAGGGATTAGTCTTGTTCATCTTTGCCATCTCACAGGGTTCAATCTTATGTATCCTGTCACCACCATCTTTCCACAGGCCATGTCTTCCCTATTCTATTTTATTCCCTAAAAGGAAATAAAAATGTACAATCCTTTTATTTTTGCCTTACTGCAGTAAAATGGCCCTGCAAGCACCTGAAAGCCCCTTCATCCTAGTGTAAAAGAGCTCTCAGGAAATGCAGAAAGTGGCTGGACGAAGCCATTAACCAAGGAACACAGTGTGCAGGAATCAATAGGTCTGTGCCTCAGTCATGATGAGCACAATTTGCCTCAAGGGAACCAGAGAAATTCTTTCTCATTGTCAGTGTTCTTTGGCTGGGTTTTGGTTCTTGTGTTGTTTGTTTGGGGGTTTTGTTTGTTTTTTGTTTGGTTGGGGTTTTTTTTGAGTTTTGGGGGCTTCTAGTTCATTTAGTTCATTTTGGCGTCATTGGTTGGTTGATCTTTTGGTGTTTTTTTGTTGACTTTTGAAATTATTTTGAAGGAAGAAGNGTTTTGTTTTTGTTTTGTTTTGGTAGTTTTTTTGTTGCTGCGTATTTTGATTATTTTCTTTTTTTTAAAACTCCAGGGCTAACTCTCCATTTCACTGGGATTTGCTGACAGTGGTGCTCTGTGTCTCTGCACCTGCCTGCTGTTGTGAAACCCAGACTGTGCAAGCATGATGTGATGGCAGTAAATGGAACAGCACGGGCCCTGGGGGCAGTTTCAAAGCAGAAACTTGTTGCAGCAAATGTAGGAACATGACCAAATTTCTGCCTGGTTTTATTCTCTTATTTTTTGCTCTCTGGAAATTTATTCTCTGAGGACAAAGCTGATATGTTGAACACAGGCTAACAACAATGTTGGGAGGGTGTGAAAATTCAGTCTGGTTCAAAACTGGCTGAAGTCTCCCTGTGACACTGGGAATTGTAATCCTGGCTCTATAATGTGCAGCACTGCATTTATTTCTGAAGTTAACAGAAACCCTTTGCCAGAGGCTGAAAATTCACATCTCTTGAACATTTGGGGAAAGTTTTGCAGAGCTAAAACTTGAGGCAAGTGCACATAAAATTTGATAACTTGCTGTTTATTATTTCTGGTCAGCATTCAAAGAGACAATAACAAATAGTTTCAGAACAAAACAATGAGTGCCTATAAAAAATATAAATATTATTAACACGGTAAATAAATATTTAGAATGCTGCAAGCAATTCCAAGACACAAAGAAGCAGTAAAGGACTCGGGTTGCTGAAGTCCCTCATCGGATTGCTCTGATCAGTTGCTCTGATCTTCAAATAAGCCTGAAAATAATCATCTTCATGTTCTGCC
>VWYP01034197.1:13373-28514 GCA_013400435.1 Pycnonotus jocosus | reverse complement strand
TTTTTTTTTTTTTTTTTCTTTTCCAAAGGGGAGAGATGGAAGGGGAGTCACTGGTGGGAGCAGCTTGACGCTCTGCTGTAATTTACACATTTATCTCTTTACCCTCCATCCCAGCCCTGAAGAATGAGACTTGGCAGAGACTTATTTAATAATAATAATATCACTGCCACCTCCTACCTGCCAAGAACCACTTTCCTTTTTCTACCAGAGGATGCTCACAGCCATTTCAACAAGTTCTTGGAGGAAGAAGAAACACATGTGGAACCCAAGTGGGTCATGAAGCTCTTGAGCTGCAAACAGGTAGTGAATGGGGGACATTCAGGATCTTACCATGTGTATTCTCCACTGTCATCCACCGCTGGCCATTGTGAGATGCAGAATACCAGGTGGAAGGGTCTTTTCCCAATTCCAGTACAATCAACTTATCCAGCACCGACTGGGAGAGCTGCTCAACCTTCAACCTCTGCCTCTTCCCACTTGGTTCTTCTGCTGGCTCAGCTGTTTAGAGAGAAGGATCAATGCAGATTTTGGTAACTGGATTCACACTGCATCCTTCCGTATTACCAGGTCTCATTGCTGGATTTTCCCTATTACTTTCTAGTCATGTTGCTCCGTTCTTTCCACAAAAATCCATATGATTTCCCCAAGGTACTGCTCATTTCTTTCATCTTCTAGAGGCTGCAGATGACAGTTGCTGGCCAAGGAGTGTGGGTGACAACCTGGCAAAAGGTTAAGTCCATGTCTGTACTTGGTGCTGCAAGAAAAGCCAGGAGGAGTCTCAAGCCCAACCACTGAGAAAGCCATAATCAATTTAATATTTTGTGAATGTTGTAACAACTGACCTCAGAGCATTGATGTCTGACCAAATGGATTGTCTCCTGTCACTTCAGACAGCCCTGCCATCAGCCCTCCAGGCTATGATTTTGCCCATGTTGTCCCAAAGATTTTCTGGAAGGCAGCACTTTGCTGACTTTAGAGAGGGACTGAGGGCATAGAGAGAGAAAGTGTAACAAAAAGAGGATGGTTTACTCTACATCTCTGATAGTGATCATGAGAATATCTTATTTTGGCACTGTGGTTGCTTTTTATGAGGTCACTTGAAAAATAGCTGTTGCAGGAGAATGGAATTCCTTCTGATTAGTCTTGTGCAGAGGCAACAAGTGAAGAGTAGGAGGTAGAAACAAACCAGAAGGGAAGAGCACCTTCAGAAGTGATTACCTCTCCTCTGGCTTTTGATAGGTTTTTGGTGCAAGGTGGCTGTATCACTGTGGAGCATAAAGGAACACGGCATTGAAATGACAATGCCCTGAATAAAAACATGTTGCATTAGCAACTTGATTTCAACTGGCTTGCCAGCAATTCCAGCTTTGGTTTGAAACAGAAATCTTTAGTGGTTTTAGGAACAAAATCCGATCCACTAGAAGCTTGGACAGTTTGCTGATTGCATTCCTAATTGCTTCCATGCAGAGAATGACCACGTTGTCATGGGGCTGTTTAGCACACACACTGGTTATCCAAGTAAACCAGTGAAGAAAACTTTCAGGACAGTGGGTAAGTGGAAGGGGTTGGGTTTCCCTTTTTTCCTCCACAGGTTCTTCACAGAGTGGTTTTAGTAAGCACCAATAACAGCACAATAAATAAGAAACTGTTACCTATAGATGAGACTCAGGTTAATGTTTTATTTTCTTCACACTTTTAGCTGTGGTTGTGCCTCTCAAGGTATATCTATGGAACAGAAACCTTTTATAATCTGCTGGATGGGAAAAGAGCATGACCCAACCATCCTACTTGCATCTGGAATCTCAGACATGCTGAGGGGTATGGGGTGAAACCTTTCCTCTCACTTATAATTGCCAGGGTTGCTGATCTCTGTGGCTAAAGGCAGAGAGTTCAGAGGCAAAAGATCTGTGGGCTCTCTGCCTATCACAGGCTCTCATTCTCCACCTGACCATATAAACTAAGAACCTTCCTGTTCCTTAATTTCTACATTTGTCCCTGTAGTTCGGCAACACCAGCGTCATTACCACCAAACCTTTGAGATCCCTGGATAAAAGCTTCCATCAAAGGGCACAATTATGTTATTAAACAATAACAGGACTGCCTAAATTATTAATAATAACAATAATAACAATAATAATATTTATCTCTTGCAAAAGAGGTTTACTTTAAAGCAGCATTTTTGATCTGCTAGATGTAATTACTGAACAAGATCCTGCATGCCCTCATTCCCCCAAACATGCTTTCCTCATGTGATTACACAATCCAGTTTTAGGCACAATTCCCCTAAAGGGGAGGATGGAGCAGAGGGAGTCAAAACACTGCATGGAGTAAGAGCAGAATTAGCTTTGGAAATCTTGCTGATAAGAACACAACCGCAGTGTCCCATGTTTGCTTGTCATCAACCCATCTGGGCACAAACTGAGAACTTCAGACCAGAAGTCAGGAAAGCTCAGTGCTAAACATATATGAAGCAAACACGGAAGCAGCCACAGAGCCAGATTGTCCTCATGTATTCTTGCCTCATTTCCCTGATAAAACAGGATACTGTATTTCCACAGCTCATCAGTTCAGAGGTTTTGCTTTCTTCACTTTCTTCACTCCCAGCCACAGCCTATCCTTGCTGAGCTGTAAGTTCTTTTTGGGGAAGTCTGCAGAAGAAGCAGTGTTGGGCCATCAATCCCATCCTGGAACCTGTTTGGAATAAAGAAACCCAAACAAAACAGGTTTAATGATGATTGTGGCGCTTTCCTACACAGAAAAGTCTTTTTCAGATAAACAGAGATGAGGGATGTGTTAATCACTGTTTAACATTGTTTATGAAGGCCTCACAATCCACCATGCTCACACCAATGGCCCTGGCAAAGGTTTCTGTCATGAACCCAGGGCCCCTGAGAATTTTTGTTCTTCGGTCACTTGCAAACAAAAAGCAACTTGGATTCACTGTTTGTGCTTTGTTTCCTGTTCAAGACAGAGGGACTTCTCAGTTGATCTTGTGCTTTGCAAAGAAGAAGGGGAAACGCAGAGGTCAGGAGACTGAGTGTATTTCCTGCTCATCAGAATGAGGGTGGCTCTTCCATAAGTGAGTAGTGATAAGAAGATCTAAAGCAGTTGTGCAAAAATCTCTAGTCTGCACTGTGTGGGTCACCGCAAGGACATCTCTCTAGACCAAGAAGTGTCAAATGTTTCCCTGAGGTCACAGCCCTCTTTGGCCTCAGAGAAGGCAGCTACTTGTGAGTCACAGAATCATAAAAATAGTTAATGTTGGAAAAGTCCTCTAAGAGTCCACTAACCCAGTACTACCATGCCCATTGTTAAACCATGTTCACCACTGCCCTGGGCAGCCTGTTGTAGTGTCTGATGACCTTTTCAATAAAGCCATCTTCCTTAATATCCAATTTGAATCTGCCCTGGTGAAACCTGAGGCCATTTCCTCTCATCCTGTCACTTGCTACCTCAAAGAGACCAACTCCAACTTGGCTGTCCCCTCCTGTCAGGGAGTTGTGGAGAGCCAGAAGGTCCCTCCTGAGTCTTCTTTTCTCCAAGCTGAGCCCCTTTCACAGCTCCATTAGCCGCTCCTGGGCTCCAGGACCCTTCCCCAGCTCAGGTGAGAAATCTAATCCTGGTGAGCACTTCTGATACAACAAAGGAGTATTTTCCAATTTAACATATTCATCCCATCTTTGAACAGGAAGAAAAGGAGGGAAATCATTTGCCTAAAGTGTCACAGACTGGAGAAGACTGTGACTGCAAGGGCAGAATTCAGAGATGTGAAGATCAGGATGAGAAATACAGCATTTGATTGTACTGAGGTTCTCAGCCTTCCATCTCTGTTGCACTCCCAACCACGGCATGAGAGAGAAGAAAATGCACGTTGGGTTATTGTTCTATTCTCTCTGTGATACGTAAGCCAGAGGTGAAGTGAGCTCTATGTTTTTAAGAGACCAAGTAATCCAAAAAGCATTTCAGAATTGCAGTCTACAGTATGCTATGCCTGGTCACACTTACCTGTGAAACTAAATCAATTACAAGACCAAAAGCCATCCTTTCATGTGCAAAGGTATGTTTTATGCAGAAGAGCCAGAATGGGGGCTGGGACACTTCAAAGCCAATATGGTGAAATCTCTGCTGTATTAAGGAAAGGAGAAGAAGAAAGGAAAAGAAAGAACGTTTTTCTTTCCTTCATTTTTTTGTGTCTCTGATTTGAAAGCAGAGCAGTGGATAAACATCACAGCTGATCTCAAAGAGCAACACTCCTTAAACCATAGATGATTCTGTGATTTCATTACTATTGGTTTCTTTTTCCTTCTGTCAGAGGCAAAGAACTTTCAACGACATATTTTTACTCTCTAGGATAAATATCCACATTTTAATATTAGAAACAGGCGGATCCTAAACCTTGCTGTTGCAGCTCTTGCATAGTAACTCTTGCTGCATGCTCCCTGGAAAAACAGGACTGCCTTACTCTGAGAACAGCAATCAGGAGCTTGTGCCAAGGCGATGGGAGTTGGCATTTCTTAGAGAGCTCTACAACACACTTGAGGAAAGGAGGTTTACCCTAGAAATGGATTTTATTTACACTGGCTCAAGAGAGAAAGGCACCGCCAGGGAGATACACACATGGCAGTTTTTCCGCCTAAAAATTCCTTTTACAGATTGAACATAAAACAAGAATAAAGTGCATGCACGAGTAACATGATACACAAGAGAAGAAGAAAAAAATGCAGTAGTTAGAGCAATCAGAACAAAACATCAGGCCGTGGTTCACTGAGGATGGAGCCAACATTGTTCCTGCAAGCAGCAGGCCCTCCTCATGCCCTCACCCACTTGCTCCCACCCCAGGTTGCCCCACACTGGCCACCAGCCAAGCCAGCAAGAAACAATGACACAAAGGTTTTGTTTTCAGAAGAGACAAGTCTGTGTTTTGGCTGGCCATGTAAGCACATAAACAGCTGGAATGGCATCCTTTGGCAGTGGTGCCAATTTAAACTGTGCACGGAATCACACAGGCTCCCAGAAGAGAGCTCTGGGAAGGATTAACAGAAACTCTGCAGTGCCTTGTGTTGTGTGGGGGTTGATTTGGTCACTGGTATCCAGGCTGCCAAAGCAGATGCTGTTTCCACACTGAGGGAAGGAATCCCTGGAGGTTTACATATGGACAGTTTCCATCGTGTGTCTCTAGCACAGGAAGGGGGATGACCTTCCTGACACACCTGTGGAGGTACAAGTGTGTTTTCCCATCACTCTTCACATTGGGAAAGACATCAGATTAGAAGATGAGTTAGTGGAGAGTGAGTCAGGGAGCGGGGCTCAGAGCTCCTTCTAGCACAGCACACAGGGTGTTTGCTCAGGTGGTCTGTAGCACACAGAATATGTGCCACCATATTTTTGTTCATTTAAGTCCTCTGGCTCTTGTTTCAAGTCCAGCAGAAACTGCTTTGAAACCTTAAGTCCAAGATGTACCCAACCTCAGCACACACCAAACCCCATTTCCTCTGCAGATTTAGCACTCACAAGCTCTACTCCTGTACCAAGGCTGAGACCCAGCAGGGTAGGGACTGCCCCTCCCTCTCTCCTGGGCGTAATCCTGAATTGGTGAGGCCAGTTCACTTCTCCCCACCCAGGATTCAGGATGCAATTACCCATCCCATGTGGTGGACCCTACCAACACTCATCTCCTCAGAGTCCAGCTCATCTGAGGTGCTGGGTGCCACTCTGGGTGGAAGTGGGACAGGAAGTTTGAAATCATACCTCACCCATCCACCTGAGAGTTGGGATATTATGAAAACTGATTTGTAACGAAAAGTAATTTGCTTTACTTTTATCACCTCAGGACTTCCTGTATGGCTGTGTGTATGTGTTAATGTGTTGTACACCAAGATTAATTATACCCTTTGCCATGCTGGGGAACATGTGCTATCCCTCCCCGGTCTCCAACAAAGCAGTGATGAAGCTGAAGACAGTGGGATGAAGGAGTGAAAACAGTGTCCTTGGATGGTTAAAACCAAGGCAACAGCTCTACCTACATCTTACCCTAGTAATGTGAATCCAGTGCAGTCAGTTGTAGATTACTGCTATCATTTGATGTCTGCAGAGTTAGGTTTGTTCTGTTGTACTGGTTTTAGTTGTTCTCTTAGTCATTCTTCTAAAAGATCTTGCCCAACATCTAAAACCACGGAATTTTTCACAGGAGTTCTGTGCCAAGTTCTCTTTGTTGCCTTTCAAAAACATTTATAATTCCTCTTGTTTTTCTCATCTTATCTCTCCTCTAGACTTTTACTACCAAGCCTATATGGAATTATTCTCAGTGGGACTGATTTTCATTGAAAAAACAATGGAAATCTGTATACATCCATTAATAGTAAAACTGAGAGGATTTCCTGCAGCACAATATCAGTATGAAGTCTTTGTGACTTTTTTCATTTCTGATATTTAAATTCTGCTCTAGGAGAATGCATGAGGCTGTGGCACAGAAGTAGGTTGAGCAAATTGAGAGAAAGGACTAAAAAGACTGAGAAAAAAAATAATGGTGAGATGTAGCTACTTCTTTGTAATTATGATGTTTGGGATTTTAGGTTGCCAAAGTTTTTAATGGATTTTTTTTTTTTTTCTGATTTACAACCAATGAGAAACTGATTCTCAAAATGAATAAAGGGAGAGCAGAAACTGATGGATTTGTAACAATGGAGATACAAGGGTCCCTAGTGGAGGCAGCTGATTTCAGTTTCATTCACACTGTTGTCACAGCACTTCTCAGCTTCCACCTGAAGGTCTTCAGAGTCTGATAGCGATTTGTGGAGTCGAGTGTTGAGTGTCAATGAGGAAAGAGTGCTGAAAGCCTTGCCAAAGTCAAGACAAACAATAATCACCACTTTCCGTGCTTCCATCAAGCCAGATATCTCATGGTACAAGACAATCTTTAAGAATTGTTTCCCTTTTGTAAATCCATACATTGATAGTGACTGTTTTCAATCAACTTTTTCTCCTTAATGAGTTTGGGACACTCTTCCAAAATTGTTGCCAGACCAGCTTCTGTTTCTCCAGATCTTTCTTCTTGCCTCTCTCACAAACAAGAGAGATATTTTCTTTCTCCCAGTCTCCATGAACCAGTTTCCAAGACCTATTGAAGATAACTGCCAGTGATCTCACATTTACATGGGCCAGCTCCCTCAGCACCCCTGGGTGTGCCCCTCCAGGATATGAGGTTCACGTACTGGGATATCAGAGTATACATGTAGGATTCAGATTTTAGTACTTTTTTTTTTTTTTTTCTGATACATGTAATTTTTAAGCAAGACTGTGTTTGCAGAAGGTGCTGTAATACTCGACTAAGTGAAAACAGAACTATTTTAATGACACTGACCTTTCAATATACTGAGTCACCATGACTCTTGTGTCAGACTCAGATATATCCTTTCCAAGTAACTTCCCTGGAATGATGGTGTCAGATGAAGAAAGAGAAATGGGCCAAAAGCTATTGGAAAAAAAATCTTGCTATAGTGTAAACAGATGTGTTTGGATAAATGAGGTGTGTGGGTACCAAAGGAGAAAAAGAAAGGAGAGGAGAGGTTTGGAGCGGTTTGGAGAGGTTCAGAGAGGAGAGGTTCAGAGAGGTTTGGAGAGGGAGAAAGAAAGCAAGACAGCAAGACAGCAAGAAAGCAAGAAAGCACGAAAGCAAGAAAGACAGAGCACTGCAGGGGCTTAGAGGGAAAATGTGAATTTCTAATTCTTCCCTGACATGTTCTTTTCATAATCTCTCTCCCTGATAACAGAGTCCCACAATTTTTGATGCATCTTCTGCTATCACGTTCAACTCTGAGACTTCTGGAGTGTCCCAGGGAGTCAGAGGCTGGGATTTCAAAGGAACCAGTAGCCACACGTTCCAGCTGGGCTGCAGCCAGGATTTCAAAATCAAACTGAGCAGCACGAAGAATAATTCCTAAAAATTAGGAAATGTGGGTGCCTCTTTGGGGGCTTTAAGAAGAGTTGAGCTCTTTTGATACAAATCCAGTATTCAATTACAAAACACCCTGTGAAATCAGCTGTCTGCTTAACCCCTTTAGGTTCCTCAGAAGAGAGAGGGAAAATGTTTTAAATTATGCCCTTCACTTTGCATGTCATTAACTTTGCAAATTTCTGGGGAGGGGAGTGCAAGGGTTTGTCTCTCGCTATGGCAAAGAGTCAGATAAAGTTTCAGGAGACTACTAACAGATTTCACAAGGTTTTTGTGGTTACCAACCTTCATCAGGTCTGTCCCACAACATCCTGCATTGAAAGCATCCCTAAGTAACTGCACTTTGGGTGTTTCTCTCAAATTAATCTGGTCCCAGTAGGTCAAAGCACATACATCCAAATGCTGCTGTGATTATAATTTTCCTAAGCTAGCTACAGTTTATGGGTATTAAACTTTTTCAGGACATGGTTATAACTAAAATAGCCCAGCACTAGAAGGAAGTTGGAAACAAAGATCCACCCAGCTGGGAGCAGTCTGATTGCTTCCTAAAATAAAGACCAAAGCAAGAATATGAGAATTTCCTCAGTTTTTCTCAGACAGAAGATTTCCAAATCACTATTCCAGCACTCACGGGGTCAGTAACAGTACATGTACAGTTATAACAACAGTTTCTCAGGATCTATGCTAATAAAAAAGATTATTTTATCAGACATATTCTGAATTTTCCAAGTTTATTAAGCCCTCTGACATCCTACAGAGGAAAAATAAATACAATTTTTATTTTGTGAAAGTGGAAACTTATTCAAAGTGCTAACCCAAAGGATAGTTATGAGCCTGAAATACATATAGTGTCTAAGTAGAGTGGGACATCTTGATAAAGGAAAAGTGTTGGGTAGAAGTGATAGATACCTATAAAATAATGAATGATGCAACGAAGCTCAGAGGGTAAGGATTTCATCTGTAACACAGTGGAGAGGTTGTGGGACACACAGTGATTCCAGGCAGCCCACAAAATGTATAAGGCAGCAATTTTTAAATAAAGACCTAAACGGAAAAAAACGTGTTCTTTCATCTGTCTCCTTTAAGGCAGGAAATGGGAAATGTGGAATCGACCGCCACACAGTGCAGTGGAGACTGAAAGGATAAAAGCTTTCCCGAATGATTTTAACAAGTGCATAGATGTTAGTACCAGAGTTGGTCTGGAGATTTCTAGATCTGTGAAACCTCCAGACCTGGAAGATTACTGCATGCAGGAGGGAAAGGACCACGTAGTATATTCACAAAAAAAGAATAAGTGCTGTAAAAGACAGACTTTCTGTCTGATCCAGCTGAGCAAGCCTGGGAGAGGGAGGAGACACCAAACAGTAATAAGTATTGGTAGCAGCAAGTCTTTCTTCTATAATTCATATTTCCTCAGCATGGCAGGCCCCAGGCCTGTAGGTGCAGTAATTCTATCAGAACCACCACTACCGGTGTCTAAGCTGCTCTCCTTCTGTTCTATGTTTGTCCCCACCTCATGCCATGCTGAAAAGGTCCGTCCTGGGTTGTGGAGTGAGGGGGAGTTTGGCCCTGTGAGCTTTATTATTTCCTCTGAGGTCTGACACGGACAGATAACTGGCATGGAGAGAAAAATCCCAATGTCTCCCTGCCAGGTTTAAATGTTGGGATTGCTCTCAGGAGGCTGATCCAAAACTCAGCAAAGTCAACAGCAAAAACTCCTTCACTTTCAAAGGGGCCTGTGATGAGTTTACTAGACAGGAGATCCCGGGAGACATTTCCCACAGACAGATGGACAGGGGAGCATGAGATGATTAGTAGGATCGTTTCAGTTTCCCTGTTAAGCAATGGCTTAATAAAAGCAGTTTTCACAAATATTTCACAATAACCAGTGGATGTTACACTGGTGGTTACACATTCAAAACAGCTCCACAGGCATCAGAAGATGAAACTATTTGGCTGAGTGAATGGAGCTACAAACCAAAACAAACAGACCCTGGCTTCAAGCGGCAGCAATGATCTTGCCAGTAATTTGCGCTTTTTTGTAATAAAATAAGACCAGGCAACCCCAGAAAATCCATGTGAAGGCACCTGCCAGCTTCATCAGCAAACATCCTTCCAGACTGTGATTGCAGGGCAGGGCTTTCCTTGTGGGATTGTGTAGGAGTAAGTGTAGATAACCCAGTGCCTTCCTGCTTGTGTCCATTCTTTGGGGTCAAGGTATGGGATAATGCAGGGTTATTGTACCTTATTTGGGCCCACAGACTTCAAGTATCAAGAGATATTGGGGGCACTTCTTGTTTTTCAGAGGTAGCAGGTGACAGAGACTGTCAGAGGCATGCTGGAGAAGTGCAGGGATGCTTAAGACGTGTCCCAGCTGAAGAGGTGGACACTGGCATTCAACACTTGTCAAGGCAGCAGCATATATGCACAAGAACCAATTCTCTCTGCTGGTCCTCACTTCCTGGCTTTAGACATCTTTAGCATCACAAAATGGTCAGAGAAAGTTTGGGACTGGGGTCTGCAGGCCCTTCATTCTTAGATGTTACATCTGGAGGTGTCCAGAGCTCAGGCATCTACTGTTTCAGCTGTTCACTTTCGAAAAAACCAACATGAAATAAATTTCATCTCTCTCAGACAAATGATGTTTGAGGTTTTTTTGTTTAGTTGGGTTTTGGGGGTTTTTGTTGTTTCATCTGTCTTTTTCTAGAGCTCAGGACTCATTAAACTCTCCAGTAAATTTACTGTCTGGGTTGCAAGAGGATTTGCTACCAGAGTGAGTTTCTTTTTCTTCTTTTCTTTATTTCCTTTATTTTTTTTCCCCCCATCTTTTATTTTATTTTTATGAAGTATTCATGTTTATTACTATGCCGTGGGGGGAAGCCATTTGGCTGTTTAAGATAGCCATGGTCAAACTGAACAGTGCTGCATCTGTGATGGGGAAAAGAGGCATCTGTTTACAGTGCTGGGGATGTAAACTTGGAAATATGCTTTTTATTTTTATTTTTAACCTGGAATGGAGCTAAGTATGGCTGCAGACATTTCTCCATTTAGACTGTGGGTCTTTCCAGTAATTATGGCCCAAACCCAAGTCCTACTGACGTCAATGGGATTCTGTCCACTGACTTCAAGGGGAGCTAGACCAGGCCTAGCCTTGAGGAACACAGCCAAGGCAAGGGAAAGCCTTCTGCTTTCCCACCCAAGGAAAAACACTCTGAACTTACAGGATCTTAAGAAATACTCCAAACTATTTCTTCTCCCCCTACCTGCTGCTTTGGGAAAACTTTAGGGTCTATTAACTCCCCCTCAAATTCTCTCACCACTCCCATGAATGCACCTCACCTGTAACACCTCCCACTCCTCAAAACCTGTTATAAAACCCCTGGATGCAAAACCCCTGGAGCTGTGCTACAATTGGACAGGATGCTGTCTGCACTTCTGTGGTATCCATACCTCTGCTGTCTTGTCTTTCCTTTCCAGTTTTTTACTCTGAAAAGTTTCTGAGGCCAAGTTAAAAAAAAAAAAAACCTAAAAAAAAATTAAAGGGACCAACTGCTTATCATCTCATTTTCTAGTGTTTATATTTTTCACAAGTGTTTGCTCTGCTCACAAGAGATAAAGCTTGCAGGCAATTGGTGCCTAAGCTGGTTTCTTTGTTGATGTTGTGTGAGTTTTCCTAAGAGCCTCAGCAGGAAGGGAAGATCTGCAGCAGGGCAAGGCAAGGCAGGCAGGGTAATAGAAGTCATTCACTTTCACCAGTTAGCAGCCCAGCCCAATTAGCCCTGAGACATAACACTAATTACCCTGGGCGAGGTGCCACACCAGTGTGCATCACTGTGTGCTGCTCTGTGAGCACACATCTTGCTGACACCTCTAACACAGACTGCCAAGAGAGGCAAGCCTGGGCTCTGGAGGCAAAGGGGTTAATGGGAAGGCTGATCTCCAGGCCTGATAGCTCAGTGAAGCTGAGAATTTAGGATGTGAAGGAAATGTACAAAGGGTGAGGGAGAAGAGAAAGGCTAGATACAGAAGAGAGTTGAGAGCAATCTTGGGTTTTGTAGGAGTTATGTCTCCTGCCCTTGCACCTTTTGACTTCTGTCTTTTCCCATTTCCACTCTCCATGTGTCCCATTCCAACCTCCCAGATCCCTGCTGAAAGAAATAGGGCTTGAGGTGAGAAGATTCCTTCTGCAAGACTAATTTGAAGACCTTGGCAGAGCTTTGGGGAGCCATCAAGGCTTTCTAGATATCTGCTGCCTCCAAGCTCCAAGCACCACTTTCCAGACACAGCAATTAACCTCCTGACACCATCAAAGCAAGCACACTGGTCAGCCCAGCCAAAGCCAGACAGAGGCACATCCTGTTGTCCTGAGGACTCTGCTGGTCTTCAAACTTGCTGAGAAGAGGAGTTCTGTAAGGAAAAGTCATATCCAGAAAGTGACAAAGTGGGACTCCACATTGCTCTTTTAAAATTCTTTACAGCATTGATATGAGCCTGGGAAATCTGCAGTCCATGATAAGCCCATGCAAGCCTTCTCACATTTAAAAGGTTTAGAAGTAGAACATCCACTGATCATGAGATGTAGTCAAAGTACCTGTATCATTCCACCAAAAATTTAGCAAAAGATAATCCAACAATGAGAAAAAAATGCAATATTCTAAACTTGCTTTTTTTTTTTTTCTCCTTTATCTGCCTGAGAAAGTCGTCATCTCATGAGAAACAAACACACCAATCTGAATGCAAGAAGAGAAAAAAAGTACTTTTTGCCATTTATTGGACCCATTGACCTTTTCACCACTGAAGAGCAGCTGAGTTCAACTGCATAGACAGTGAAATGTGGGACAAGTGAAATTCTCTAAGAAGTTGTGGAGGGTTGGGGTCAGGAAGGCCAAGGTGAAGCTGGAACTGAACGTGGAAAGGGGCAAAGAGTAACAGGACATTCTACAGCTTCAATGAACAGAAAAGGAAGGTCACAGAAAGTGTTTCCCAACTGGTCACAGGCGATGGGGAGATCCCTGAGGTACCCAACAGATTTTTGGCCTCAGTCTCCAATGGCAGCCTCTCCTCCCAGCCCTCCTGAGTGGATGGAGAGCAGGATGGGCACTGGGGGAGCAAAGGCTCTGCCCCTGGAAGCAAAGATCCTGCTCAAGACCAGCTGAGGAACCTGGATGTGCCCAGCTCAGTGGGACCTGATGGGATGGAGCCCAGAGTCCTGAGAGAATTGGTTGCTGGAGTTGTCAGCCACTGTCCATGATACTGGAAAAGCCCTGGCAGTCAGGTGAGATCCCAGGTGACTGAAAAAAGGGAAATACTGCACCAGTCTTCAAAATAGAGGGAAAGGAAGACCCTGGGAATAGCCAGCTGTCAGTCTCCATGGAGCACAGGAAGGTACCATATTTATTGTCTGGGAAATCAGATGCCTCACACTGACAGTTCTGTGTGAGGCTGGATACAGCTTGGACCATTTGAGAAGCTTTGGTGTCAACCTCTGCAAACACACTGGTAGAAAATGCTCTCCAAAGAAGGCAGCACAAATCAGTGGACATGTGTCAGAGAAAATTCCACTCATTGAGTGGTGCTCAGGAGAGCTGATTACAGTCCAGAGCAACAACTGAACACATTCCCACAAAAAAATCCAAAAACCAAACCAAACCAAACCAACCAAACAAACACAAAAAACCCCAAACAAAACCCACAACCAACCAAACCAAAACAAAATCAAAAAAAACCCAGAAAAAAACATACAAAATTTAGCAATATTGGACTATTTCCTCTAGTTGAAACAATGCAAACTATTTTGCTGCCAGCAAAGTGGTGTCTTCTAAGAGAGAAATATGCCATTGAGAATCACCTTGCTCAGTCTATATAAGCCATGAACATCTGCTGGGATTTTTCATCTGTCTGGAGTAGCAGGATTGAAACAAGAATTCTGAAGGTACTACACCTTGTATATCTGACACAGAGGAGCTGCAGAAGCTGCACCTTTATAAAGTGGGCAAATTGAAAATAGTCAGGTACATAGCCAAAATTCTTATTCTTATGGTTGTCCACCGTGAGTAAATCCATCGGTCAGCCGAGTCTGCCGTAATTTTCCACATATTCTTGTTCTGCTTTGGATTTGCACCTGTTCAGCAGAGACCAGAATCTGGCCCTGGGCAGTTGTCAGTAAAGGCTCACGTGCTCATCTGTTGTTTCATTGTGAACAAGCTACATGCAGAGTGAAGGCCAGGCTGTGTTTTCAATTATGCCATAATATACATGAATTATTGCCACAGCCTTCGTGGGCTACAGAGTAACTCAGATCAAAATCTGGAGGAAAGTCCCAGAGGTATCTTAGGAAAGGCCTGCTCTTCATTGGCTTTTAGAGAAAGCCATAGTCAGGCTCAGGGTGGGAGAAATAAACAAATGTATACAAACCCACCATTGCTTCTCCAGTTCAGAGACTGTCCGTGGAATCCTAAACATCTGGAGCTCATTACCATGCTGGCCTCATTGAAATAATTGTTTAATTAACTTCCTTTTCACTTTCTCTTTCTCTCTTCCCTTCTGTTTTCCTCACCACCCAAGTCCTGGTTGCTGAACTCAGTTTGAAATAACCCCTCCAAAACTGAGCTTTATCCAGAAGAATTTGTTCCATAGGAAAATATTTCTATTCAGTCTTAAACAAACATTCTCAGTGCTTATAGCATCTCTTCATCAGCAAGCTGCTTCTCCTTACAGAAACTGAAGCTGTAATTTCTTTTTCCTGTTAGCTGCTCACAAAGTTTGAAGCAATCAAGTTAACAAAGACACATTTATTTAGCTTATGAATCCTTATAGTGTGTATATATGTGTGTGTATATATCTATTCTTTATACTTACAGGAACTACCAAACATAAATCCATGATAAATCTAGGTTTCCACTTGACTGGGAACAGAGAGTGCAGGTCTGAAGCCTCATATCAGCACCTTGTTAAGGAACAGAACACTTTTCTCTAGTGGAAGATGGAGGGTATTCTCAGAAAAGCATAAACTGAATAATCTTGTGCAGAGGTGAAATCTGGAACAGTCCAAAATGCCACGTTAGCACTACCAGAGCTCCAAACAATATATGTCTCAGAAACACCAAATGGAGCATAACATTTTTTTCCCTTTTTGGCTGTACTTCAATAAAAAAATGAAAGGAATTAGAATAAAATCTCTCTTCTTTTTC
>VWYP01034196.1:478597-556244 GCA_013400435.1 Pycnonotus jocosus | reverse complement strand
TTGTAATAAGTTAGCCAAGACTCTATTTCTATGCGGGAAAAGCCAATTCTTTATTCTCACAACTCATTTTATACAGTTTTTACAGACCTCGTGTGCGACTTTAATTGGTTAGCAGCTTTCTTGCCAATTACTCTTGGTTAGTAAAAGGTGTTCTACTGTCTGTCAAATTTCTGTATTCTTGGATTGTTTAGTATTTTTACTGATTCTCATGGGACAAATCCTTTATTATTGCAGGTGCATTTGTTTTTCACCCCAGGAATAGATTGTTATGCTAACGAGTTCTCATACCAAGATTGTTTTTGCATGGGAACTTGCAAATTACTTAGAAGAAGTGACAGGCTAACTTTGGCAATTTAGCAGAGCAAGCCTGATTTTATGAGGCCTATCTTTTATAATTCTTTTACCTGTTACAACATCTTAGTCTACATTGACAACCTTTTCTTTAATAGAAAAAACTTTGTGCTAGAGAAAGGATAGCAGNAGAGAAAGGATAGCAGTTGCTAGATGGGGTTTTTTTTCTTCTCCCACTTACCTATGCCATCTCACCTATGCCAGTAAGAAACTAAACTTCCTTGAATGATTTCCATTCGAGAAATGGATTTCTAGGCCTGTGGGCACCGAAGCCACAATTATCTTTACCACTGACTTCCAAACCCTCATCAGTGTGCCCTTTGAAACTACCAAAATATGGAAGTGACATTAAAAGGCCACATCTGGCAAAATAAACATACTAACCTGTAATCACTGCAGTTGTTGAAACCTTAATAAGGACATGCTGAGTGTTACAGAAAGTCACCCTGCCGGCAGTAATGTCACAGTGCTGGAACAAAAGCCCTCCACACTTCCCTTAGGCTGGTTTTTGGCCTTAGGAATAGCCCTTTACAATAGATTACAGTGGACAGGAGATTTGAGGGCAAAATCTGGTTTTGGGAGAAAACAGGCAGGCACTAGTTACACATCTACAGACTGTTTGCTTTTTCATTGTGTGTCTCCTCATATGTATATATATTTATCTATTTTCCTATACAACACTGTTGCAGTGATTTGTCATTTATGCATTTTTATAAATAAATATTACGTTTTATTGAGTGTTTTTTCATCCATAACAGTTTACTCTTAATCCACATACTGGAGCTAGTCCAGACTTGCAACTAAATATATATATAGAATATATATATATAAAACCACATAAACTTGAACATTTAACATACACACTTTATGTGATCTATCAGCCAATATCTTAGACTCTTTTCTTTTGGACAGAAAACAGGTAAGATGTGCTCAGGGAGCCAGTGACTGGCCCTTTCTCTTGCAGTATGCTGATGGCAGGTGCCAGGGGCATTCATTGCGTGCCTTGTGCTGCCAGCCAGCAAAGCACCCTCCAAAACACTTCTGGGCAGAGAGCCTTGCTAATTAAAAAAAAATACCCTTTCTTTGAAGAGGGTAGAGGTGAAAAGACAATACTTCTTTCCTGCCCAAAAGAAGCGTCCCTGCTGTGCAACCTGGCATGTTCAAGTCTCATCCCCTTCTTTGGAGCTGAGGAATCTCGGTTCCACAGGATGTGCTGGCTTTTCTGGGAAGACATGAGACTAGAAACCCATGGCTCCATTCACTAAGATAAAAAGGTGACGAGAGGCTGGGCTGTCCCTATTTTGGCCCACAAATCTCAAAGCCAAGGTGGCCAAGGAGAGGAGCAAACTTCACTCTCAGCCTCACAAACATTTTTAAAGGATGGGGAAACCATTGTCACCCCTCCTGGGGTTAGGATTTGATGTATTATTAACTCTCAGAGGTTTTCTTTTTGTATTGCTTGGTAAATTTGGGTACAGACAGGGAAACTGCACTGCAGAAAAAGCACTCTAATGAATAAAAACCTTCTGATTAAGCTTTTTAACACCTATCATCATGGAGGTCTTGCTGGTTCTCTTGAACTGCACATTTTTCTCTGTTAGCTTGAAACTATAAAATGGTAATTTTTCCAGCTAGAAATACCTTCAGGGAGCTGTTAAGCTAAACCCCAATTATACACCTATATACCACAAATAAATCAGTTTTGTCCAAAAAGGGAAAAAAAAAAAAAAGAAAGAAAAGAAACATTACAGAAGTGCTGAGGCTAAATCCTGCATGACAGTTATATCAGTTCTGAAATAGGCTTAGCATAATCAAAGCAGCATTTGTAAGGACTTATTTCAAAATTAAGCTGAACACCATCTAGTAAAAGAACAAAGGCAAGCAGGAAAATTTAAAAAACAAATTCAGAGTAAAAAAGGGTAAACCGGTAACTCCCATGCAGCTCAGCTTTGGTAATCTGACGAAGAACAGAACCTTTCCAAAGAAAACACTTCCCAGGGTATATTTCATCTCTCATTTCCCCTTCTGTAGCATTAGCATTGCTACAACTGCTGCAGCCCCAGGAAGGAGGAACAGGGAAAAAGAGAAAATACATTTCTCATTGCCTTTCTCCCCTTACAGCTCCTCTTGCTGGGAACCACAGTGCTGCACAGCCCCAGCCCAGCAGCTGAGCCTGGCACTACTGTGCAGTGGCTGCCAGAGGTGTAGAAGGGTGGAAGGCCACCCAAAATAGTAATGCAGATAAAGCTTGAGGCAGTTGTTTGGTGGTGTCTCTCACTACAGCAGAAGTGCTGGAGGCAGATACCCACTGCTGCCCACGGTTCCCAGCTCTCACCACCCCCCTAAGGTGTCCCACCCTCCCTCCCTGTTACTTCCTACTACAGCCTCAAGGCACCAGGTCTTCCCACACTCAAGGAAAAATGATTGCCACCCCAGAAACAGGCACTTTTGAGGTTTTTCACTTTCCCTTAAAAAAGATTTTTTTTTTCTCAGCTGTGGTTGTAGATGGACCCCTCATTTTTACACAAATGAAAGAGCAAGTTATAAATTCCTTCTCACAAGGAATTTCCTCTTAAACAGTGGTTGTTTATGGGTGCTAGCAGTTTCAAATTACCCAGCAGATTCAAATGTGTACTTCATTTCCACTCACACACAAAATACTTTATTTTGCAGTGAGGGAAAAAGAAGGAAAAAAAAGCCAAGAAAAAGGGCACTTATTTATCACCATGGTACTATCCCCATCAGGTTTCCAGGAAACACGAAGATCTTTAAACAAATGACACCAAACCGTATTCATACGGCTCCCAACTACCTTAAAGGATGCATGACCTTCCCTGGGACAGGCCACCCACAGGAATCAGGCCACCCACGCCAACAGGGATGGCAGGGATGTAATTGGGCTCCATCTCTGAACTGTGAGAATCATTTGCACATGCAGGGTTTGGGACGTTATCTCCACAAATAGGTGACTTTTAAGGCAGGCTCCATTACAGCTCCTCTGAGCTACACAGACCCACTCACCTTTTTTTTGTTTTAAATGCTGGAGTGCAGTAGTCTTTTTGGGAATGAAAAAGTTGGTTTGCTTTCATTTTCAGCAGTTTCCTCCATTCTTTTTTTAATGTAACAATATACATCTGTTTTACTTCTAACCCAAAAGTTTTATTTTCATAAAATTTAAAGCAGTATCTTTTTAAACAATCAAAATAATAATAATAACAATAATAATAATAATAAAATAATAAGTGGCTTTCATGGAAAGCAACATGCATAATCTTAAACCAGTTACTAAAACTGTATTTCCCCATGTAAACAAGGGCAGACAAGCCTCTTCAATCTTGCATGTCAAAATTAGGGCGATTTTTGCAATGGATAGTCTCCTCAAAGACTCACAGCTGCTCTTAGGCACAACTCCTCCATTCAAGGTACTTAGCAAAAAATTTTGATACATCTTCAGGACTTCTGCCTGCACAAGAAAGTCCATTTCCAGGGGCCTTCAGCAGAGCTGCCTCTGGCAGAGTCAGAGTTTAATGTCCTGGGACTCTGACATTTTGGCAAGTGTCTTCTTGACGCGCAGGGCTGTGAGCCGGGAGCCGGGGCTGTGAGCCCAGCACTCCATCATCAGCTTCCCCATCTGCCGTAGGCACTGCGGAGAGAAGGGGAGAGAAAGGCCCACTGGGGTCAGCCAAGAGGAGACTGCAGTTGGTGGCTGTGCTGGAAAACTGAAGGGAAAAGGCCTTTTCCAAGGGCAGTGCAGAGCCTGAAAGGCTTTACACATAACCACCACCAGCACTGCCCAGACCAGCCAAACATGTTTCATTATAGATTAATGTAGATTTTTATAAATGTGGTTTTGGTAATACATAAGCATTGTGTAGTAACAAAAGGACCTTTTATTGCTGGAATGCTTGGGGTGGGATTACCAAGGATGCTAACCAACTAATCAAGAGCAGCTATTGCAATAAGCCTCCCCAATCCTTGACACGTCTGGTAGCAGACCAAACACTGAGTCCATCCACACAAAAGCCCTTTTGATAACAAATACTCCTTCCTCCAGTGTTTCCAGCCCCAGTCTGAAGGCTCAGAGGGATTTGGCTAGGAAGAGGATGAAGCAGGTGAGTTTTGGTTAGATCTTCCCACACTGGCTGTTCACAAGACCTCAAACAGCCCAGAGAGGTTGTCTTTTCCCCTCACATTCACAAATCTCATGCCACCGAAATCTTTCATCTCCTCACAGAATATTCATCTACATGCTGCTATTCCCAAACAGCAGCACCAGTGATAAACATCCTCCTCCCTCAAAATAACGCAGAATTGGGTCAATCTCCGTCACTAACTCTGATTAAGAGCACAGACTGCATGTTGAGAGGGATGATAGGTACCTCATCACTGCTCCATCTGTTGGGAAACGAGGGCCGTAGTCTCTTGATGCACACGATCTCCCGCATGTCCTCGTACGAGGGGTCGCTGGGCACGAGGTCATGGTATGGAAGCTGGTACTCCTCAACTATTCCTGAAAGAAGCAATCAGTTGCCTGTCACTTGCTGAAAAAATACTTCCACTCCCCTCTTCCTCTCTCATTTTATAACAGATTGGCCATACTGTCTAAGAGTTGGGTGTACTTCACCTAAAAAGGACTTGCCTGCACTAGAAGTTTATGCCACAGTCAAGTTCCAATGTAACCACTGCTGTGTAAAAACTGGCCAGGTTTCTTAATCCTGAAGTGTAGTAACTAGCCAAGTGAGACAGTTTCTACCACTGCTGTCCAGTCCAGCAATCTCCAATAAGTTCTCACGGAAAGAGCTATTAGCACAGGGTTTGGATCAGAGTAACTTGAGAGAGAATTAACCTTGAGCTAGGTCTCCTTCTTACCAGTGGACCTGAAAAATACTAAAGGGCATTTCTGTGCCTTTTTAGAACATGGCAAGGTACCATTCTTTGTGCATAGCAACAATGACAAAAATATTGCAGATTTCGCCTCACAACATTGCAATACACATCATCAGCTTTTAAACACAGGGATCCTGCTGCTCAGTGGCAACGTTCAGCTCCTCTAGGGTGAGCATTCAGCACAATACTGCAGGATTTAAAGACCCATAAGGAATGCTGAAGGTAGCAGAGACCCAAGAGAGACATGCTCTGTTCTTACCACCAAACTGGGACAGAATTGCTACTAAGTCATTTCTGTGCATTTAACTTTCTCAGTGGCAAATTAGAGATGACAACACCCATCACTTCTGCACTACACTGAGCTCTACATGCAGAAAGAGGGAAATGAAGCACAGCACTGGTATGACAGTGCCACTTTCTCTCTGGTGTTTTGCTACTTGTCTTGTAAACCCATTATTTATTTCAAAGAGTAGCACAGCAAACCCCAAATTGTTTGTCCTCCTCTTTTCATTTAACTCTTAAGTAAACTATTTTCTTTCTGCTAAATTAGCTTAACACCCTCAGTCCAGCAGAAACATGATGTCTTTAGAAAAGGTCCCCAAATGAATTCCACACTTCCTCAGTGCAGGCATCTGCTGCCTTCAAACGAGTAATTAAAATACAGTCTAAATCTCTGCTGTGGAAATAGCACTGACTGATGCTTTAAAATAAATTTCAACAAGAAAACAGTATTAAGGGAGTTACCTGTATGGTTTACCCACACTTGTTTATTACTCTAAAAACAATTACCCAGAGAAAATCGTGTAATGGAAGGTTTGAGGTTCACCGACACAATTAAAAGTGATCTCCCAGCTCTTTACCTCCTGAAACACATCTCCTTGCTATCTCCCAAAGGATGAGTCCAAAACTGTACATATCAGCCATGATGTAGGACTGAAAGTGCTTTCTATTCAAGCTTTCATCCAGCACCTCAGGAGGCATATAACGTTTTGTTCCTACACGAGTATTTGGAGGGATGTCTACCTCGTTTGTGTCACTAAAAGAAAAAGGAGAAAAAAAGGGCATCAAACACGCAGTAAAGTGACTTGAAAAGAAAGCAATTTAGATGGAAGAAGTACTAAATCCACACCATATCCACTCTCAAACAAGGTCAAAAGTAATGCATAATCTTAATGGAATAATTCTTGCAAGAAAAGCCTCTTAGTGTGAAGGCAACCCTCCTTAAAAGGCTGACCCGCCTGAGGCTATGTTAAGCATTCAAATGCAGAACCACAACGGAGATAAGACTCAACAGGGATGCTGTAACATTTGTGAGATTTCATTAGCATTAGCCCGAGCTCTAATGTTAGTGATAACAATCAAATCTTCATTAAACGCTGTTTTCTTAACATACTCCACTTCCTAATGCTTCAGTCTCAGCAATTAATGGGGGATACTAAGTAGCTGAGGCAGTGTCTCTTAGCTGTAGCAAATCAGATCTGCAAGGAAGATGAATCTAACTATTATTTTTTGCATGCATTATGTTTGATCCCTCCCAACCTTTACACATCAAAATGTGCAGACACACAGAGATAAATGCACAAAAACTCTAAGCAAATGTGTCACAGCTCACACATTGACCAGAAGAGACAACATACGGGGAAAAGTTCCCATTAATTACGTGAATGGATTCTTCTTTTGTTATTAATTCAGATTCAGCTACATGAGTTTCAATATATTTAAAAGTTTAATATATGGCATATATTCTGGTTTGCTTAAAAAGGTCTGTTTTCCCTTCCTCACCTTCAAAATTTATGCATTTTTAATATGATGGATAGAACAGAAGCTCACAGAATAATTATATTTCTGTCCTTTTCTTCAGGTACAGCAATTTTTTTTTCACCAACTGATATGAAAAAAAGCTGAGTCTGTCATACAACCAGTCACCTACACAGTCATTAAATCATATATACTGGTGGCACTAGTGTACACCTCCAAGAATGTTACATAAATCCAGTGACCTCTACTATCTTGCAATATTTCAAATAAAATGGAAACACAAATAATTTTACTAGAATCATTAGGTAGAGCACACCCCTTCCAACTATTTTCTGTTCCCTGTTGTTGCATGAGAAATGCTGCCTGAGGAAGGATTCAGCATGAAAACAAGCCAAGTACATATCATAAATTCCATCTGGAGTGTGAAAAATCTGTATTTCACCTTCTTCTGTAACAGCACTTGGTAATTCCTAGCTCTTCTTCATTCCCAGCTAAGCAGTGTGCTGCTCTGTATTTGCCAGGCAAAGTGCACCTGCAAAGCGTGAATTTTTGCCCCGAAACTTTTTAATAGTAAATTTTCAAGTTGTTTTCTAGGCCTCTGCTCCTCAAAGTAAAAACATTCCTTTCTTGTCTCCTAAAGAAAGGTCAGGCTCATAAAGGAAATGCCTCACCAAGGAAACTGGTAGGTAAGTGAACAGTAAGAAGAGCACATAAAAACTGCCTTTCCTTTCACTCTGAATAATTTCAGTTCAAGATCTGTACAGAATTCCTAAATTTTTTAATACTCCAGGGAGTGCATGGTTTCAAAGCTGACCTCCGAAACGGAAACCTTCCATTTATGTATTCTGGACACATTTCTGTGTACAGAAAAATCAGAAACTTTGGAACACGCGTCTCCACCACCAGGACCACCGCTGAGAGCTCAAGCTCCTTTTGAACAGAGCTGTCAGAGAGCACTGTCTCCTTATGAATCCCAGGAGTGAGTAAGTTCTACTCGTCTGCTCTAAGTTGTTTAAACACACGACCATTTTTAAAAATCAAATTTAAAAGCCATTTCAAAAATCAAATCTGTACTTCGGCAATTCGATTTGCAGGAAATGAAACAAAAGGCAGCCAAAATGGGGTCCTTTTCAATAAATCCTAGTTAGTAGCTCGTGCAAATTATTAGTATTTTTCTCTCTAAGTTGAGAGTGAATTTTCATGGGATCAGACAAGCTGAATGCTTCAGTGACAAGCTCAGTGATGGATTTCCACCTGTCAGTGCTATGTCCTTTCACTGTGTGCCAGCAATACCAGGATAGCTATGGAGGACGGAGTGACGAAAATTGAACCTTTATGCAAGCACAGCTAACGTGCTCAAATAATCAAAAAGTGACTATTTATGCACCTGCATGAGGTGTTGACATGACATTGTCCCCCACACAGGTAACCTCACACACAGATGAGCAGAGCCCAGAAGGTGTGCACACACACACTGCAGGTGCACACTCAGTCAACAACTAAGGAAACTTTGGCACCTGATTTATTAACTTCTCCTCAGCCCCCTCACTTCCACTCACCTGATAAATTTAACAGCCAAGCCCAAATCTGCTATACAGCAGGTGCCATTCTTTTTCACCAGGATATTCTTACTCTTTAGGTCACGGTGGGCAATAGCAGGTTTGCCCTGAGTGCTGAAGATTTCAGTGTGCAGGTGGCACAAGCCACTGACAGAGGAGTAAGCCAGTTTCAGCATGGCTTTTGTGTCCAAGGTAGTAGATTTTAGATAATCATAAAGTGAGCCATTCTCATGGTAGTCAGTGATAAGATACAGCTGGGTCCAAGATCCTGTACCTTTAATATCGGCAGCAATGAATCCTTCAAAAGGGAAAGAAAAAATAAAAGGATATTTTCAAATTAATACTTAACTTGGTTTTGGTTGTTTTTTTGTTTTGTTTTTTTTTTTTTTTTTGACTGCTCAGAACTCTGGACTGTCATTCATTTCAGTAGTTGTTCTAATAACATATTTAATTCCTTTCTTCTTACTTCCATACAACTGTGCCTCACCTCTAGCCTTTAATGTACTTTCAGAAGCCCAGATATGGATACAGCAGTGGCTGAAACAGACATATGTTTGGAATAACAACCCCCAAACCCCATTATTTTTAAACTTTTATTTATGTTTCAGTAATCCTTTAAACAACTTTTCTTTGAAAAGCACTGGGTGGCTAATTGCAGAGCACAGAAGGAAACAAAGCACATTGGAAAGGACATCAGATAACAGCAAATACAAAATTGCTAATCGTAAAAACCTGTTCACTATCAAATAATCCTCTTTCACTTCACTCACCAAGAATATTTTCATGTCTCATCAGGACAGTCTGGTAGATTTCTGTTTCTCTGAACCAGCTGGCCTCCTCTGTAGTGAAAAACACTTTCACTGCTACCTTTTCGCCACGCCACTTTCCCATCCAGACTTCTCCATAGCGACCTTTTCCAATCTGCTTCACCATCTGAATCTGTTTTGCGATGGTCCTTTGAACCTGTGAAATGCCAAGGCAGATCTTACACCTTGTTCAGTGGGAATTTCTGCATTCACCTCCCTCCTCCTGTGTCTGCTTCCCACACAGCCAGCCCAGAAGAGTGGAACAGCTTTCCAGTGTCTGTGCCAGCTTTGTCAGTGGCTGTACTGTGAGCTAAGGCTAAAACCATGGGTATTGCAAGATCACGTCCACGGCAGCATTGCAGAGACACCCTGCTCAAGGATGACAGACTGCCTCTAGATTTAACAAGCTTTTACAGCCACAAAAAATCTTGGACAAATGGAGACTAATAATCTCATCAGATTCGAGCATGTCTGCAGATCATGCCTTCCTAGAAGTTCACAAATAAAAATGCAAGTGGATGCTGCAACACAACTCGCTGGTGTTGGTGGCTGACTCTGCCTCACCCTAAAATAACAGATTAAAATGTCACCCTCTTGTGCTTCAGTGTTGCCAGCTCAATCCACAGCTAATAAGTGTTTGTCTGGTAGGATTTGGTAAGATTTTGAAAGAATATTGCCACCAATGCAAGGAGATTTTCATCTGGCCCAAGCAATTGGCAGGATCTGGACAAGTTCAAATTTGTGGCCTCTTGCTCCATTTTGCCATCATCCAGATACAAACCTCCAGTAGTTTATTGCAGCAAGTGGATCTAACTGCTCTAACTGAATCTCTATGAAATCATATTCATTTAATGAAATCCAAAACATTTTTGCAATCTTGGCCTGACAGAAATGCGCAAAAATTGATTTTTTAAATCATTTGCTTCCCTTGTTATGCTTGGGAGGTCCAGTGGACACCACCAGTTTGGTAATGCCAGGCAGGACTCCCACAGCCCCACTGCAGCATGAATGTGCATCCAAAGACAAACTCAAAACCTAATAGGTCAGGTCTATCATCACTCATTTTTTAAGTAAACCACTGGTTTTCATATTGGACAATTTTAAGAAGCAAAAGATACAGTGGTATTTATGCAAAGCTATTTCAAATATCCCAGTTTTCTTCTTCTTCTGTCATTTAAAAAGAATTCCATTTTTCCAGCCCTGCACTGTATTATTAGACATTCAAGATGGTAGCTTCAGTGCCATTATTTTTGATTAACATCAATGAAAGCCAACAACAGAGATTAGCCTTAATTTTTAAAATTGATTTATCTTTTATATGCTCATATAGTGATTGAACAATAGTTATATTACATTGGAATTTTGCTGTAACATTTTGTAATGTCATTTTAGCATTGTTGCTTTCTATTTTGCCCATTTTAAAGATGCATCCTGAGCAATAATGTAGTTACATCAAATAACTTAATTTGTGTAAATATATGTAATGGCATCATAAAGTACATGCAATTACAATACTTAATGATGAAAAGTTCCTTATTAAATTACATTAAGAAAATGAAAAACACATTTCTGTTATGGGTTTTCAGGCGGCAGAATACTATGTGAAAGGCCTTAACCTGGTTTTGTCTTGCTAGAACTGGTCAAATGATTTCCTACGAACAATTTATTTTATTTTAAGGAATTCAGCTTCTTCTTGAATTATAAACCAATTATGATTTCTAAAACAAATAGGTTAATCAAAATCGTTGGCTGAACTGATTTCATAAGTATGCTGAATGATGTGCTCCTGTGAGTTATTTACACTGAGTGGGGCTGGGGGTTTCTTATTTCTTTTTAAATCTGTGTATTTAAAAAGCTTGAGCTCTGTAAGCAGCCAGGTAAGGTTACATGACCTTTTCTTTTGTCTCCATGAGTGGAAACAATCCAATTACCAACTATTTCTACTTTCCTGGCATTCAGCTAAACGTGCTCAGCTACTGCAGATGAAAATTCAGACAGACCAACCTTTTGTAAATTTAATATTTTGAACAGAGAATTCATACCTATGTGTCAGATGCCATCCCTTGAAAAGTAAAGTTCATTGGAAGGGAAATTATGAAAAAAATGTGTGAGAATGTAGAGACCAAATTATAGTTCAGCAATCTCTTCAGACAGAACATTTGGCAGCATTTGACCTGCAGCAAACTCTTCTGTCAGAGGTACAGACAGGTCAGGAGAAAGAACTCTTGCTGAATGTCATCATACTGACAAATCTTTGGCTAACACTTGTTTTGGGTATAATATTTGTACCCATTAGAATAAGTGTTCTACACAGAAGAAAACATTACCGGTTAGCATAAGGTGACATTTTGCATTAAATTTGCATCTCACTTTCCTGGAACTATAACCCTGAATGTTTCAATCTTTGCATAAGAAACAAAGTTAAAAATAAGCCCTTGCACAATAAAGACCAGAGCATTATTGCCAGGCAGTTTCTATGGACTTGTTTCAGGCATGGGCCCAGAGGTATCCATCCCTCTGTGCATTTCTGGGGAACTCACAGTGATTGCAGCTGTTTGGGAAATGCAGCAAACATCTACTGCCAAGTGCAAGATCCATTGTCTTCTCTTCCATCCAAAATCACTACTTCTAAAAAACAATTGTATGCAGTTTTCATAAGCAAGGAGAGATGCAGGGGGATGAGTTCCTGGAGCAAAAACACTTGGTCCAGTGGCTGCAAAGTCTCCAGGCTTGAGAGAAGGGGACTGCCAGAAGACTGGATGGTTTCTGCCTCATGGAGCAGTGGCACAGCTCTGGGAGCTGCTGGGCAATGGGATGTCACCTTGGCCATTATAGCAGCTAAGCAGCAAGAGTTGGTTTTCTCATCCACTACAAGAGCAGACCTGGGGACACCATTGAAACTCTCCTTCAAACTGCTCACTGGGACAGAGGAAGGCATAAAGAACAAGCAGTCATGACCAATATTGCTCCAGCTTTTTTTTGGGACCCTGGGATGAAGGACTGAGCCATGCACTGCTGTGACGTGCCCCAGGCCATGTCTACCCACATGGGCTGTTAGAAACACATCCTCTCAGAGAAGTACAACCAAGTTCCTTGTATTTGCTCTAAATTATTACTTTTTTTTCTAGCATTGGAACAAGTGAAGACAAAGACCTTGATGTGGCAGGTGTTATGCAAAAAACACCAAAAAAACCACCCCCAAAACAAAACAAACACAACCAAAAAAAAAAAAAAGGAAAAGGAAGAATCCTCACAATAAATCAACAGGAAACTCATTAGGAATTGTCCTAAACTGTACAAAAGATCTCTCCCTTTCCATGGGTGCTAGAAGGACATTGGTATGGGATAAGACAAAGCTTTCTTAAAGCCAAGAACAAACAGCCTGTTGCTTCATTTTTAAGGAAATATAAAACTTCCTATTTAATGTCTTCTTTAGGGTGTTTAAAAAATATGTGTGGGTAAAAAAGAGACAGATAGGACATGGTACTTAGAAACTGGACAACACCTACAGTAGTAGCATCACTACAAACTAATAGGTTTGGAAGACAGGAGGGACACATCCACTCTGAAAAATGAAAATGAAATCTATTCCAGTTTCTCAGAGGCACATATTTTAAATAAGTAACCAAGTTTTTTTTACCAATTCCTTCCTACCAGTGATTATCCCCAGAAACAAAACCCCCTGGTGAACAGAACTATATTGCCTCAGAATGTTCTGCCTTTTCAGCAGGCTTCGTAATCCTGGAGTCTGTTCAGAAATAATTACAAACCTGTGCCTGTAACCTCTGAGATTGCCATACTACAAGAATAAAAAAAAAATCCCCCTTGATTTCTGAATGCAAAGTGAAGCCTACAAATAAAAAGGTTCCAAGTTTGAAAAGTTAGAGTTCCCTTTAGAAAAAGGCGATGTGTCGGCGTTTGAAACCCTACTGTATCTTGCACAGACAAAGGAAGAAAACAAGATCACTGGGCCAGATGCTGTCCTGTACACTGCAGTAAACCCTGATGTACTTCCATGAGCTCTCTTAGCCTGTACTTACCCCATTGGTATCTAAAATAAGAAATGAACTGAGGTAGAAAAATAACCCTAACCTTTTTTATCTTAGTTCACACGAAAAAAGTCCCCCGCTTCTACAGCAGCTATTCTCCAATTTAAATCCTTGTCATTTCTGGTCGAGAAAAAAAAAAAAAAACCAACCCACCAAACCAAACCTAAAACAACAACTGAGGACATGTAAATAAATGTATTTTTTGTGCCTCTTCTCCCTCTACACACTTTTGCCTTTGAGATGTGCATTAAAATAGTATTCCTTCCTTACCAGGAGAGGGAGCCCGGATCCGCTCCCTGAGCTCTGCGACTGCTCGATCAAATCCTTCAGGGACTCTCCAGGGGGAATGTAGGTCTCATCCTGCTCCAGCCCGATGCTGTAGTGGGGCCTCGTCTCTTGGCGTTTGTATCTGACGTTTTACATGAAAACGAAAGGAGTTTTGAATACAACGAACACATGTGCAATGAATAATGCACATGTCCTTCACATTTCCTTCATTTGTAGACTAACAGCTTTCACTGCTTCCCTGAGGAATACACTGGACTTGCTGGCCAAAATGTTTTATTTTATTTTTAGCGACTGTTTTCAGCATCAAAATTCTAAGTACAACACTCAAAGGCCATGCAGTCTGGGGTAAATTTGCAAAGCAACCAAATGTTTTCCTTTCAGAAACTTAAATATCTCTAAAACACCAACCAAGTAAATAAATTATTTTACTGTCTGCAGTACATTTGTACGAGCCAGAGGAGGTAAGGTCATGGAATCTGGGAATATGTAATGAATGTACCAAATTATTAAAACATAATGTATGTAAGATTATGATAACATTCTACACACATTTACTGACATTCCTGTATTGTCTTCTTTTTTTTATGATCAGCTCTTCATCACATAACCAAACTCAGAAGTTTTAGATTTATTTCCCCTATAAAAATTTCCCTATAAAATTTGTCCTTTGGCCTTCTCAGTAAAGAACAATCTGTGCTTCTACCTAAATGGCTTTTTCAGATCTGGAGTGAAAGATTCTGTATCAAACACATCACAGAGGCATACCTGTGAATAGCACAAATACGCTTTTTTTTTTTTTTTCTCATGATAAAATTAAAGTCTTATTTCTTTTCTTTATGGTCCACTTTTAATTTTTTCAAATTTCTAAATCTATTAAAAGATAAACGTTGGGAGGAACATTAAGAAGCTGCCAAAATATTCATTTTTTACCTGAAGTAGAAGAATATGATGATAAGCACCAGAAGGATGCTGCAAACAGTCACTGAGATCAGGAGGGCCTTGTGGTGAATGTTTCCTTCAGCAAAGTCTGGAGTTAAAAAACGAGAAAGGTGGAAAATTTAGAAAGGGAGATGGTAAGAAGTCAATGTCAGAAGTGCACCGAGCACAAGATCATTCCCATTCTTTTCTTGTAATTCCTGTACAGGATACCCCTGGATTCCCCAGGCATTTTGTGGGCTTCCTCTTTGACCCTCACTGACCAAGACAGAACTGACACTTCCAAAAGCCTGTTTGTTTTCTCAGTCCTCACTCAGGCAAAACATCACCTTGATTTGCAATTCCCTGTTTGAATGAAGAATCAATCAAGACCTGTAGCTCTGGGTCTTAACCTGAGGGATCAGCCAGGACATGCAAAAATTACTGCCTTTTTTAAACACTCAGATTGAGTAGCATCCTATTGAGTAGTTAATATTTAAAAAAAAAAAAAAAGAAAAAGAAAAAAAATGAAAAAAAAAAAGAAAAAAAAAAGAAAAATTACTAGGATAAACTGCATTTATCCTAGAAGGGAAGACACAGAAGATCATTTAACCTACATGAAGGCAGGCCACGAGAGGCCTTGAAAGTTTCCATCATTACAGAAACTATTTGTCTCTTAGATCCTGTTTTAAACACCTGAGTAGGAATTTTCTTCTCCATTTGCTCTATAACAGCCCTGTGTGTCAGCAAGTCCTTCCTATGCTGGTGGGCAAAACCATCCTTCCAGCAGCTTTTCTGCAAAACACTTTGGAAATAAAACGTGTCAAGTAACTTGTAGAAAAGACTGTTGCATAAAAACTATTAAAATGTTTGAGTCAACCTTTGTATGGGAGACTCGTATTCTCCTTTAATGTGTAACATTAATCTCCAAATTTGTATTCTCAGCTCAGGCAAGCGCATCTGACCTTCAGGCATGCTTCTCTGCTGAAGAACAAAGATACCCAGCTCTATTCTTTTTTAACCTCCCCTGCCATCTAAACTCTCAAAATTATAGTATTTTGGCATATACATACACAAACCACCCTTCCCATAATGGGATAATGCAAATAGGGGCCATGTTTTCTGAAGCTCTTTCAGCCTTGCTGTCTTGCATCCTTCACTCCAATGCCTGACACATCAGAGAAGGCAAGAAATCTATCCTTACTGACTCGTCCTGGGATGACATTATTATGTTTCAGATTTACAAGGGTAATGAGACCAGGAGATTCCTAAGGGACTCTTAGTTTACCCTCAGACTCTTTTTTTTAAAGATCCAGTTTCTCCTTCTTTTTTCTTGCTCCCAAACAATTTTTTTCCTTCCCCTTTCCATTACAAATAGAGATTACCTACCAGCACACCTCCTGATCACTGGTCATGTTTTAACCTGCCCTTACCTGCTCCGGGAGCACTAACAATGTAAACATTCAGGACATGGCTGATGCCTTTGAAAGGGGACACTGACACTGATGTGTATCAGGAAAACACTCGAGCCCATCCTTCTCCCTGCCACAGCAGATTTATCCCTGGCCTGCCACTCCGAGTGGGCTGTGGGTCAAAACCGAGAGCCACCGGGGAATCCGGAGCTCTTGTGAAGGCAATGGCAGCTTGGCAGGGCTGAGGGCTCTGGTTTGTGCTTTGTAAGCAGCCTGTGTCAGCCACCACCTCCCTCTAAAATGTGTGGGTTGTAGCAGTTTCAGATGTCGCAGCCCATCAGATGAATAAACAGAGCACAGAGACCATAAAGCAGCATTCTACACCTGGGAGAAACCCGGATAACCACCCACAGCAAGGATTCTCCCACTTCACAGAGTACAACATGATGGAAGCTGGGCTTCTGTGCTTAGCAGTAATGAAACAAAGGGAACAATTCAGATACTGTACTTGTGTCTGCTAGATGTTAAAGCCATGGAAATCTGTGCATTTTTGCAGGTACTGTTTGCCCATGAAGTTGTTCACGCTGTGTGTGCGTGTACGAGTATGTACATTTGGAGAGGAATGATAAACATGCTGTAATCTTGAATCAAATTCCCATAATTTTTAAGGGTTAAGTGATGCAAACCTTATGTTCAATGTTTCTAATGGGCTTCTGCCATTCAGAAAAGTAAATAAATACAGTCTGGTTTTCCCAAAGGCCAGGAGGCATTTTGGAAGTGCTGTGTAGCACTCAGATGAACTTCCAGCTCCAACAGGACAAAATTCTTTGGGTACCTAAATGTGAAGCAAGTGTAAGGAAAGCATGAAAGACGTAAAGGAATGTGTCCTGATCTCTTTGCTGGAAGCAGCTGACAAGACTTCTACCAGATGCAGAGCAGATCCTCTTGTGGTGGGTGGTGCCCCCCATGCCAACAGAGGCACAGACAGCTTCAGCAGTGCTTCACTGTGCACAGCACAGGCGTGCAGCTGGCTCTCACAGGAGGAGAGAGTAACCTCCATATGCCTTTCTATTTGTTTGGCTATTTGAGAGACAGTACTGATGGTAAATGAGCTGTTGTCCCACCTTTCAAAGACTTCCTGCATTTTTAAAGCATTTTGGCAGGACTTCATTTGCTTGCAAATTGAGGATTTCATAAACCTGCTGGTGTGTGTGTGGACAACACAAGATTAAATGCAAGCCCCTATCCTTACAACAGCAATGTCTGTTTATTCTGCTGCACTGAGCCAGGCTGAATTTCTTCTCCTGCTCCTCCAGCCCTGGCTGTTCCCCACGGAGCTGCAGGACAAACCTCCCTTTCCCTGGCACCATTTCACCAGGAGGAGGGATGGGGCAGCTCAGCTGTGAGTCTGCACATGCTTGTGGGCTCTGTGGTGAACACTGTGGTGAGTCTTGGTCAGTGCCAGTTTATGTGTTACTTGGAACTGCAAGGTGCCAAGCAGCAGGGTTATGGGAATAAGCAGCGGCTTCCACAGAGGCAGCGGTGAGCAATTACTGGGTGCATGGTGTAGGAAGTGCAAAACAAACACACAGTAGGTTTGGGAAGCTTCTTCACATACCTTGGCTGGCTGATAACAGTGAAGCCCAGCAAAGAGCACATTAACAGTTCCATGTTGTAGGAAAACAGTGGTGCAGGCTGGTGACAGCAGGGAGCTTGGTGAGACCAAGCTGCCTCTCTGTTATTCTCCTGCAATTTCCCCCTCCTCCACCACTCGTTTCACTCACTGTCATCAGCGGGACCATGCTGAGGAGTGCATTGAAAATGCCACCCAGAAGGTTCAGAAGTCAGCATATCAAAGGCAGAGGAGGTTCTCCTCCCACCCCAGGTCCCTCCAGTTCAGAATGTTACAGCTATCCAAGTAAAAACGGCAGTGAAATCTGAGGCGTGGAGGCTGTGTGCACACATCAAACCCCATCATTCCTCCAATCATTCCCTTGCCCATTCATCACTAGCTATACAGGCAGGGAGCCAGACACGGTGGCACCACCACTTCTGCTTATATAGGCTCTAAATCAGTAAAGACATATTTCTCCTTTTGACTGGTCTCAGCCTGTGCTTTCGCTGGGATTTCCAGGAATATCTTTTATTGTTTAAAGCAGAGGTGTTATATCAGACCCAATTATGATTTTCATTTCCTTAATAAGACAGATGTATAGCTGGCACAAGGATTTAATGGTTTCTCTGGGATATTTTATCCTGCTAGTTCTGTACCAAGATGAACTCAATACTTAGGCTTAGCTGTTGTTTCTTCCATCTTACTTAACAAGTCTTGCTTTGACCAGTGTTAATTTTCCTAGCCCTCACTTTCACTTATGTGGTCCTCCTTTCAGGGGGGAAGAGGAGAAGGATAGGGCATGGAATAAATCTTGCTTTGCAACACATGCCAGGCCTGGTAAAGCACTTAGAGAAGACAAGTCACTTGCCTTTGTAACTGTTACCTTGGTGCATAGGTCAATTTTTAGTTCAACAGCCTCTGACCTGCAGCTGCATGCTTTCTCTAGACTTTGCTTCCCATAAGGTATCACCTCAGGCGTGAGTTCATCAGAAGCCAAATTTCTGTTTGTTTTTTTTGATGCTAAAGAGCATACGTATCTTTCATGGAACCCTAAAGGCCAGAAGGTTATTCCAAGAAGCTTGTTTTTAAGGTCACCTCTCTTTGTACTTAAGAGTTTCTGTGTAAATTTGATATACAATTCTAACATTACTCAGACAATCACAGCCTAATCTAAATGCTTTCAGTAGAAACAGTGATCACAGCTACAGTACTGGGCACTGGCAGTAGCATGCATTTGTACACAGTATTTGTACCTATTTGCAGTGAAGGTCCATGGTTCAAGCTATGACACTTTTTTCTGAGGTTTCATACTAGTAAACAGCAGCGACAAATTAAAATGGGCCCAGCACCAAGAATGACATATTAAGGCTTTAGTAAAGGTGATGACTTCAGCCCTGTTCAGCCACATTTATTGAGGCAGTTCCTGAAAAGCATTTCTACAGAATACTGGCAGGATGCTGGCAGTGTGAGAGCTTATTAAAAAAAAAATCTTCTGAGTATGTTGAGTGACTACATCACCTTTCATCTGTCACGCTAAAATAGTCAACTTTGCAACACAGAGCAGCTAGAATCCTGCTCCAACTCTCTGAAATTTTTCTTTTAAAAAGTATTCTCTCTGCTGTTCAATGGGTCTGCCACCATGATTCCCAAGCGGTACTTTATTTACACACAGAACAAACCCGACATCAACCCAAACAACTTCTGCCACTACCAAAACCTTGGTTCATTGCTTTCTGTAGAAGTAGCAGATAGCATTGCCAAGTAGCTAAAATCTTAGTAAGATCGATGTCTAGTTTTAGGCACTGATTCAGTATTTTTAAGTAGTCCTAATGTAGAATAAACTCAGCCAGTAGCAAGAAGAAATCATGGCAGTGTTTTCCAAACTGATATTTAATGAAAGACTAAGTAAGTGTGAACAAATATTGACTGCTTTTTGGAGCTTCTCTCTCAGTCCAAAGAACTTTATAAAATTAAATAAACCAACAAAGTAGTACATAACTCTTCTGTTGGAAGTCAGAATTTTATGAGGTTTCGCTGCCTTAATGCCTTGCTAGTAAACAGTGAAGTATTTACATACTAGTCTCCAAAGGCCTGACTCTGCAGCCCATCTGTGCAGCATTTCACAGGCCTGAAGGGAACAGCTTACATGAGTGAAGGCTTTCTCTGAGCATGCATTTATGTGAGTATCTTCTGTTGGTGAAATTAAGAGTGCATCTGTGCACCGATCTGGATCTTCAACACAGAACACCACGATTATAAATTCTTCTGCAACTCTGAACTGACTTGATGTTTGACTACCACAATTCCTGCCAACGCCAAGAGTTTATTATGGATGAATTTACACTTATTTAGGAATACACTTCTATAAAATGTATTCTGAGCACCCAGACAAAAATAGTTTTACTAGCTTTCAGAAAGTGATGTTTAAACAAACAAACACTGAGGCTAAAACCTTGTCTCAGCATCTACCAAGTTAATACATGTCCACTTGCTCTCTAATATTTTTTTTTTAAAGTGTGTGAGTTCTTACCCTAGATTCTATTTTCAGCTACATTTCTCACATTTAAAATACACTTTAGTGAGTCATTATTGTCCTAGTGCTGGATGACCAGGTCTTGCAAGAAAAATTTACAGACTTGTGTCAACTTGAACTGACCAATTTGTGTGTGGAGTTATGAATGACAGTAATGCAGTTACAGGGACTGGAAAGAGGATTCCATTTTATTATCAGGCTAAAAAATACACAGCAAGAGTCATCCTCTGCCATGACCAGCCATGGTCCTTGAGATGATCTCTGACAGCTCAGCAGGTCTGCACTAGGACAGCACCATGCAACTCTAGTGCATCTCATGTTCACTGCATGTGTGCAACAGAAACAACAGCAAGCATCAGCACCACTCCACACACAACCTACAGGAATTGAGAGATACTCTTTAATGCCATTTATCTCTCTAATCACATGCTTTTGGATAAGGGGTGCTTCAGTCTGTGCTCTATTTTTCCCTAAGGCGCAAGGACCAACAGCAGGAAAAGATCAGCTTAGGACTGGATTTTCTTCCTCTTACCTCGATTCTTCAGTGGTGGCAGTGTAGGGTGAAGGTGTCTGTTACAGTAATCCTGGCCTGTGCAACATTCAATTGATCTTCTTTGGTGTGGAATAGGAGTGTCCTGCAACAAGCAATTCAGATAGAAAGCAAGTCATTACCTGTGTTGCAAATATACACGGTCATTCTGGCTCTGGAAACATGTACTTGCTAGCTGGACTGCAACCTGCTATGGATTCCTAGGATGTGTGGAGTAAGGATTTCTGCCAACCAGCATATCCAGCAATATTTCATCCAGGTAATTAAGACATTAATTCACTCCTAACTTACTCCTGTTGGTGCCTTAATGCTGCAGAAGGGACTTTCTCTAATGGTGCAAGTCAGAAGTGTTAAAGTCACATACATCAATCAGTTAGACCAAAAATGAGTTAATACAGGTATCCAAAACATGTTAGCCAGGATAATACAGGAATTGCTGCGTGGACTAATTTAGCTGCAGCTTCTGGTCTCGTGGGAAGCTGAATAAAGTACCTTCCATTAATCATAATGATTAGACCATTCCTGTACTCATCTAAAACCATTTAAGGTTAACATAAGGAAAGGCAACCACCTTAGAACTACCTTGCTCCATTTTCCTCATCCCTTCCATTCCTGCAGTGGTAACAGGTGATCACTGTACATGGAGGGAGTATGTGGCACCAAAAATCCCAAACCAAAGTGCAACTGCACGTAAGACATGGATGTTGCTGCAGTCCATTAAATAATATCCTAACTAATTTTAGCCAGCATGGAGATTTGAGGATTTAATACTGCAATTCTCTTAAATCCAAACTTCCTCTGAGTGGGAATGTTACTAGGAGCAACAGTGCAAAAACCAAAAACATGAGTTGTTATTATTAGGAGGAACTATAGTATCATCTTTGGGGTATACAAATGCACTTCCCTCTGTAATCAATAAACTATCTGCCAAGTAAACAGAAGTGAGAAACATGGACACAGCAATGTCTGTTGGCTGCACTTTAACTGAAAATTATCAAAAATGCAAGTGACACTGTGGCAGAAAATGCTTCCTCACCCGACACTGGAAGTCTGAGCCCTCTAATCCAAGACATCCCTTGGTGACTAAATGTCCACCAGACTCATCTTCTTCTATTATGGTGAAGCAGTAGCCATCGGTGCTGTGGATTGGAAAGAACAAATCAGGAAAAGGCACTGAAGTGAAAAATGTGCTGTTGAATACTGTCTAAAACTTTGCTCCCTGCCAGGCAAATCTGCCACTCACAAATGGACACACTGGGGCTGCCACCGACCAGCTCCTGCACACACAAAGGAGGCTCTGCCTCAGAGCTGTGCACTTACCTTTGCAACATTTCACAGCCCAAACCCCACTAGCAAACAGCCCAGCTCTCTGCCTGTGGTCATTGGTGTGTTAAGACTTTGGAAACCCACACAATGCAAGCTCCAGTGCTACACAAGGTCTGCCTTGAGTTCAGGAACAAGGTACTGACATTTGCACCACATAGAGACCTGAAGAAAGAAACACTTTTGAGATACTAAATGTAAAATATTTTCAAGAGTGATTTGTGTTTCCTGTTTTAACCATATTATGAACTGCAACACTTCTGTGTATGAGTCCTTGAATTATCATCAACACCCTTCATAGATGTTTACTTGGGTTATAAGCCTGAAGTGATCCATAATGCTTCCGTTTACAGGAACGTGCACCAGGGAGGGCAAGTATCCTAACAGATGGCTAGATGGTGTTGGTGATAAATGTCCTTCCTTGATGAAGGTCAAATGCCTGAATGCTATGGAAAGAGGGAATGAAGGGCATGGAAAGGGTGGCTGCATTTTATTGAGACTGCTGTGCATTAAGTTCTCAGCACTCTGAGGGGGATATGTAACGTGTAAGAAACAAAATCAGTCTTCCTGACTGATTTGCAGGAAGAAGAGACAAAAGCAAAGAAAAAAGTTTTTAATCTAAGACATTTAAGTCACAGAAAAATAAAATATTCTGTTATTTGCTCAGGAAAACAACACCGGCTATTATGTGCAATGAGTATTTTTCAGAAGAGAAGAAGTAAACTCGGTTAAAACAAGGAAATAAAAAGAAAAAAAGATTAGAAAACTTAAATACAGCAAAATTTCAGATGATTTGCTCCTTGCTTGAATGAAACAAGAGTCTAAAGAGCACCAGCAGCAAAGGCAATGAAGATGTAGGAAACAAGAGCCACAGTTACACATTTAAGGGACAAACACACTTTGTAAGTATTAGCTACACAACCAAGAGATGCTGCATAGGATCATGTCAAACATTGTCTGTGGCATATTTTTGCATTAGTGGGGCAGGGTCTAGCCATAGTAAACTTATTACTTCATATATTAATCTGTCATGGATTACTGTCTTCTGGATCTGAAAAGTAACCAACTGCACATTACGAATTACTTTCTCCGAGAAGCCAGCAATGACTTCTACCCTTCTTTGACATTGTACACGGGAGTGAGGCAAAGGAGACAGCAACCCTTCTGGGCAACAGCCACCTTGATGTCATTGCTGAAAAGATAGGAACAATAGGATTGCCAAGAGAGACAGTAAGAAATCCATTAGAGTAGAATATTAGATTAGATTAGATTTTGTTTGCATGGTGCCTTTGATTCAAAGTAATGAGTAAGTTTAACCCAGGGGACAGAGCAACAAAACAATAAATTACTATCAAGTAAAACAATGGACTCTACAGTTAACAGGCACTAGCAAAAAACCCAAAACTCTTGGTTCATCAAAGAAAAGCAGGGGAAGGAAAAGTCAAATTGTTTGCAAAAGGGAAAAAAAGAAACAGAAAGTCAGCAGTTTCAATTCTATTTCTCTGACTTGTCATACGGGACTCTGATTCTTAGCACACTTCTGAAAATTAAATTCAGGCTGCTCATGCACTTCAGTCCTTCTAAAAATTTTACTCCAAATTTAAAAAGAAAAAAATGAGTTTGTGTAGAGCAAAGCAAGTTATAAAGCTCAAAAAATAAGAATAGATCATGCTTTTTAGAGACTTCAGAATAGTGAAGGAAAAGTCAGAGATAAAAAAATAGCCTTGTTGAGCAGAATAAACACTGGTACTGCTTGTCTCTAGCTCTAAGAAAAATCCAAACACTAAAAAGTTTTCATGCAATATAAGAACCCATTATCTTTTTGAGAATTTCTGAGGTGCGTGGGTGAGAGGGAGAAGGGACTCTTCTGAAAAGAAAGAAGGATCTCCTACCTGCCTCCCCCCTCTGACCCCTGACCTGTTCTCCTGGTTCACAGGATGTCAGATGGACCACACACTGCTAGAAAAGGGCAGGGCACACCCCTGCTGTTTTATTGATTACCCCACCTCACACCTGACTGGGGTAGAAATGAAACTGTTCTTACTAATATAGCCAGTAAGAAACAAGTCAGAGATGTGTTCAGTCTCAATTTTTATGTTTATTTTGGTGACTACAGAAAGAGGAACATCTGTACGTGACAGATATTTGCAAAGCAGTATGAAAAAACTATTTTCCACTTCCTAGAAAAAAACTTGTAGTATAGAACTGCTGTTTTCTTATAATTTACAATGTGAATTCTAATTGTGTGTAATATGATTCTGCAAATGGTGTGTAAAGAAGGAATTCAATGTGCTGTTACTGGATACATCTGGGTACACATTCAGTAACCTCCTCCACTGAAGTACCATCCTATTAGAGTATGGTACGGGCGAGTGATTAAATTCACTTTGGATGCAATCCCTAATAAGCACAGATTTCTTATGTCACATATTTGCCAAGAGTGAATTCTTATAGCCAAGTCAAATGCCAGGAAAACAAAGGAGTTAATAGTGAAACACTGACAGACACTGATATAGAAGGTGCTGCTACAATTAGAGATTACCACAAAGCAAGCAGGGATCTTAAATCAGACCTTTCCTAAATGTCACAAGAGAGGAACCAAGGCCAACAGCTTTGCATCTGCTCACACAGATGTCTCCACTGGCCAGCAGCCATTTCTCACAGAAGATGTGATTCCTCAGCTACCAGAACCTGCCTGCTGGAGATTTCCCATCCGGCTCTGTGTGTGACGCAGCCAGGGCTGGCAATACGTAACTTTGAAAAGCAACATCTTTCCCTCATTCAACACCTTTCACGAAAAGACTGGTACCTTTCACAACTTGATGAAAAAACCTCTTGTCTTTAATTTGATTTCAAATGAGTCCATACAAATATTATTACTTTTTCCACACCTCCTCTTTATAGTCCTCTTTTTGATACCAGAAAGAGCAAGAGCATCTTTTCACTTCCATCCAAAGCAACATGACAAGTCTCTGTGCTCTTTTTTAAATGATCAAAAAACTTCTTGCATAAAGGAGGAAATTTAAAAATAAATATATACATTTAAAAAATTGAAAGACTAACATTTAAGATCTCACCATAGCTCCTTTATCAGAAAACGTTCAGCTTTTCCCTAAAATTAAAGTTGTCTAAACTCAGTGCTTTGACCCTATCAAAGTCTTTTTTCTTCTAATATATATCAAATTACAATTAAAATTCAATCATATAATCTGGAGAACCAGAGAATGAAAATAACATCACTCAAGTGAGTTATCACCTTTGGTAACACTGAAAAGTCAACTTAATTATTTTATTGCTTTAGATAACCAAAGACACAGTTGGGCAGAAATACAATCTAGTAGGCAACACATGGGAACTTAAACTTTATCAGCCCAATCTTTGAAACTGTCAGCATTTATTTGTGCATGAAAATAGAGTGCGACAAGGCACCTAATTAGCCTCTGCCTTTACTGCAATCCCATTACAGTCAAAGCCAATTAGACGTAACACTGCGCTTTAAAATATGCAATTAATTATGATTAGACACAACAGTCCCTCCATTCACTTTGAACAGAGAAAACTTGAAATGGAACAGTAAAACAAGGTCCTGGTTGTGTTCAAAGCAGCTTTGACCTTCTTTACTGAAAGCCTTTTATGAATCGCACAGATGTTCAGGAAGAAGAATAAAGTTTCAACATGCAGCAGTTCAACACACCCTTCACAAGGAGAGGATTGGGAGCCTCCTCCAAAGGTTTTAACTGTCAGGGCCTTGAGTGCACTGATATTTTTCAACTGCCCAGAGTGGCCCCACTTGTGACCCCTCTTTCCCCCTACAGAGAACACCTGAGCAGTGGTACAGGAGTTCCCGTCTCAGCCACGGGAAGAGCTTTTGAAGGAGCTGTCTCTGCCCGTTGTGCTCACATATCCATGGGGAAATAGGGTCCTGATGAGTGAGGACACCAGCCTCAGCTCCTGGCTTGGCCCCCTTTTGCTACACCTTGGCATTAACCTTCCCTTGATGAGCTCACCCTGTAATGAATGAGTCTTCCAAAACTTCACTGTGCTCACGGACAGTGCTCATTTTTCAAAGCACATTCTAACGAGAGCTACAGCTTTTCTGCTGAGATAGAAAAGCATTGTGCTTTTTAAGCTGCAGTGTTACCCTTAGCTCTCTAAAGTATTGTTGGACTTAAAACTGGACAAGCATAAAGAAAGGGAAATTCTGTATAGGAACACAGCAGGCTGTTGGAGGATTTGATATAGATGTGGTTAAAGAATATTGGCTTTTAAATTTCTACAAATGCAATTATGGAGAGGATTTTAAATGGCCACCAGATGTCCTCATTTTTATATTTTTATATTCAGACCTCTGGTACTATGGGCCAGATATATACTTTAAAGCTGAATTCCTGTGGTAGCAGATAAAAATCTTCCTGTGAGATGACAGACTGCTTTTTATGAGAAAAATTTTAATGGTGATTGCAATAGGACTAGCTATTCTCTTCTGAGGGTTTTAATTTAAACACAGCTGGAAATGCTTTTGCATTGCACTTTCAGAGGTTCTTGCTCCTGGGCTCATAAAATGCTTCACTGCTTTAGTAAGAACTCTGGTAAGGACAGTGGCTGATGCTCTCAAGAGCCCAAGCCCTGGCTGTGGATGTACTCAGTGAATTTCCTGGGTGTCAGAGTTTTGCCAGGCCCTTGGGTGCCCCAGAACACACTGGTTCATTCCTGCTGGGCTGGCAGGTCCAAACTCCGAAGGTTCAGTCACAGCCCAAAGCTTAACAGACTGATAGAGCTGACAAGAGGTTTGAGTCTTAATTTTTTCTGAAAAATCTAAAATGCAAAAGGCTTTTAGAGGCAAGCAGATAATGAATGCAGTAACTTTTAATCTGAAGCAGTCAATTTATTCTTCAGACAAACACTGCAATCAATACTTCTTGAACTTCAAAATGGGGAGATTTTCTTCACAGTGATGCTCAGTGATTCCCTGAGTGCTTTAAAATTCTGCCAACAGTCAATCACACAGAATAAAATACAAAAGTCACTGCCCCACTAGTAGGTTGATCCCAGAACTCAGGGGAAACAAATAATCCCCACTAACCTGGTTGATTGTGCTCAAATCTTTTCAAACTCGGTCTCTATCCAGCCAACTAACCAAATACATAATAACCACCTAACCAGACACCTAAACCCCACTATTTCCCAACAGCAGGCTCAGGATCTTCTTTCCTGTGTAATCCATAATTCCAGCTATGTAGTAGGGAATTTTAAAAAGGAACTATTACACTAACAGTTAAAGAGATGCAGGGAAAACAAAGGGTTTTGTGAGTCCTTCACACCTCACTGCAGCTCTCACACCAAGGCAGTGGGAGCTATAGCAATGGCCACTATCATGAGCAGGATTACTGCTGACAAGCCATGAAGGCAGTGCATTTAAATTAATTTAATTTCTTTTATACTACTCCAAACTCCTCAGCAATTTTTCACTTTTGCTGTTGCTCACTGGGCAAGTAGCAAGGTGGGTACTGCTCAGGTGACAGCACAGGGCAGGAGAGAGTTGATCTAAAGCAAGTCTCCTTACTGTTCCAGGAAACTCCTGACTGGACAGAAAAGTCATTACTCTTTGATAGATAAATTCCAGCTTCAATTATTATTTTGATGTCTAAATTGGAAAAAATAATTCTGGCAGCAAAGCAGAACATTCAAGCCTGAAGTCTTCAAGGATTACGAAGACAAAAGGGGTTACAATTTTGTGTTTTATTACCACTTAACTGCCTATCCTTAGGCATTAACACCTAAAAAAAAAAAGGTTGACATTTGACACCATAAAGGAGACTGAAGAGAGTTTCTTTAAAGTACTACAGTGAGGGAAAATGCACAAACCCATTCTAACAGGCCATTTTCTCATAGTTCCATGAAAAATATTTCATGTCAGTGATGCCTATAAAGCAAGGTACAACAGCAGGCCTACCCAGCTGGGGGATAAACCTTGTTCAATTGGTTCCTTAACACTGATCCCCTCTTTGTGCTTCCTAATTCACGGATCTAAAAGTCATCTGCAAATTCCCTGTTGCGGCATGTGTGAGACAGCACATATGAAAGCTGTGGCTCTTGCTGGGCAGGAACAGGAAACAGCTGATTCACGCTGCAGGGGATCTGCAAATTGGTATCAGAGTGGGGGTTTATAGCTTATTAAACTGGCTGTCATGTGAGAGCACCTAGGTCTAACTCCTGGCTGGAGAATGAAGAGGTGGAAAGGAGAAGAGGTTAGAAAGGTGAAATGTTATTTACAGCTGTCACCAAAACTTTGACACATTTTAGTAGGAAACTGCAGGCTGAGAAGGATTAAGCCAGGCTGCACAACCTCACTCCAACAAAGTAATTGGTATCATCATCAGCCTTCAGCTTTCCCTGTTTATCTTTTAAATGTGCTGCCTTGAAGAGCTGACCCAGTGTTAGACAATCTCACCTCAAACAGCACTGCATCTCCAGCTGGGCTCACATCTGTGCCCAGCTTCGATGCTTCTCTGACTCCCACAGCTCCACCAGGCTGTTGGCTGCTAGTTGCTATCTCCAGTATCACACCTGCTCTAGCCAAGCACAGAAGTTTAAATTCCTCCTATGGAACATGAAGAGATCAGCCCAGCTTTGCTGCAGCTAAAGCAAACTGTACCTGCACCTCAAGCCAAGACAGAGCTTCATTCAACTTTCACTCAACCTTCATTAAACATCAACTGTATGTGTCCAGCAAGAGCTGCTTTTGGGTAGGGGAACAGCAGCTTGGTAGCCCCCCAGGTACCCTCAGTCACCTCTGCTTGCTCCAGCCAGTGCCAGTGCAACACAGACCAGTGCTGAGCCTTCAATATCATGTCCACACCTGGACCTGCCTCTTCCCCAGGGAGCCAAAAGGTCCTGAGGAAGCCGAATCCAACCCAAATGAGAAACCTGTAGTACTCTAAGCCCAAAATTAAACAGAAGGCTACAGCTAGTAGACCAAAATACTCAACGCTTCACTTCAAGATAGTTTTCCTTTAGCATGGAAACAAAAAAAAATAAAACAAACCCAAAGCTTTAAGGACACAAAGATACAGCTGCTGCAGACTCAAAGACCAGGGTTCTTCTAAATAGTATGCTATTGAGAGTGATTACAAATTTATAGGCATCTATTGACATTTCAATATATCTCCATTAGATCTCCTCTCATTAACTGCATTAACTTTAAAAACAAAGTTCAACCTTCAGAATGTTTCATATGCAATGCATCAAAACAAGTATTATCTAAAATGAGAAATATGCATATGTCACAACAAAACACAGCAAATCACAACAAAAAAGAACAACCATGCAGTTGACATCCAGGTAAAAATTACTTCTGATTTTTAGACACTGTGAAAAACAACTCATTTACTGCTTAAACAAAAACTGTGAGACCCAACTTGGGATTGCTGAGGTACCATAAGTATGTTTTCAGCACCAGGTCTCTATCCCACAAACCTGCAGGTGTTGTTGACCGAGTCCTCAGGGCAGTGGTGGTGGCACTGGCAGAACAGCTTCTTCTGGGGAGGAGCAGGGGCTGTACTCTCACCATCTTTTCTGGTCTCCATGCTCAGCTTGCCAGAACTTCGTAAGGGCATGTTGTCTAGAAAACTGGCTGTAAGGGAAGAAGAAAAAGCAACAGTTCTAGGCTGTATTGCAAGATTTGAAATGAAGGCTTTAAACTACTTCTACCTATCAAAATTTAAGAAAGTTATTTGAGATGAGCATCCACCACAGAGTGTTTTTCTGTAGTTTGAAATGGTCACCATGGTTGAGGCTTATTGGACCTCAGTGGTATTACATCAAAGGTATTGATGTTCAAGTTCTGCCACTGCCAAGAGATATATTGTGCTTTTACTATTATATATTGCACAGTACAGCTTTTCTTCTATTGCATTACACAGGTCAAATCCTTGGTTACACCTTTGAGCTTTATCTCTACAGCACTCGGCACAGATCTGCATTCACTGAACCCCATAAAAATCAGTGGGATTTATGGTACTCCAGGCAGAACAGAACATGGGCATACAATTTAACAAAGACTTAACAGAAACTGATGCTCTTTCAAATTCAACTGCACATTCTGTCACTGAATTGCAAAAGCACTGCTTGGAAAACATGGGAAAGAGCTAATTTCTGTAAAAGAAAAATCTATAAACAAAGTAAAAGAGAAGAATGTGGTTTCAGATGAACAATGCTGAAATACATGGAGGTGATTATTTCTAAAAATATCAGAGTACTGAATCTCCATGGAGCTGGTGGAGTACAGCTGGAGATGTTGGTGATAGGCTAGGAGCTGTTTAAGCAACCTCCTTCCCCCAGCTCTACTCATAAATATCAGCTTTCAGTCCTTGTGAAAGTTTTAAGCCTCAAAGACAAAAATGAGATTAGCATGAAAAGCTTCAATGGGCAGTTCCTCACTCTCCTTTTGGTCCCCTGTAAGAAATCTTACCAAAGGGTCATTTACAAGCAGCTGTCTCCAATAGAGAAGCTGAAGAGCAGGCTTGAAGTTCTTGATTTACTGTTAAGTCTTTATAAACAATTGGTATTATAATTATTTTGATTGCCCTTTACAATCTCCAAATCTCCATCGTTAGGACTGATATATCATGGAGCTGACAGAAAAAATTCTATCTTTTTTAGCTCCCTATGGAGAGTTAGGGTGAGCAAACAGGCAGAGGGGATGGGGAGAAGCAGCTACACTTCAGGGCTTGGATTGCAATCAACAATGGAGGTGAGAGTGAGGCTGAATGACACAGAAGCAGTGAAAGGCTGGAGGAAGCACAGGGCTCTTCTACCAGTCCTTGCCCTTAGGAGGACTGAAAGAGCCCAGTCTGGGCTCCTGGAAGCACAGGACCAGCCAGAGCACACCATACCTCCAAGCTGCATATCCTTCCTCTCTTGTGCCAGCTCTGGGAGCACAGGATAGGCACGGATAGGCACTGGGAACAACTGGCAGACAGGCTTTAATTTTCTGCAGTGTAACATGAGACAATGCAAGCTCATCCCCAGTAAAGCCAGAAAAAAGCTGTAACTTGTTAGCTCTGGGACAAATGGGGCTTTGCATGTGAGAACACTGCATGTAGAGAAGTGCTAGCCTTTTTAACACTACAGCCCTTCCACTCCTCGCAGATTGCTTGCACAAGAGGTATATTAATAATATTAGGGTGATACACATGAAAGAGAACCATTCACCATGCCAGACAATTACTCCTATAAAACACAAAACTTATTGACCTTTGCTCAGTACCTCTGTATCTGTACCTCTGTAACCCACTGAAACCAACAGGCTTCTTGATTAGCTCACCTCTTGCTTGGACTTAACCAGAGAAGAACCAGTTACAAACCACATACAAACCATGGGCTTGTAACCCTTGTGCCCAGCATTAAGACATAAACTGGATTCATGACAAAACTGGTTGCCAGTCCCATACTGTTTTCACTAACATCTGGCAAAATCAGAACTAAATGCATGAGTTCACTCAAGATGCATTGTGTGTATGTGGTGTTGTGTACTTGCATCCATATCTTAAGATGAAGGAGATGCTTAAAATAAGGGAAAAAACAATGCACTGTTGTTTGTTTCTCCTAATATGATTGGGCAGCCTGTGTATAACAAATAAATATCAACAAATGTTTGCTCCCTGGGTCAGAGGATTAGGGATTACCTAAATTCTCTTTCAATCAGCAATTTTTGTCAGTATTACTTTGTTACCATTGAATGGGGAACATTCAACTACTAATATTCCTGTTAAGGATTTCCAGACTTTAAGCTCATGAGGAAATCAAGTGAACTTCTAGCCCATGAGTGTAATAGTTTGCTCTGTGTATCATTTCCACAGCTCTTTCCACAAACTACTTGCAGTTTTAGGAGGAATCCTTCCCCCAGCAAGGAGTGTAAAGACAAAAGCTTCTTACACCTAGCACTAAAAAAAAGGGGGAAAGGTTTAATTACACATTTGATGGTGCCTGAGTATGTTAAATTTAGGCAGCTAAATACCATCCTCATAATATATACAACTACAGATCATTCATTTTTCCAACAAACACGTACCCCAACAAAATCTGTGGCCATCACTCATCAGCGATGTGATCATGAACAGCTTCTGCAAAACTTGCAATAAACAGCTCACACCCCTAGACCCGGTTATACTCTCAGATATAGTAGGACAGGCAGAAATTGCTGAACTGAAATCAAAAATCTTAAGTATCATCAAAACATTACAGGTGGCTACTTAGAGATGCAGTTGGTTTTGGGAAAATTTAGGACAGATAGACTGGCATTCAAATTTACACCTTCCAAGAGCTGGAATTAGGAATGTAGCCTAGTATTTTGCTTCCACCTGATGCCCAGGTCAAAATTAGTGCAAAATCATTGCAGTTCAGTGTCAAATATATTAAATCAAATAAAAGTAAAATAGGCAGCAATAAGACACTTTCAATCACGTTCTTTCCTGTTTTCTAAAAAGTAAAACTCTTCTCACTCTATTCTCTTGCTCCTTTCATGCCTTCATTTCCTGGCTGCTAGATAAAATGATGTTTTTGCCTTTGAAATTCAGGTGCCTCACCCACCCAGCAGATAACCGTGGAGCATGTAAAAACTCTTCTCCTCCCACTCAGAGCTGAGTTTCAACAAGGTCTCTTGACTTCTATGTCTGCTTGACTTCAGCGCAGAAAGGTTTTCCAGCAGTCCCTTCCCCAAAAGGAAACGTGTAGGAGGGAACTCACAAGAGAAGTGGGGAGAACTTTCCAGCCTGGCAACAAGTTCCTCCTGATTTCAGGTGTGACAAGCACACTTTTGGATGGTGAACAGCTTGCTCATCTTGCATTTGCAGTTATTATGTAACAAGCACATGTTGGTCATGCAGACCTGGCTCTGTCCAGGGTTTAGAAGCCGTTTGGGCTTTCAAAGCTCTCCTAGAGCCCTGAAAGCAGCAGATTTGGAGCTATTTAAGCTTGGCTGCTTCCTTCCTGTAGCCTATTCTATTGCAGTCTGCTCATGGTCAGCTTCCCATCCCTGGTGCACTGAGCACAGCTTGGGAGAACTGCAGAAAAACACTGGTATCATAAATAAGGTTATTTTAGTCTGCAGTAGAGCACCTGAAGTTCATCATCAGACTGGTACAGATTCATCAAGTTCAGCTGAGTTTCTCAGTTTAACTTTCTTTTTCCACTAAAAATCACCAGCATCTATAAAGCATTATCCACCACAAGGAGTGGCAGCCAGCCACCAGGGCTTTGATGTCTCTTTGGAGTCCTGGGAAATATTTTCCTCTCTAGGACTGGGACCACTGAAAACTGTGATGTGATGGCCTCTGTTGAATCTCTACCTGAGAATGGGGACTGTGTGCAGCATGCTACTGCTTTGTTTCTCCCATGTGTCAGTTTATGTCACCCTCCATGCCTTGTGGTCCTTTACAGAAAGGAAGATCTACAAAGATCCTGAACCCAGGAGAAGGAAAACAATGAAAATGAAGTACTGTAAAATTAAAGTCATTCTCATGGTCATACAGGATGATGTTAACACCTAATTTAAATCCCTACTAACCTCCATCATCAACAAATAATCCTTCTTGGATATAGTCTTCCATCTAGCAGCACTGAGATTTGCAGCAAAATACTTCATCATGTGGCAAACTCTTTCATGGCATTTTAGGGAATTCTGCTGTAAGTTTTTAAATGTGTGGGAAACAATCATAGATCCCTGCTCCACAGTGACAATGAAGTAACCACTAAGGTGAATTCTAACCTGCTTTTAAGCAATGTTGTCTTTTGTTGGTTTGACAGGTCTGCAGGCAGTGGTACCTTGCACACAAAAGGAAAATCACCTATTTAAGCTTTACATTGGCTCATGTAGGTGCAGAAAAAGAATCTGATCTAGAGAGCCAGTCTCTCAGTGTACATTCAGTCCTCAAACTCTCTGCCATGGCTGCCAATAAGTACTTCAGCCCCTGCCAACTGTAGCCATAGCTATGTGATTTGGACAGAAATTTCTCCACTAGAATCTGGATAAAGCCCAGTAACTCATTTCACACTGGCCCATAGCCATTGGATGGTAACGACTTTTGGGCACTGCTCCGATTCAACAAGTCTGGTAATGCAGGAGGTGAAAAGCTCTTTATTCTGTTTCTCTGTATGCTGTGGTTTGGATTTTAAGCCATCCTGTTCCTGGAGGATGAAGAATTAGCAATAGTTATCTTAACAGATTGATTTCTGTGCCACAGCTGTGAGATTTATGTGCTGTCTACGCAGTGAAAAAAGCAAATCACTCATGACCTACCAGGGGTTTGTAAGGAGTAAAAGTCAGACTCGTTCCTTCCCTAAACAGATACCAAGGACACAAAAAAACCAACCACAAAAACAACAACAACAACAAAACAAGTATCAGAGTTTGTTTTCTGCTCACTCACTACACAGGGTATTTGAAGCCTCAGATTGGTTCAATATCATCCATTCACATTTTCCCAGTCTAAATAACAGCATCTGGCCACAGCATCCTCTGACTGCGAGCAAGGCTTACTGCTCCAGAGAAGGCACACACTTAGGAAGCTCTGCACGTCATGGAATAACTGTTTCAACTGCTCCTTTGGAGTGGAAACGAAGGATATTCATACAGAAGTGTCTGAACAGTAACTGAAAACAAATCAAAATCATGCAAACCTGAGACAAAAATCAGCCAACTTGATAAAATAGTTAAGATGGAAATTTTAAACCACAAGACGACTTCATCTATGTCCTGCACTAATCTACATAGCGTACTCCTCAAAACAGATTTTTATTAAAATATAAAACTATCTTGCAACATCCTGATAGTTTCCCATGCCATATCACAAACCACCATCATAAACCTGATGACTTCTCACCAGACCAGGCTTATACCATCATACAAAATGACTGTTTTAGGAGAAAGGGAAATAAGTAACTGCTAACTCACTGTACTTTACAGTTGCCAGATAAAGGAATTTCCATGGGATATTTTTTTGGCAAATAGTCAGCAATGAAAACACAGCACAGTGAAAAGACTTGAAATACACCTCTTAACTGATCTACTGTGTAAAATAGTCAAGAGGTAACAGTAAAACACTTTTTTATTGGTGATAATTATGTAACAGAGAAGGAAAACTGGATCATGACAGTTTCCTTTTGCTGGATATTCAAGGCTACCATAAAACTCAAGAAAATATCAGATGCTGAGACCTTCATATTTTTGATCCAAAACCACAGCAAACAAAATCTGGCATTAATACAACATTAAAAAAGAAAAAAAAAAAAAAAAAAAGAAAACAGCACGCTTTGCTTTTCAGTGTGTGACTGTGTTGCACTAGTGAGCCCAAACTGAGATTGGTACCAACCTGCATTTGAAAATAGCTGTACCTTGATGTACATCCGCTGTAATAAACTGACATACTACGAAAGATGTAACATTGTAGGGCTTATGTATGATTTCCCCTACATTTCCCACCTATGCTGGATTTCCTGTACAACAAAATACAGAGAACCTACAAGTTGCTCCTTCTCACGTGTATATATCAAAATTTTGGGTGGTTTTGTTTCTATTTATAATGCAAATAAGGTTTAAATAAACCTTATTGTTGTACTTTAAAACAACCTATCAAGGCAGTTTTCTTTAAAACTATTCCTGTCCATATCCACAGAATTGCCACTGAGTGCCAACATAGCTACAAGCATCCGGCACCACTTTAAACAATGTCTTTCTTTTTCAGAATTATTACCTAAAAAGTTTAGCATGTAATGTAACAAGCTGTGACAAAGCCACTGAGAAAAGACCCTCCAAACTAATACTTGTTCCACCCTACTCACAGCTTACAAACACAAAGGCTTCTTTGGTAACACAGCCCATGGAAAATGCACATGAAATTTGTTGTCTGTTTTCCTCTCATTTCTGATGCCCACAGTTAATCTGTGACATATTTTTCATTTGGAAGAAAAGGGGAATTGGTTGGCACATTTCTCATAGCATGAGACAATGTACCAACACAACGTAAAAAAAGCAGAAAAGAAAGACAATTTTAAAATTTCCAAAGGTAAGTGCATGCAAAGTGTTTTATCCTGTCAGCTTGGACACAGTGAAGTTTATCCCCATCCACTGTAATTCCCCATTAATAAACATTCCCCAACTGTGTCAAATATCTTGCCTAATTCTACCTTCCACAATCCTTTTTTTCAATGTGTAAATGCTCAATGACAAAATAAAAGCCTTTAAAATGCAAGTTAGTCTTCCATATTTGCAAAGATGAACGAGCAGGTAGTTCACATAATTAAGATACCACCACAATTTCTTTATTTTTAATCTGTTTTCAAGAGCTGTGTTTTACACAGCGAAGGTAAATGTATTGGAGCTATCAATCTCAAACACTTAAATGCAAATATTTCATAAACACTGAGGTGAGATCAAAAGTCCAATGTGAGAATGACTGATTCTTCTGGACACAGAGAAAACAGATATTGAAGGCTGCCTTTGCATCTGTCTTCAGTGTCAACACCATCCCTCAGGAATCTCTGATGCAGAAGGAATGCTTTAAAAAAGACACTCCCTTTGCCAAGGAGGATTGGATTAGAGAACACCTAGACAAATTTGATATCCACAAGTCCATAGGCCCCAACAGGACACATTTATGAGCAGTGAGAGAGCTGGCACACACCAGAATGAATCTACTCATGATCATCTTTGAAAGGTTGTGGCAATCCACAGAGTTGCATGAGAGCTGGAAGAAAGCAAACATCCAAATAGTTTCCAAATAGGGCAGGATGGAGGGGCCAGGGACCAGTCAGTTTAATGCCTGAGATCAGCGCACATGGGTTTGGTCCCAAATGGGCCATTCACTCAAGAGATGGACTTGATGATCCTTGAGGATCCCTTCCAAGTCAGAATATTCTGTGAAAGGAGAATGATGGAGCACCTCATTCTGGAGGCCATCTCTGTCAACATTAGTGACAAAAAAGTGATCAGGAATAGCCAACATAGATTCACAAAGGTTAAATTATGCTCAAAACAGGGGACAGAAATTAGGGCACAAATACTTCAAAAAGGCAATTTGGATATTAACAAACAGCAGTCTGTGCCACACTTTACATTTTTTAAAAAATATTTTAAAAATATAGGAAGATTATTGTTAACATCCTACAGTAGTCATTTCTGTTTCTAAGTTGAAAATCACCATATACACTTGCAGTTCCAAGCAGCACACACCAAATGTGATCATCAGGAGATTATGCAAAATTACTACAAATGATCTTGAAAACGCTACTGAAGAGCAGCAACAGGGGAAAGAATACACAGATGGGAAGCAATGCAATGTGATACCATTGCTACTAATCCATGCTTTGCTATCTGATCTTTAGGAAAGCAGCAAAGATTGCACTGGGCAAGCTGCAGATTTTTACTTATTATTTCAGATTATATTGAGATTGAGGGATTCAGACAATGGAATTTAAAAGAAACAGCAAGAGACAGCTTTGACCTCATGGCTCTCTTAGATACGTTTAATAAATCACTGTCACTCCTGTCGCCTTTCCAAAAGGGAAGAAACACAAGAGCACCATGTGGTTGAGACAAAAATAGTGCCTGGAAGATAAAAATACCAGCTAGCCATTCTCACCTCAAGATCAAAGACTGCACCTGGATATTAAAATATAATTAGCATGCGTATATGCCATGCTTGTAGAAACCAGTGCCAACACTATTCAGAGGTGCCAGTGCCCTTCTGACTGACTAGGTTTGTCTGTTCAGGAGTAAATGTGACATAACCCCAGCTCAGCCTAAAGAGCAACCTACTTCATAAATTACCAACTACTTTCTAATTTCTGCTACATTGGTGTCATTCCCTTTTTCTCTTTTTGTAAGAATAAATTAAACAGCATAGATATTCACAAAACCAGAACTGCCATAAAGCCGTTATGGTATAAACGTGCTGTGTTTNTATATATAACTTATATATATATAACTTATATATATATATATAAAACTTCCTTTAAACTCAGTTTTTTGATTAACTTATCATGCTTCCCAAATCATGGGGATGATGATGCTTCCTACCAATTCCCCTTCCAACTTTTCCTCAAGTGCCTGTCTATCTTCCAGAAGGACAGACTATTAGGTGTTTGAAAAAATAATTAGTATTTTGATAATTTTTTTGTGAATTAATGCCATCTTTTTCCCAAAATCCCGCGTGTTTAGGACACTCTCAGCAACTAACTGTTGCTGAATGAAGTGCTCAAGAATGTCCAAGAATTTTTCTGCCTGGAGGCAAATGCCACCCTGACAGGTCACCAGGCCAAGCAGAGTTTTGAGCAACTGAGCAAGTGACAGTATAAATTCCTGCCCTGTTAAGCTGCCAAGGCAGGGGCTGCATTGAACTGACTGCTGCTACTGTTGGCCTCACCACACACGCTGCGCAGGCATTTGAGCTGCATGTGTGGAAACCATTCGCCATGAAGAAGATCTTTGTGCTCATGAACGAGGGCTGAGGCACAAACCTTATCTTCCACAAACACGGCCAAATGCAACAGAAAGTGTCATTGACTTACTCACTTTGACAGAAAACAAACAAATCCATTCAGAGGGGGAGGAAAGCATCTCTCCTGCAAACCAAAATTAACTGCACGCACGGAACAACAATAACGAATTTTGACCACAGACATAAGTGCTACGGTTTTCCAGGAGTGTTTGAGCAGCCTAAAGCATTTCCCTCTCTGAATGCTTCAGAGCTCATGTCTGGGCAGGAAGGGGGTCTGTGCCACCCATGCCAGTGACACTGCCACCAGCCCATCAACCAGTGCCCACCAACAGGTTTCCATGCTCACCTACCCACTCTGGCCTCTGCAAGAGGAGGAACCAGCCCTCAACCCCACTGTGTTTGCTTGCTTTGCTTTTCTCCCAATGCCATACAGATGTATCTTCACAACTACACCTCATACACAACCTCAAGACCTCAGAAATGTGCACTGCAAACACCCTTGGCGAGCTCACATCCCAAGTGCTCTTCTCATTGACCAGAAGTTCTCAAGAGATGCATGACCACCTTTCTTTCATTCTCTACAGATTTCTCTACAATTCTCATCAATTGCAAAACTTTTTTTTCAGTATTCAGCCAGATATGAACAGCAATGAGTAGGAGAAAAAGCACATTTGTTTTTATTATTTGGCTATTTTTCCAATTAACTAGTATTTGAAACGTATAGAACGGATGCAGCATTTTAATAAGCATTACTGACATACACAAGCACTATATATGACCAAAGTTAGACAAAAGCATGACTATCACTAAGGCTAAAACCAGTCCCAGCACAGAAATTCATGCCCATAATGCAAACCTGGCACCAAAATTAGCCTATTACTGCCAAAACATTTATTTTTAAATTAACTTCAAATCCAAAGGTTAATATAAAGGAGAAAAAGTGAAATATCATTTTAAGATCAGGCTGATTTCCAGGTACTAGTTCTTCTAAAAATCTCTTCCTCAATCCTCACCAAAAAGGAAAACAGGAAATCTTTTGTTTTATCTGCAGTATTTTCTCTGTAAATCTACTACCTTTCTCCTGAAATCTAAACCAAAGTGCACCTAAGGGCTCGCATCAGCGTTCTGACACTGTACAGACCCCCGACCCTCAGTCCAAGTGGATGAATAGGAAATCTCCAGGGAGCGTGTGTGTGTGTCCCTGCAGGAACCAAAGCTGCAAACACAAGACCCTGTGCACCACAAGCAGCTGGCTCCCTGCTGCCCCACATCTTGCCAGCACACTATCAACACTGCTTTTCCTTCAGTCCCCTTTCTGAAAAACCCACTGAACTTCACCGTTTTACTTTTTTTTTTCTCCCAGTCTCCTAAGTGTTCTGCTCAAACCAAGCTTAAAAAAAAGAAAATTAAAAACAAAATAAAAGAAAAAATAAGAAAAAGGGAAAGACAGGAGGGAGGAAGCACAAGTGCTTTGGGAGCTGAAAAGCCAAAGCCTTCCACTTACATGGAGTTTCCACACGCTCGCTACATCGCTGCCAGATTCCCTGAGGATGAGAGTCATGTGAGGAGGCAAAGGGTGGCTCTGCTAAGCAAACACAGCACCGTAGGCCAGGCTAATCCTGCACCTGTGGCGTGTTATTCAGCAGAAAAGAAATGTAGCCCAGACTGCCTCTGCTTAATACGGCTCAGCTGTTTCCCTCTGTGCTCGCTTTGATTGTAAGCTGGCAAACAATTATTATTTCAACCAGGCGCAAAGGAGTGTTCAGGCTACAGAGGATGTGACAGTAAAAAGGTGAAAGGAAAAGAAAATCCTGGAATTACAAATAAAACAAAGATCCTGAGCAATGCAGAATTTCTAACTCTTTCCAGATGGTTGGCAATGCCTTTCAAGGTCAGTACATAAAATGCACACTAAAGTTGGAGCCTTCTGCTCCTCAATTCCCTTTAAAGTGTGACTACTCGTGATACAGGATACACCACAGTGGCCTGGCCCTCATTTACCCAACTCAATACATATTTGCTGATGAGAGCCATCATAAGAAGGTTTTGATGGGGTTTTAGGGTTCTTATGGCACAAAAAAATGCAAACTGAGAACAGACTATGAAAAGAAATGGCCAGCAACCAGCAATTTGGGATGGGGTTTTTTTTCAGAGAAAGAGCCAGCAAAGAGGTTGTGAAGTTGCTATTAGGATACACAGGGTTTATCATAGCACATCACAAAGAAACCCAGGAAACTCCCACAAAACCAAAACCAAAAACCAAAAACCAAGGAAAAAAAAACCACAAAAAAAACCCCAAAAAACCCAACCCAACACCAAAAAACACACCCAAACAAACAAACAAAAATAAACAGAAAAATACAAACCCCAAACCAACCAACCAACCAAAAAAGGACAGAAAACCTGATAAAGTGCATCAAACAGCATCAAAATTTGGTCCCATCATGGAACAATAGCAAGAATTTCATTTCAAGTTCGAGTACACAGCCATCAAGAGCACTTTACAATCCTGATATTTGCTGTGCAAGTTGACTGACCACTGTTAAAAATTCCCTGTAATTGTGATACACACATATTTATATAAAATAAACCAATATTATTTAAAAACAAAACCACATAGATTAGATTATTATTTCATATATTTGAAATAATTTAGTTACCTTAATCTGGTAATTGGGATTTATTCTAGATAATATGATCATAGTATACCATACCTCCTTCATGTAACATCTGTAATTTCTGTGGTAGTATGTAACTATTAAACAGAATATATATGTATATAACAGGTATAACTTGTATATGTGTAAGAGAGCATTACTGATGACCAACAGGTGCTGTTACTAATGTTTCTTTCTGATAATAAGCTGTAAACATCATACATTGCAGTCACAGCACGCTCACAGCATTTGCACTGAAATGCTCTTCTCTACAAAATGATACTTCAGTTTCTGCTCCATTATTCCCTAATCTAATTCCACATTTGGAAACTGGTGATGAAAAAAAGAGATATCTGCATACTCAGAACTATGTATCAAATTTCTTGGTGGAAGGTTTATTGCAGCTGCTGTTTACCAATGGGATTATTTCCAAAGAAATAGGAGCTTTATTCCTGTGAGAAAATGCTCATAACCAATCTGGGACTATATGAACTTTCAACTGGTTTCTTACAGAAGAGCTAACTCTTCAAGATGCTGACTGAAACAAGTAGGATATCTAGATATTTGATTAGGTCACAGAATAAAAAGTAAGAAACGAGACTTTATACAACACAACATCAAAATAAAAAAAAGCTGCCTCTAATTTCCTCTTTCAAAAAATTTGCATGTGTTTTTTTCAAATACTTAATTCCTTTTTTGAAGCCTTACACATGCTTTTTCAAAGCTACTTGATACTAGCAGAGGCAATGGATAAATTTTTCCTCCTCCATACTCTGGTCTGTTCCTGATTCATCCCTTGTTTAGAGAACTACCTGTAACTCTATCAAGACCACATGTACCAAGTGAAAAGGATAGATGGTGCCTAAATTTCTGCCAACACAATGTTGAATCATGGTCCAGCTAGAAACTGCTCCTGGCAGCAACCACATTCCTCTCTTTAATTCTCTGAGGGCATCCTGCTCATTCTGCCTTGTGTCTCCTGGAGCTCATTTGTGGCAATATCCAACAAAATCACCTTCAGAGTTGTAAGCAGTGTTTTGAATTTGCTTTCTTTGTACGCGGTGGGCTTTGCAGCTCATGTGGTGTTACCCAGACTGTGCTCTGTGCCAGCCTGCTGTTCTGCCAACACAAAGCTCAAAACCTACTTCTAAGATAACATGAAAACTCAGAAAAACAATTAAAAACATGGAAGCTAAAGCATAAACAAGACTGATGTAAGTGTCTTTAAGCAGGAACAGCTTTCATATACAGTTCTTTTTACAACCAGTCACGCACCTTTACATTCAATTAGCTCTCAAAACAGTGGAGTAGATGGCTGTGGAGACGGGAATTAGGGACATAGACTGTTTTGTATATCACTAGCTGAACTGCATCTAAACCCAGCACAAGCTTCCTGCTAGATTGCCTGTTTGAAACCAGAACACTGTGCTGGCTGAAATACGTCAAGGCTGATATCCACCTCACAACTCCTACATCTGCGATTTCCAATAAATACTCTTCTCGCAAGTTAAAAAACTTGGGAAAAGGTCATATTGACAAGCTGAGAGAATGTGGAAGAATGCTAACCCTTAACACCCTGAGACATTGCTACTCCCCATATGATTTAAATTTGGTGGATCAGCAAGGAACTTTTGTTCCCAAGGTAATGATAACAGAGCATTATTGATGAGTGGTAAATCTGCTTCATTTTTCTTTCTTTCCCTTCACTCTTCCCAGAGCATGCACTTACCCCTATTACAAAGGAAAGCCTACCACTCTCCATTCATAACTAAGCCAAAGGTCAGGAAAGTATAAAAAAACATCTTGCTTTCATTAACTAATTTAAATGTCATATAAAAAGGCCTAGAACAAAATACGGTAATTAATTGCCAGCTGCCTAATTATTTTCTCATCCTTTTCCAGGCCTCAACACAATGCCTTTGTTAGGCTGCCTGCCAGTGACGTTCAGAACGTTTAAATATACCAAATTTCTGCAAAGACTTTGTGTTACAAAATGTGCTCTGATGGGCAAAACTGCAGCAAATGTAAGGACAATCTGATATTATTCACCTTAAATGATGAGGGAAGTGAGAATACCGTCTGCTGTCAACACCCCCTCAGGTTTGTATCCGTATTCCTAGAACAGTTCAGTAATAGGAGGTTGGAGGTTAGAGGTGGCCAAGGACAAGTTTTGGTTCCCAATTAACACTACTGAGCCATGGAAGCCTTGTCTAGCAGGCGCCATCACATACAAACTATCCTCCCACTGCACAGGGCCCTTGCTCTCTGCAGAGTTCAGTGTCTCCTGGCTTGCTCAACAGTGTAAGCAGAGGGATCATTAGTTATGACTAGTAGAGTCTAGGAGATAATGTTGACTCTCGTTTCAGGAACTATTAAGCTATAAACACTGCGCTGAAAGCCATTTATCTCCATTTTAAGATAAACAGAGAAGCTATTCAATTAAGTAGACTGCAAGAAATAAGCTACAGATGCCAAATCGAACAACTTTTAAACCCTGAAAAAGAAAATCCGTGCATTTAATAAGGACAATTTTATACCATGAAATTACTCACATGGAAGTTCATAAGCAGCACAGCTTAACCACCCCACCACGTCTGATAAAAAAATACAAATCAAAGTGTAATTACAAAACAGTTAAATCCAGGCAAAGTAAATTATATGCACTTACAATTTGCAAGTTCCTACTGCAGCTACCAGTGATGATGTTCAAGGTTATGAAGTGGCAATTTTCATACAGCAGTATTTACATTTTATCTCCATATCGCTACAATTTGAAAATGAGATGCTATTCCAGCCCTCCACAAATGAGATAAATGCCTAAGCTGTCATGTTCGAATCTGCACTTGCTAAAGGAGAACATTCTTCCTGAGATAAGCAAAAGAGTATCAAATTAATTTCTCGAGTCTTGCCAACTAACCAGATTTTTAAACTGAATATTATTCATCTATTTGGACATATCACTATGTGATCTTTAAGATACTAGCTTAAAAAAACCCCAAACGACCTCAAACCACTAAAAAGCATCCCCACAAAATAGTTTCCAGTATTCTTCAAAAAGATGTAAAATAAAAGGCATTCTAAGATTTTTTTTAAAAAAAAAAGATTATTTTTTATTTCCCCCACAGACAAAAATTAAAAACCTGATCTTTCCTCGCACTTCCAGATGCCAGAGATTTTCGAGCCAGCTCTGAGGTCAGACAGGGGAACATGCAGGTGCACCAAGCACCGGCAGCTGAAAGCTTGCAAGGTTGTGCCGGAATCTGATCCATCCCCCCTTCCCACATTCCTGCCGGCATTATAAACGCTCCCTGAAGGCATAATACCCTAATACGGACTAATTTTCCGCATACAGCCCCAGCCTCATTAAGCCTTTTCTTTATCAGCATTGTTCAAAGCAGTTTTTCTGGTAATATTGAACTCTCCTACGCCCATCTAAAGAGAAAAGAAACTCCTTTTATGTTCCCTCCAGTATCGTTTCTCCTACTCAGGTCCACTGGCACTACACAATACATTCAATAAAAATATTCAGTTTCATCATATGGTAGTAATGTCCTAAAGACTATGACATGGATAGAGAGAGAGAGAGAGAGAGAGAGAGTCTGTTCCAATAAAAAAGGAGATCACTCTCCCAACAGGATTTGATAGATTTCTATGAGTGACTCCTCCTAGCAATCAGGCAAGTTCAAGTGAATTAAGAGTACAGTATCCCTAAAGCAGGTGTTTTTCAGAACCTGCAATTCTTCACACTCCTTAAATGGCCTTTTACCCTTCCCTAGAGAAATCCTTTTGCCTTCAGTGACATCACACTGACTCTGTTAACATGAACAGCCTTTGCCACTACAACAATTAAAAAATTTGAACTTGTCACAAATTACCTAGCTTCACTGTGGAGCCGAAAAGAGCTAGTCTGCATTCAAGCACCCTGTGAAGTAACAAAACCTAAGAGTGAGGTTATGACATGCTGAAACCAAAAGTGGGTCCTCTTCCCAGTGACGAATACCTGTGGCACCTTATCCCAGATGCTCCACTATGCACCTTGCCCATCTGCAAGTCACTGATATGAATAACTACGTTCTTTTAAAACAATTTCTGTTTTGCAGATGAGAATTTTTATTGCAAGAGTGACAGAAGAATGCCATCTGCAGACATTCCTTATTCCCTAGCTCCATCCAGATTATCGTGAATGGCATGAGACTTGAAATACAGCAGAGGATACCACAATACAGAACAGAAATGCAGCCAGAGGATTTCTGCCTATCCTAACCACACGCTCTAATAACAATCCTGAAATGAAAAGAACAGTGGTACTATGAGTTGCTAGTTCAGAGGAAAAGAGCAGACCAAACTGTGCTGTATTTTCCAGTGATTCTTTTGCCTGCTGTTCGAAGTACAAACACTCACGAGAGATTGCCAGAAATATGGACACCAGGAAAAGAAAATGCAGGCAAAAGCACTGGGGGAAGGTAAGCCATGCATCCATGGTCTTTCTACCAGTTTAATTCCATCTAGCTTACATATTTTGAAAGAAATATAAACAAGCAAACATATTGTTTATATATTATGTATTTAAGATACATATTCTATCTAAATGAAACACATATCAATAAATAATTGACCTGTCAGGGCTATAAACTGAGGAAACACAGACTTAGTTCCACTGAACAAATCCAAAAATAAAATAATTTGAAAATTAAAAATAGTGCTACTATTCAGTATGATAATGTCAGTATAAGCAATGTAAGTATGAAAGCTGTTGTCCTCATAATAATTTTTCCCATGTGCACAATGAACACAAAGCCATGGTGTAACATTTTGTTCACACATATTTGATTATAAAATAAGGCACATAAAATAATAAATAAAATAATGACTAATCATTAATGAAACAATGTTTCCCATATTTTATTATTCTGTTCTTCAAATCACTCTTCCATCTCATTTTTCCTCAACCTAATTCCTCCACAGCGCTTTAAAGATTTAATTTTTCTCCTTTTTCAAAATATATTTGTTTCTTTTTCAGTTAACCCATTAAAATTGAATTAGAAATCTTGACTGCAGAAAAAATCAAAAAGAAGTTTCAGCTAATGCAAACAACAGTGTGGGTCTTGTAGAGACTTCACTTAAAAGAAGGTGGCTATGCTCACCAATATGAATTTAAAACACTGAAATTAAGTTTTTCTTTCCCTTTTCTTCTTTTAATCTATTTAAAAGAGATGAAAATTATTATCCAGCTAAGTTTCATTTCTTTCCGCTCCAGTCAAACTCTAAAAATACTCTAAGGCATAAGAACAAGAGGCCTATAGCAAATATGTGTTTCAAGCTGAGATGCTGTGTAGTTTCAGAGAGAAAGAAAAATATTTTCACAAGCTTTCAACTTTTCATCTGTATAAAATAGTGCATTTTACAGCTAGGTAAAGATGTAAAATGAAACTTCATTAGTGTAATGCGCTGTAACTCACTACAAATACTGTTAACATACCTAAATGCATGAATTGTGCTACCTTTTCCATCGAATATGAAAGGAAATAGATGCCAAATATAGGGTAAAAGAATTTAAGAAGTCAGCTTTCTTCCATAAAATAGCAGAATTCTTAAAGAATGTGTTGGTGGTCAAGTCTGACAAATAAGAGGCTGTTTCCATACTACACATCCTGACTATTGGTTTGATCAACCTTAACTAAGAAGTAAGGAAAAGTATTTGGTTATTCTGTAAATAAGCACAGGGATTATTATTTACCCATAAAGTTATCTGGAATTACTCCCTCTCAGCTTATATTTCTTATTGTTGTTCTTTTCATGCACCAGTGCTAAATCAATTCCCTACACAACTTTTCAATAGAGGAATGATTTGCTGCAGTCCTTTCCTGGTTGGAGACCATACCAAATAAACAACCATTATCACTGAGTTCCAGTCAGATGAAGAAGGAAAAGGGTAAAAACCATTTTAAAAGATGAATGTGATTATTATAGACATACACACTTTTCTACATGTAATATTTTATATTTCTACACTGCTTTCCTTTTCAAAGTAGCTTCCCCTTGGACTGAAGCTGGTGGACAGAAGTTCAATCTCTGTGAGTTAAAGAACCAGATTTATTCGTATGTCCAGATAGTAGGAAAAAACCTTCCAAAAAGGGCAGTTGATTTACTCCAACACAGAATTCACATTTTTCTCCCTAAGTTACCACCATGCTCAAGGAAATACATTTCAAAGATTTAGTAATACACTCAGCAGAAAATCAATGTAAACACTTAAATATGCATGACATCAGAAAAGACATCAGATTTAGTAATTTTCTTCTATAAAATACACCACAGTTAACTAATCTTACCCAAAAAACCTGGTTTTTTAGAACACTGCAGGTTCCCACACTGGCTACACCTACTCTGTCCACTGACAGGAGAGATATGGAACACATGTGGCACAAAGCCAGGAATACCAATCGGAAATTCAGCTGCAACTGTGACTAATGTTTGCCAAATTGATAGTGAGACACGGCTGCAGGAGCCCCCGCCAGGAGCAGAGCCACATATTCCAGCAGCTGGGCTGTACCAAGGCAAGTCAGAGGGAGCATTACTGGGGAGGAAATGTCATGGGTACTCCCTGTTATCTTTGTCTTGGAAGCTGGCTTAGGACTGGAGTTCAAAACCTTGACTCCATTCATGAGAAAAACATGAAGCTCACATCAAGCCTAAAGATGGAGGAAGTGCTGGTAGGCTAAAAACAGGTTCTCCAGTAAATGCTAGCCACCTAACCTGAAAATAAGCAAGAATGAACCTTCTAATAGCTACTTGAAAAAATAAGGTTAATAAACTTATGTTCAGAAAAGTCTAAAATACACTCTGAGAGAAAAAAAAAAGGCATTTTCTTGTACGACATGTTTTTCTTACTCAGCCATACAATTTCTTGTGTGAAAATCATTGTAATAAATCAACAAACCTAAGACATTTCAAGAAAGGAGGAAAAGAGGAAGAGTTAAATACAAAACCAACAGAACTAGAACTTTGCAATTTATTCTACATCCTGCTGGCTGGAGTTTCAAGAGGTGACACACTCAGGATAGAAACAACTCTACTTCTTCAGTTTTATTCTCAATAGCACCACTGATGTGAGTTATCAAATTGAGCAGACGCAAATCCGAAACTCTCTGTGTTTCAGGAAGGAATCACTGATTTCTGCAAACTGTTTGTACAGCTTTAGTACAGGGCACAATCTATAATTTTCACCCCTTTAAAAATCCTAAAGTTATAGAATGAAATCTCACGCTTTACTGCAAGCATTTTTAGTTTTGCCATCACCTGCACTGGGCTTAACATTTCAAGGCAAGATGTCACCTGCAGAGAGAATTCCTCTTCCTTTCTCTGTCAGTTAGAGAAAGTCAAATAAAAAATTTATGTAGTGAAGTAATTCCCCTGTTTCTTGCCCATATCTTAATTCCCACTGAAAATAAATAGAGTTCTGATGGTAAAAATGAAGGTGAAATAAAGACCAGCATGCATTGTAACAGATTTACAGGGTCCCTTTTGGATTTCATATTCATTGTTCTGTAACCCATGAAATACTAGGAAACCTTGGGAGGGAGTCAAAACCCTTGACTTAAAAACCTCATACCCATTCAGAGAGATGATTAGGAACAACAGTATCCTAGCATCATATTTCTGGTTCCCTTCACTAGCATAAAATGGTTTCAGATTCAGCTATAATATTAATCGAGTGTTTTAAGACCACTTTTTCCTTTCCTTGCAAAGTTTCTCCTTCTTAGCACTCACATGAGTATTTGCTTCTGCCAAAGGTAAATTCAGTTTCTGCCCATAACAATCATGGCAAAATGAGGCTCAGCACACTTCTAGCAAGGAACAGATGTACTTTATATAGATCATTGTATTAGAATAGTTCAAAATACTGCCAAATTAAAGGTGAAAAAACCCATGATTTTCAAACATGCTTATAAGAAGCCAGCATAAAACCATTTTACTCCATTTGTATGCTGTATTACTTACAGAAGTTCAAAAAAGTTCAGTAAAATAGATTCTTTTTTTTGTGTGTGCACTCCTTTTAGAGAGCTTTCCTACCTAAGTATGTGAACAGGTTGGGGGGGTGTGGAAATTTGAAAAATAGTCAAAAATCACACATCTTAGAAATGTGGAGGGAATGAGGAAGAATCTGTTAAAGAGCAGAGGCACTACAAAATTTCCCTTAGAAATATCTTCTCCCCATCCCTGAAGAATTTCAATGTTTTCCTGTATGTCAATATTTGCTGTTTTATTTGCCCTACAGCAGACACAGACCATCCCACCAGTGCCTTCTTTCTGTCACTTCTACCCTTCTCTAGGAGAAAGCTCAATATTCCTTCCCACTTTTCTCAGCAGAAGATCACCCAAATCCTCCAGATGACATCACAGGGCTGTCTGACAGTGGGACCTAAAGCCAGCCATAAAATTTTAACAGGCTGACACTCAGCCTTGTCTCAACAAAAGTTGTCCAGGGGTTCATCCAGGGAGAAGAGACGGAGGACAATGTGCTCAAGCTATTAGCCCTGCTTACGAACTTCTCAACCCACCCTGCAGCAATTAGAGTATCAGCAAAGGACTCCACTTCCACAGGAACACCAGCTAGGGATCAGTTCTTGCCAAAAGAAACACCCCTGTCAAAATTCCTCTGCCAGCAGGGATGTGCAGGTGTTTCCCCACTCCTAATTCTGTAGCCCATTGGTTGAGGGACCTCTTCATCTTCTAGTCCCAAATCACGTGTGCTGGGAGTTCCCTAAGGTGTAGAGATTATTGTTAAAGAAACACAAGTGATGGAAATTGAAACCTAAGTAATCCGATTTATATCCCATTTATGCTGTAAAGAAAGAAAAACTGGCAGCTGGTGGAATTTGGGCAGGTGTTCTCTCCTCCCATCTAAGCCATCAAAACCCAGTCACCAACGTTTCCTCCCACATAACACAGACACAATGATGAAGAATCATTTTCTGGACCCATCCTTCCAAAATATCTAAACATTTCTAAAGCATCTTTCGCTCTTCTTTGCCTGTGGGCAGCCACTTACATTTAGGCAGTAAAGGAGAGGTTACACACTGTGCTCCCATGGTTTGCATACATTTCATTTTTTGTGTTCATTAAAGACATGAATTAGAAGCAAATATTTTCCTGCATGTGCCTTGCAAAGAAAAATAGGACACAATGTCTGAAACACTTCAACTCTGTGCACTGTTTTGATGCGTCTTGCCAAAACCAGACACAGTGATGCTATTTCGCCAGCCGTGGTCCACAGGATGCTGGTTAAGATCTTTTTTTCTCCACAAAAAGCTATCTAAAGCACAACTCCTCCATCCTCCCGTTCCAAACACGTGTGTTTCAGGCTGCAGTACATTTTCTCCTTTCAAGCAGCAGCTCTGTGACACAACCCAGAGGCTGAGGGAGATGTAAACTATTTACCCTGCCTGGGCATACGTTATTTCAGCGAGCCGGCAGGCCAGCCTCCCCAGGCCATGTTTGTTTATAAGGCAAGTGTTTCCCGTTCCTGCACGGTGCTCCTAGAAGGAGACGCCTGGGAGTTTCTGTTTGAGGAAAGCCACTGAGTGATCTGCATTTATGGCAGGGGAGATGCTTTGTTTAACCTGAAAATAGCTTCAAAAAGCAGCACAGCAAGTGCATTGTCCCTGAAGAAACCAGTGTCACCAATAATGCTGTGACAAGTGAGAGGAGAAGACACTCCTACGGAGAAGTATCAGGCAACCTTGGAAATCTCCCAGCTAAAATGTGGGTGATCTGGTTTCACATGGAGCCTGTGCACTTTCTCTCCCTCTCTCTTTTTCACTCTCACCTCTGTAATAATTCTCCATGGATGGTCTGTCAGTCATTCTGTAATTGTAGGTTTGGGTTTTTGTTTTTCCCCAATAAAACAGGGGCGCCAAACTTTCAGAATTATGGTGTAAGGAATTTTCATGTTTGGAGACTACTAAAAATAAAAATTGGAAATAAGCTTAAGTAAGTTATTGAAGCTTCCTCCAGTTCCAGCCAACCTGTAAATGTAACTTTGAATGCATATTGTTCAGACCACATGATTTAGTTTATTTTTTAGATTATTTACTTCTTCTTGAAATCATTGTATTTTAGAGTTTGTTGCTTAGAGCTAGGTCAGTGTTTACACAGAAATGTTATTTTGAAAGAAATGTATTTACATTTTACTGAGAACAAGTTGTACTCGCACACTTTCAGAAACCCTGCACTTATTTAGTTGAAACTATTAGTAAAGTGTAATTCAAATTTGTGAGTACTTTGGGCCCAAAACCAAACATTTTTCTGCCAGTCTTTATTTTCTTACACTTTTTAATTATCTTAACTTTTCAATCATATCATTATCTTAACTATCCATCATATCATTTTCCGGTTTTCTAGGAGAAAAACTAAGACTAATGATGAAAAAGAATATTGGGAATTTCCTATTGTATCTATACATGTTGATAGGATGCTAAGGTCACACATTAGACTAAAAAGAAATGCGAGACAAAGCCAAGTAAAGTGTATTTCCTCCCAAAAGCGGACATGCTGGAGAGTCAGCACTTAGAAAATTTACGGAAAGTCATGTGACATACTGAGACAGTCAAATATCTACAATTATGACAAAAATTCACAGAAGCCCTATTTAGATGTGAAAATAAAGTGATCTGCTGGGTCCTAGCTAAAACAAGTCAGCATTCCACTATCCTCTTGGTATTCAAGACTTTGTTGCAGTAGGCAGCAGAAATTCGCAAAATACCCGTTCCACAAATTTACCTCAGAGGTTTGGTCTCACAAAGATACCAATGATTCATTTAGAAGTAATTCTGGGTTTTAATAAGGCTTTATGCAAACCACAGTCTGTTTATTTTTTTATTATTATTATTTTAATTTTTTTTAAATATAAAGAGGCCACAGTTTCACACTGACGATTAAATCCCAGAGGTGAAACAAGGGTTTCAGCCACAGCTGGGGCCAGCCCTGCCAGATAAAAAGTATCATGCAGGACAGACCACATATTTCCCACGGAATCACAGAAAAGTGGCATTTTGAGAGGAAGGGAATTGTCTAGTAGCTCTCCTTCAGTAGCAAACATCAGCAAATCATTCAAGCCTTTTCAAAACATTCTACTGTGTGCAAGCTTGACTGCGCTTCTTTCCATTTATTTATTAAGAGATAGCAAGGAAGAGAGAAGGAAATAACTAACATAACATACAGATGGGATGTAGAAACAAGGCTGGCTAAGGATCATGTCTTCTCTCCCGCTGCTGTGTTGGAATGTGCAGTTTCACACACCATGCAAACTTCTTAGAGCAGTTCATTTTCACTTCCACCACAAGTTCACTTCTATTAGCACAGGGCTGCTTGAGTTTAGTATTGAAGGAGAAGGTTTAAAGACAGCTTTCAAACCCGGCATGGCTCTCTGAACAACATGGTTACAAGCTAATAGAGTCTGTATTTGCTAGTAAAACAATTGTAAGTGTCAGCATCATATATTGGACAAATTTAGCACTGATTAAATGGCAGTCCTAATGTGTAAGTCTCTACTAAGCTACAGGGCAGCCTTAAGAAAAGCTCTTCAGTTCTGGCAGCAATCCTTATCCCCAGTTTGGACTTTTAAGGGTAACTTCAGGATGCTTCACATAGCACACTACTGTTAACAGCCACTCATCACTCCTTTTCTGTCTCCTCTGCTTTCAGCCCACCTGGCAAGGTCAGTACTTAAACCAACAGAAATACATTTTTCAGTAACACTTTCAGGGTATTAAATACCTCTTCAAGATCAGAATGTATCAGATGCCCAGCACTTTTTTTTCCACCCTGTCTTTCAACAGTATTCAAAATGTCAATCATGAGCAACATTCTGTAAGATATTTTGCTGTTAGTACAGAACAAATATTTAGGTAGAGAACATGTAAAATCTATGGGGCAAATCTTAAGTAATTGCTACCGACTGCAGTGAGTAGTGCTGCAAAGGGAATCTACAGGTTCACTTTGAATGGTGAAATATATTATTTTTCATAAATATTTGTCCCTGAAAATAAAACCAACTCATGCAACAGTCTTCATTCTCCATAGAGATCTGTACTTTGCATTAGTATATCCTGCTAGGATAAGACTGCATGAATATTGTTCCCCATAGAATAATACACAAAGGCTAAAGAAAATATCACTAGAATGACAGCTAAACGTTGCCAAAACCATCTGCAAAGAAAACCCCTCTTTATTCACCAGCTCAGATATTAACCTTCATTTATGTAACTTTAAATGGAAGTTATAACCTGAAAACTGGTGTTTGTAAGTAAAATGCCCATTGTAACAGCATTATAACGAAACTTGCTCCCACTGGATATGTGTCTCTACTTCAACCATCTTGTTGCCAACTGTGAAAAACAGCAGTGAAGGTGGAGAAAAGAATGGATTCCATTTTTTTATGTTGGGGGTTAGTTTCAAGTGTTTGGCAGTAGGATCTGCTTCCATGCTCTACAGATCAGAGGCAAAACAGCTATTTGAATTCTTTCTCCATTATCACCTTTCTGTCTTCCAGAAGTTCACCTTTATTCAACAGAAGAAAGAGAGAGTGAAATCCTCTCAGTCAAAACACTGGCTTTTATTTCTCACAATACACTGGGATTACCTTTGTATGAGGACAGAATGCTGCCTTTTGCTGGGGTTTTGTACAAGAAATACTATCTATTATTTCATGATTTTAAAAATGTTTGAACCAATGACAATTTGGGGTGAGAAACTTCTGAGTCTGACCACTTGGGCTTCAAACTGCCATGCATGTCTGCACTGTATCTTTTCAAGTGAGACTCCAGTTCTCCTCTCAGTCTTCTAAGTGCTGACAGAAGTGCAGCCTTCAAATCCAGCACTGTTTCTCATGCATTGAATAGATGCTGATGGACACATTTGCAAGCAGACACATTCAGTGTATAGAAAACAGTGAGAAATATTGCGGGAGGTGCAGAAAATGAAACTCCAAGCTCTAGCATTTCATCCAGAAGGTATAAAACAACACAGTGATCTAAGGAAGCATCATTGTGATGAAAGAACCCAATAGTACAGCAGTGTGAAAAACCCTAGACAAATAATGCTTGTTCAGTTAAAATGAGATACATTGCTAAGGCCCTTTTACATTGTTTTGTAGAGAAGACCATCCTCCAGGTCCTGAATAGAATGAAGAAATGTTAGTATTTAATTTTACAAGACTCTTCAGATATATTTAATATTATTTAATATCATCAATATATCAGGATGTTTTTTCCAATCACCCAATGTTATTAATGTGCACATATTGAGACCCAGATATTCCACAGGAGCATGAATGTCATTGCATGGACGAAGATGGGCGATTACATCTCATCTCTTCTGCATGCTGCCTGAATGTGCACACTGCAGACTGGAATAAAAGACAAGTTTCTGCATTGCTGGGAAAAGCAGCTGGATTTAATTGTGTGTAAATTTACCCTGCAGTGCTTTGCCCTAGCTATCAAACAGTAAACTGTGACCTCAGTCATCCTCATAGGCAAAATAACGAAAGAGCTAATCCTGATTAGGTCTAACATTGTCTGAATCACATTTATGTTCACCCTGAAAAAACAGGTCACAGAAGTTAATCCAGCCTGCAAAAACATCTAGAACCAGAAAACCCATCAAGCAGAGGACAAGTCATATGCCCAGTCACCTGACATGAGCCATACACCCCATCTCAGCAAGAATTAACCCATTGCAAAAATTTAACCACTGGCAACTTCTTCAACTTTCCTTTCCTCTCCTCCTTCCTTTCCTTTCTTCTCTTTCCCGTTTCCCAGCAACAAAAATAGAGCTAGCAATATATAAAAGGAAGGTGAATTGCATCCTTGTACATGAATTCTTTAAAATTTTGAGATTTGCTGAAGATTCTTAATCGAAAAGCCTAAAAGAGGCAAGACTCTACAGGGAGAAGCTTGTGTTAACATAACCTTTCTGAGGAAGGTGAACAGGGAAAATTAAACAGAAAAACTCCTTCAGGAGAGCTGTTAATAAAAGAGGTTCTCTGTAACAGCAATCAGGGGCAGCCTAAATTTTATCCAAGGGAGGCTACATTTTATTCCCCTGCAGGCTTGACCAGACACCGCACTCTGCTGCTCATATACTGGCTGGACAAGGAAAACATGTGCTGACAGGCTGGATATCACCAAAACGAAGGTGTCAGCCTTACTCTGAGATCACTCGACTGAACAATTGTCTTAGCTCATCCAGAAGCATTTCACTGCTAATGGCCAGAAAGCCAAGTTGCTGGCTTACTCATTTCCTTCTATGAATATGTGCCAGCACACCTGAATCTTACAGCAGAATAAAAGAAAATCCAGAAAGCTGCTGCTAAACTTACTGCTTATAATGAAATCACTGCAAGATCTTTCTATGCAGACCTTTTATGGGCCATTTTCCAGGATGAAGCAACAGCTGTCTTTGCCAATCTCCTCACAGGCAAAGAAAATTTTCAAGATTAATTGCTCTGATAGAAAACAGGACAGGTTTTTTTTTTTTCCTTTGCTTTTTTAGTGTTGCTTCTCCTGCAGTCAAGTTTCTATCCTGGAGGCTCTTCCAACTGTGAATTAATTACAGGTTTGATAAGCTGCATAACTTTTATTCATAGAGATCAGGAGTGGTAAACTTAAAACCTCCTTTTATTTCCTAGAAGACTTTATTTCCTGGAAGACTGTAAAATTAATCTCCCCCTTCTCCAAGGAGGCTAATGGGAGGCTATTGCTGATGTTCTCCTATGGTTTGAAGTGTAGCAAAAGGAAACCTGCTGAAAATTGGGCTTTAGCAGAGGACAAGGGCCTGAAAACGTGGCAACCCTCGCTCTTCCCCTGAAGAGCTTCCAACTAACCCATCAATGAAAGTAGCAGAGCCCACAATCCAGATTGGTCCGTGCCCTTGATGAAACCCATGCTACACAGGATGTCATCCTTTTTAATTAGGACATTTAACAGATGGATATGGCCAAGAACCAGAATTGCCTGTTCTTGTTTAAGAATAAGCTCTCCACCCAAACAAAGTATTAATGTGTCACTCTGTATAATAAATACATGACTTGCTATACAAAGAAGTAGAGCTGAATGGCTTTGGCCTTGTCTCAAACTAATTTATTTTAAGTCTATATATAACAAGTTCCTCTGACAATGAATTGTGTAACGTCTACAAGACAAAAACCGGCACACTTTGTTAGCTACAGAAAGACAGGTGGACTGACAGAAACTTCCACTTAGTGCTTTACTGGCTGCCTGCCATAGCTTGAATGGGGGCAATTATGAAAAAAATTGAACACATGACTTTAATAAGCTTCAATATAGATCGCTGTCTGGTGGAAACAGAACTTTACAATAAGTTACTCTGGGTCTAGTCTTTGCTGCTAAGAACAAATGTGTTGTTTCAGATGTCAATCATATGTTCTTGCTATTATTTGAAAAGGTTAGCAAGAATACTGACATGTGGAATTGTGGATGACACTATGCAGGCACGGCACTGATCTCCCTGCACATCCTGTGAGATAGCCAGGCTCCTTCCCTGCCGGTGGGGCAGCACCTCCCTGAGCACAACAGGGATGTGGCAGCAGCACCTGACTCCAGGAATGCACAGCAAAGAGCAGCTGCCACTGCTGCAGGGGTTCAACACCAGCCTCTCCAAGTGGAGTTGTTCTCTGCCCACAGCTGAGCACTGGATTCTTCACAGATAAAGGAAAAATAATATCATCCAATACTTTGAATGGACATGTCTTGATGCAAAGGTGTCCTTCAGGGGTTTTACAGTTCAAGCTCCCACCCTCAGCAATTGAACTAGCTGTGAATAAGACAGCAAATAATGCATCACTTCACACTCACCATGAGGTCGGGGAGGCATCACGGCAGCAGTTAACGCTTGTTCCACGTTTTGAGCAGCTTAAATGAAAGTTGAGGTTTGGATGAACCACCAAGTCTTCTTGCCAACCAATGCTCTTCCTTCCTCAGCCAAGCACAACCTGCCTTTTTCAAAAAAAACCTCATGTTACTGCTCTTTCAGCAATAAAGGTCTGCAGGGAACTTCTTCAGGACTGAAGCAATCCATTGAGGGGGAAGCAGTCACCGGCTCTCTTGCATAAAGCCTGCCTACATGTGAGCTGAGCCACAGAAATTCAGGCTTGCTGGAACTGCTCACATGGGAATGGGGGCAGAGACACCAACCAGAGCAAAAGCAGCAGTGGTCCCAGCCTCCCATACAATTTTTTCCTAGTTCCCTAGCAGAAGAAGCAGCAGGACAGTCTCTCCCCATCCCCACTACCACCTGCCAACTCCAGCTCCCTCCCCTGGCAGCACTGAGGATGTATTTTCATGCGCTGCTGCCGATATTATTATACTCTGTAACTTCGACCTGCTCACAAGCCATCTGCAAAAATAGCAGCAATTATTAACAACAGGAACAATGTGGACTGATGACAAAACCATATGAGACATTTCTGACACACCACAAATTCAGTAAGGACGAGTCCAAATAACGAACTGTCATAATTTGGCGCACAAATGCAACATGAAGAACAACTGGCTAGTCAATGATCTGCAGCATCAGACAGGAGGTCGCTGACTTAATGTGAGTCATCAGTGTAATAATTTATGAGAAAGCAGTTACAACATCAGGAGATATCAACAGACTGTTCTGTGTAAGAAAGGATAAACAAGCCTCCTGCTCAGGGCAGGAAATTCACTTTAAGAGCAGTGTTGTGCTTTGGGCAGCATCATTCCCAAAAGTGATGAGAAAAACTTGTGAAATACAAATCCGGAAGGTCACAAAAACCACCTTCACCAATTTGAACAAAATTAAATGATTACAATTGTGAGATTTGTTCAGTCTAGAGACACGGGCCACGTGGTAACAGCTCTGAAATAAGTAAAAAGCCTCTGCAAAGACAGATTAAATGCACCCCGGCTCCATGCGCACTTGCACAAGGTGGGAAACAAAGGCTGAAATTTGAACACTGAGATCTCAGACATCCAGAAGATCAAGTTTTCTTTGAAACCCTGACAAAGAATGGAAACAGATTGTTTACAGAGGTGCAAGAGTAAACTTTTCTTCCCAAAGGTTTAAAAAATTATTAGACAAATGGGTGTCAGAAATGGTTTAGGTACAGTGCCTTCAGGTGGTGGGACAGCCTAGACAATTCAAAGTTCTTTATAGACTTATTGTCTGTCACTGTTTACAAATTTACCTCAAAATTCAAATTCAACTCATGCAAAAACTGAATCTATATCTCCTATTTTTAGTATATAAAAATTAGCATATAAAAATTCTTTTAATGTAATTCCACTTTTTAATTTCATAACACTGAAATTCTAACTTGGCCTAATGAACAATAAAGAAAATAACCTAAACCCAAAATGTCTCAATGTAATATTCATAAAACACATATTATGGTATTACTGAGACTCCGTATTACTGTTAATTGCTCACCAAGCCAAAAAACCTATCCTCCACAGAGTTCTTATCAAGATAATTCCATCACTGGAATTCTAAGTTTCCAACAATACTGTTCCCATCATCATATTCACATCAGAATATGAATAGAGGTTAGATCAGTTGTAGCGTCAGTCTTGGTGACAGTCTGAAATCCCAGAATCACAAAATGGTTTGAATCGTAAAGGACCTTAAAGATATTAAAGGTCATCCAATTCCAAGCCCTCTGTCCCAGACTGTTCTCTCCAAAGAATTTTTTAATAAATAAATAAATAAATAAAGGAAAAGAACAGCTAAAGATTTGCTACGGATCTCAGGGGAAAATTGTTTTGAAGACACACTGAATCTTTGGAAATAAGGAGACTACAGTATTTTGGGGTTTTTTCACTCTGGAGACTCAGAAGTTGCAGCAAGCCTTAAGTTAAACTAAAACTTTTTTTTTTTTTTTACACTTTGAATATTGCAGCATGTTTCTTTGATCATAATAGCTTAATCTGAGAAGAACAAAGCAGCATTAAAATGCACTCTCTGACTCTACCCACGTTTCCTAATCTCCTCTGATACTATTTTTAATGCAGGCAAGAAAACATCTCTTTTGAATAAGAAAATCCATATCACATTTGTTTCCAGACCTTTAATTGTTTAATGCTATTTTCCTAGGAAGATGTTCAGTTTCATTTACAAAAGCCTTTTTTTTCCTTTTGTTTCCAAAAGGCTAATCAATATTTTGAAATATAAAGCTGCTTTATAAATTGCCTTGATTTTTCAAATGAGTCAAACTGAAGCTGTAACAAATAACACAATTTACCATGTCTTGCCCTGTTCAGTGTATGAGATCTCTTGCAAATAGCAGCTTCTGCCAGTTGGGGTTTTGGTTGCCAGACCAGTAAAATTTTGCTTTCCAAAGCTTTATGTTCTTTGTGCACAGCTGGAGAACTTTGCATTTAGCAGAGAATTACCATGTATGTTGAACTGAATTGTTAATTTACAAAGGAAGGTGAAAAGTAGTATTTGCAGTGTGAAAAATGATACATAGTCAAGCCAAGAGCCATGCTCAAGAGAGGAGAAGAGCCACCAGTCAACTCAGCTAGACTCAAGCTGCCAGGCTTTTATAATACCAGTTCTTTATTAACATGAATAACACCTTCCTTACAGCCTGGATCCCTAACAGGCAAAAGAATGTTTAAAAACAAGGAGGAAAAATGCTATTGCAAGGAGTTCCTTCATGTGTCTTCTCAGGGAGGTTAAGGAAACACATGCCAAGCGCTCACAGTGTTGCAGAAGTGTCTTGTATTTCCTTATGGTCAGTGCCCAGTGAATTTCAGGGGGAATTTCCAAAGAGGACACACTGTTAGAGCACAATACATTCAAGGATACTGTGTTCAGCTCCATCCAGCAGGTGTTTCAAAGGAATGCTCTGCCTGAAACCTGCCTTTTGATTACTACAGCTTTGGAGACCTTCTGAAAATAGACCTGACAAGGGCACTGAGCTTTGTTTAGAGAACTTAATCCTTATTCTCCCAGCTGCCAACAGGGGAAGGTTATGTTTTGCCTAAGTAAAAAATTCTTAGAATCAAGAGATGAAAGTGGCAGAGAAGAGCAAACATCCTCCCTGAACAGCCGAGTTAACATCCCCAACAGCTGACTGTTAACAGCAGCAGAAACATCCCTTTTCACTTGGACAACATATAACAAAGTAAAAAATCTCTGCCAGGTGGCAATAGGCATTACAGGAATATAAAAAACGTCCAAGAAACAACCTGATCCTGTGGGACTCCGAGTTCCTCCCTCCTGTTGAAATGAATGGTGCAGAGGGTGTCACCAATGTAACCTGAGCCAAAGGCTACAAAGCGTAAGATATTCCAGTGCTATACTGAGCATAATTTAAAATATTTCCAAAAAATGAGGAAAAAACTCCCTTGATTTAAACTGAAATTCCAATCTTGGTTGCACACATTGCCATGAGATTTCCATTACTCCTAAAATACTGATAATGTGAGTCCAAAGAAAAAATTGTTCCAAGTGTTCATAGATTGATTTTTTTTTCCCCTTCCTAACACCTTTACTTTCATCAGTGGCACACAAACCTAGAGACTTTCAAAAGTACTGGGAAGCAACGTACATGGTGAGGCACTGGAAATCGGCTGCCAGGGCAGCTGTGGATGCCCCATGCCTGGAAGTGTTCGAGGCCAGGCTGGGTGGGGTTTGAGCCACCTGGTCTAGTGAAAGGTGTCCCTGCCCAGAGCAGAGGTAGCGTGTGGAACTAGATGATCCTTAAGGCCCCCTCCAAACCAAACCAAACCATTCTGTGATATTGAAATATGGCAGGCCAGGCTTGTAGTAAATCTATTTTGAAGCATTACAGCACATTCCATTAAGCTTTTCTTAAAACAAAATCTTTACTCATGAGCAGAAGAGTTTGAGTTAGGAGTGCACTTGTTGCAGCTCCTTCAAAGATCAGACCTAGCCTGACCCAGTATTAAATCAGTAACCCCCTCCCCCTAGCTGTACTAATTCAGACCCCAGGGATCTGAGGAGTTGGATTTCCTGGCAATGTCACCTCCAAAGGAATATGCCAGCTCAGCAGGACTTTTCCAGCAGCCTTGCTTCCGGACTGTGAGAGGCTATGGCAGGCTATGCAACAGCACAGTGGATGGTGTTGTTCATCTCAGTATTTGGCAACTACAAGGAAACCAAATGGGTTGAGAGACAGACCAAGCTGGACTGAAAAGCTGAGAAAAAAAATCAGACACAAAACTGGTAAGCAGCAGAAGTGAGCTGAGAAATCTGGGAACTACATAAACTCGCATAAGGAGAGGAATATGCTGGGGAAAATTGAGTCAGGTAAAAACAAGAGGTGCTGGATGTTTCTCTGCAGCTTAGAACTGCACTTTGATTTGTTGAATCTCATAACTACTCTGTGGAAAAAGCTTTCTACAAGGCCCTAGCAAAACATCCTGTCCCTTCCAAGTGCTGGACACATGGAGATTTGCAACCTATTATTTGTGCCACTTTGTTCACTCAAGGGAGAAGTTTTGTGACATGGATATGCATGGTCATTGTGCTGCATCATGCTTTGGCACAATGGAGGGGTGTGCTACATGACAGGACTTCTGTTTTCCACTTGATTTTTTTCAAAGTCTAAACAATAACCCATAAAACCACAATATGTTAGAAGCACACTAAAAAAAAAAATCATCAACTCACCCACCTGCCTACTAAGGAGATGGCTGAATTAGTGTCACTTCTGCAAGTTTAATAAAGGATATTTATCACTGTGTGTAGAACCCCTTTTAAATTATTGCCAGAAACTTTAAAAGGTGAGGTAAATAACCATAAGCAGGGAAAAAAAAAAACCCTACTAAAAAAGGAAAAAGAGAAGGAATGATCTGCAAGTAATGCCACTTGATGGTTTGCTGTGACCCCAGGCAGTACCTGGGGGTGAAGCCAGTACAAACATCTAAGCCACTCTTTTCTCAAGCAGTCCCCAATTCTTTGCTCAACTCCTCTGTGTGCTTAACCTGAAAACCTCAGTTCTGATCACCCACCACAGTCAGCACTCACAGGTATCACTGATGACAGAAAGGTGCTTCACAGCTCAAGTAAGTGCAAGCCAAGGGATGGAGCCCAGAGTGCCTCAAAACCAAGCAAAACAACGATATCACAAGGGGATTTAGCCATGTCAGAACACAATTCCTTTGAAAGAGGCAGTCCAAGCAAAAATTTGGTTTCATTCTGTTTTGGTGGCGTTATTTTGCAGTCACATCAGTGATCTGCTCCACCGTGCAGCTGCCTAAGTCCCAGGTACAAGCAGAGAGAGGAATCAACAGCAAGAAGTTGTACACTGCTGCTCACATGCTAAATTAGGCTGGTTTTACCCAAATGTGAAACCACAGCCTGGGTGTCTTCTTCCAGCCTGAATCATCCTCTGCCTCGATGCTCCACCTGCTAAATGGGGGGACAGACAGCCCTTTGTCTAACCTTGGTGATTTGTAAAACTAAACTGAAGTTACAGTAATGATACTATAATGATGGGTGTCTCAGGAAAAAAAAAAAAGGCAAGGAAATGAATAATCACGGCCTCAGCAGGGTTTGAATAGCAGGTGGTAAATCAGGTGATGGTTACAGAAAATAAAATAATGAATAGGGACTCATTAGGTAAGCATTGCTCATCCTTCATACTGAAGAAAGAAGGGGTCCAATGGAAAAGCTGATCTGTTAACATGCAACTGAAGACTGCACAGCAGTGTGTATGCACAGAAGTCAAAGGCTGCATGTACAGCATAAACGCAGACATTTTAATTCCAGCAGTAGGTAAGGGTTATTTGCATCTGTTTTGGGCTTGTGTAGCGTGACTTGTATATGGTATGGTTATGTATATGGTAGCGTTACTTGGTATATGAAACTTAACAACTGATATCATTTAAGATCTATAAATTTTCCTTCTAAATGCCACTTTTCTCTCCTTAAAATGTATTACTTTGAGTGCATTAGGGACTTGGCTGAATTATTTGGTTGAGCAGCAGCCTGGATTAACAGATTCAGTTTTGGAGTGCTGAGGCTGGAACACACACCCTTCCTCTGCCACATTCCTCCTCCTATGTTTCTTGCAGGGAGACCAAAACACAGATGCCTTCACAAACGAAGATCCCATCTCTCAGGCAAATGGTGACAAACTCTCTGCCATTCTGCAAGGGAAATTTATTCTCCATTATTTTAGATTAAGCTGTCCTGAGAAAAACAATGGGAATGTACACATGGCAGTGCCTCACAGCCTAAGTGGGCTGCCACTCAGATTGTGAAAGCCATTTGGTCCAGCACATGAAACAGCAGCAGTCTTTTACTGTTTATAATGTATCTACAAATATTTCTATGGCCTTTGTCACCAGCAGAGACAGCTACTCCCAATTAATGTCTCACATAAACAGCTCTGTGGAGTCAGACTGCATTATTATTTCCATTTTGCAGGAGAGAAGGTAAAACAAAAGAACAGACCAGATTCACAAGGATATCGTTCTGACCAACTCACACAGAAATGAGCCAACTTGGTTCAACTGCAGAACTTCTGTGGATCTGGATCCACAAACCAAATGAGCATCTAGTGGGATTATTCTACAAAGCTTTGTATCTTTGAAAGGTCATTAGTGAACTAAACACAATCATTTTCAGAAAATTGAGCTGCATTGTTTCCTTCAGTAAAGGGTTGGTTACTATCGCTGAAATATTAAACAGACAAGAGAAACTGGAGCAGGAGGAGTGGTAGGGTTATACTGAATGCTTACAATGATGAGTTTAATAGCTCTTTTTCACACTACTCATAACTAAATTTTCCGCTAATACTGTCTATTTATTGTACAAATAGAAGAAACAGTATGCCAATAAACACTGAAAATACAGAAACCATTAATGCTGTCACATAGTAAGAAAAACCTTGTCATTCTAGCTAACAGTTCCAGAAGCACAGATTTCTATACATCTTTTAGATCTATATAAAAATGTAATGAAGATTTATACCACCACCTTTACTTAGCTCTGAAAAATCCATCTGGTGCAGACATAAGTGTAAACCTAACATAGTGTAAGTACAAACCTAACCACAGGACCACAGCAGTCCTCTAGCTCTTCAATCCAAGTGTGGAAGGTGCTTGCCCACTAGTACAAACAATTTGCTTGGAGAGAAGCAGGAGCAGTGCACCATTCACGAGAATTTTTTCAGCAATTCTCACCTTTGCTATTTGTCCTCCACTTTCCAGCATGTCTGTGGCAGGGCTGCAGCCTTTCTCCAGTGTAACACCCATCTAAGAACTGCCCCCTGAGAACAGGAAGGTGCTTCTTAGAACCAACAATGTCATCTTAGTGCCAGGACATGAAGGCACACAGGTGGCAGAGTTTGCTGTCAGTAGGTGCTGTCACCTAAGGCTGTAAAGCTCCAGACTGAATTCCCTCCTTGCTCTCTAAACACACAGAGGACTCTGCTAACAAATTGCTTATAGAAGGGGTAGAAAAACAAGAGCTTTTTCACCTATTAAAACCATTGTGGTTTAGAGACAGAATTTATTTTCCCTTATTTTTACATCAGCTAGGCTTTATTTATCTTTTTAAAATAACCTTAAGATATTTGTTAGAAAAGGAAGGCTGTAACATCAGGTTTCTTCTAGTGCTCTTTGGTGGCAGGATGCTAGCTGGCTGCACAAACATGCTCCAAGGGAAAGAAGCTTGATTGAAAAGGTTAGATTTTCACACAATTTTTAGGAGACTTAGTCTGCTTTTCTTTGATGTTACTATTTCCTTATTACACAAAACATGTACGTGACTGAAGCGCATGACCACAGATGTAGAAAGTGTCTTAGACCTTTTTTTGGCCCCAAAAAGAAGAATTTCTAAAGGATTTATGTCAAACTTACAATAGAGTGCTTAATTAAAAAAAAAAAAAAAAACCAAAAAAAAAAAAAACCCCAAACCAAACAAAAAAAACCACCAACAACAAAGTACAATGATAGCAGATATTTCAGACTGAATCCTTCTCAGGTTGTAGAAAGCACAGCATCTCCCTCTGCCACACAGAACGGTCATCCTAAGACAAGCATTAAAACCCTTCAAAAACAAAAGCACTGCAGAGTACAATTAATAACCACCCCACAATGGTAGTGTCAGCTATCACTGGCTGCTACTAAAGATACTGGATCAATCACAAACATTTTGGAGAACCCTGTTTTAAAGAGAACTGACCAGGAAAAATGCCAGAATATACTTCAGTATACACTTCAGTATCTGGGTTTGCATGGGAACTGTAATTTAAGAGAAATGTGAATTTCTGTATATAAAATACAGCCACCACCAAGGAGAAAGCATTACACACACCAGCATCTCTATTTCATACAGAGCAGCAATTCCATGCCCAAATTTTCCCACATGAACAAGACACTCCCTAGAGAGTTTAATCCTCACTGTCCAGCTAAAATGCCTACTGCAGCTGGGCTATCCCTATTTGCAGCAAAAAAACTTCTCAAATTTTCTTCTTTACAGCTACAGCTGGAGTTTTTATCTTCCCTTCTTTTTTAAAGAGAAGACATGTTAATAACAACTGATCTGGACAGAATCAGATACAAAATTTTACAAACTCCATGATAACTTCAGATAATCTTTTACCTTCCCTGGTGTTACTGATGACCTCTGATATATATTTACTTATTTTCCAATTTATAAGGCAACAAAAATAATAAATAAAGTACATCTTAAGGCAGCTACTAACAACTGAACTGCTAAGAGAACATACAGAAAACTACATTTAAAAATAATAAATTTTATGAGATGTTCCAGCTCTTTGAAAACTAATCTGAAAGAATGCTCCCAAAGTCTAAATTCATTTGCAAAACTGAAGTTGGTAATGACAGATTCAGAAGGTGAAAATGTTGTTTCTTCATCTGTAGCTGTATTTTCAGCTGGTGACTTCCCACAGGCAGCCATCACTCATTCAACAAAACTTACTTGGTGGCCCTTAATCAAACAGAATACATTTACCAATTTAAACAAAAGACTGAGTTTTCACTTGTTACTTAGTCACTACAGAAAAGAGGTTAGTATAATGTCACATTGGCCTAATTAATATGCATTCAGATTTTAGAAGAGGTATTCAATTACTAATTCATTTATTTAACATATATGTTGCTTTATCACAGCATATGTCAATCTAGAACTCAATTGTCAATTTCACACATTTCAGATTAGAACTCCTGTGCTTTTTACTCCTAAAGGAAAATGTAACTGGCTGTTGCAAAGGTTCACTCTGTATAAAAGGTGCCATGGTTAGGGGAAAAAAAAAAAGTTCTTTTATTGCTTAGGCTGACCAGATACAAAATAAAGCCTCCCATCAAGAGCCTTAGATTGTACCTAACCCAGGTAAAGGAAGAAACTAAGCCCATCTGTTTCTGAAGCTATGTCACTCCTGCTGATTTTCTCAGCACTCTGCACAGTCACCAAGATATTCAGTGCTTGGGAAGAAAAAGAAATTTGCTGGAAACGTCCTGCAAATGAAACCCAGCTGCTTAAGCACAATCCCAGATGTCTCCTGTACCGTGTGGCTTTGATAGATTAAACCCAGCATAAGAAAGAGATGAAATATTTATGAAAATTAAATTTGCAGTATGCATGTCAGTAAGCCTGAAAAACATTTTTTTTCAAGCAAAGACAGGAAACCACATTTTTCGCCCAATCGGCTTAGGTTAGGTTATAGTGGTGGTATTCATGGAGCTCCTGAGGTGCTTATGTTTCAAGCAGACTGCTTAGCTTTTATTCACACCACTTATCCCAGAAATAGGGATGACAAATACTGCCTCTGACACCAGTGGATCAAACATTCATAAACAACATGCTCAAATGAATTATTATGCTTTACTCCTCATCCACCAGAATTTCAGTACTTCCAAGGCTGGGAAGAAGCTCAAATCCCACTGAGCACTCTGGGTAACAATCCAGCGTACTGGACACCAAATACTGCTGGGACAAACAAACATGCCCTCTTTCACACTCAAGGGAATGCTGTCAGACACTTGAACAAATTCCTATATCCTGACACATCATCAGGCTATTTGTTCCCCAAAACGTCACTCTTGTATTGGTTTCCTCAAAAGAGAAGTGGAGGAAAAAAATGATTGTGGTAAAAGAGAAAAAAATAAGGTAACATTAAGTGAAGCCAGAGAAACCCTAAATAACTCCACTGTTACAACGTTTAATGTCTTGCATAAAATCTCCAAAGACATCTAACATCTCTGGCTCCCCATGGTCCCAGTCTTGTCCATGTCACTATAATAAACTCTATTATAGAACATGACCATGTTTTCCCTTCCTAGCCATTCCTAAATTTCATCCATTGGCAAACAACCATCTTGGAAAGGGTAGCATTCCCTTCCAAGATGCTCTTTTCTCTCCTTTGGTGAATTGAGAAACACAGAAAAAAATTTTTCAAAGTTAATTTTTGCGATCATTTGAGCGTCTATCACCTCAAAATCCTGCTTGATACAAATATCCTTTTGAATACAGAACTATGACTCAATACACACAGATGTGATCTTAGCAAAACAAAATTAGTACAAAAGGCTAATATTTATACTGTGGATTAGTAATAAAGGGACTGCACTTCTCTGTGCAGTTCACTGAATGTTTTTAAAACAGAAACCAGAAGGTCATTAACTTCAGCAAAGCAGGAACAGAGACAAATCTAACACTTCCCATCACCCTTGTGCTCCTTAAACACCTCCTGAGCACGTTACAGGGCCGCCGGATGAGCTGGGACCGCAGAGCTGTCCCAAAGGAGATCAAGAGTTTATTTGAAGAAGCTCAGCAAGCAACATTTCCCAAACACTCTTTCAAAAGAGGAGCAATGAATATCCTATTTCCTTTTCAAGGAATGTTTATATGCTATGGATCGAGTACCTTTTACACTGCCAAGCCAACGCAAAGCCACATTTCAGCTCAGGAAGAACAATACAATTGCTTAGTGTGCACGTTTTGACTTCTTACAAGAATACCTTGTGCCTCAAGCAACAGCCCAAAACCTGTTGATAGATGACCAGCACTATTGCAACATTACAGTAACTCCACAGACAAACATCAGAAACATCAGTAGTATTAGAAAATACATTCTGTACAGTCAGTTTCCAGTGTCAAGTGTCAAGTCAATAGAAGAGCTGCAAATAGAGGTTAGTAAAAACACAAGACTGTCCTTAGTCTGGATAACTAAACTAACACACTAGCCCTGTCCATTTTTAAAGGAATTAAGTCTCCAGTTCTGCAAATTACTCAAAGAAGAGAGTAGTCCCGTGAGTCTCCAGAAGCCCATCTAAGTTTAAAATCACACAGGCCTTTTAAACACTTCATGGTTATTTGGGCTAACACATGGCACATCTACTTTCGTTCCACTTAATTATTCTGCTCTCTAGTGATGAATCTGGAAAAATAGGCATTGAAAAATCACACAAGTGAAGTGTTTGCCACACTGCAAAACACGTCAGGCCTTCAAACCCAGTATCTCTGTCAAGGCCAGGCAGGTGAGGATGGGTGATCAGCTCAGAAAAAGTGGTACAAAGTATATTTCTTACGTCTCGAGTTGAATCATATCTCCTAGAAAAACAAGGAAGGAGGGAAGGAAAGAAGGAAAGACCCAGGTATTTGATATCTTCCCTCCAGGTATGATGCTGAAGAGATGAGATTTCAAGCATCTGTAATGCTCACCATAAGCTACTTTTGCTGCTGATTAATAGCGAGAGATTAATATCCAGGGATGCCATATAACAGCTGCAGTCTGAACCTCCTGAACACAGACATGGTTATGCATTTAACAGCTGGGTTCAAACTTTTAAGTGGATTTTCCTGTATGGTAACTAGGATCAGTTTACAGTAGAAAAATTATTACTTTAAATGCATGCTGTACAACTACACCAGACAGCTACCTCTGAAGTAACACAGCCCCTAAGTTACCTATCCTCATGTCTCCTGGATCATCCTTCAACTTTCAACAAGGCAAACTATGTCAGGTCCTATCTCCTAATAACCACATTTTTTTCCTTTAAGTCTCCAAGTGTTAAAATGCATCAAGGAGCAACAAATATCAGAGGTGGATGTGGAGGCCTGGCACTTCTCCAGACAACAACCAGACCAGCAGGTGAACACGAAATTCTTTTGCATTACACCAAAGCACACAACTGCCTGCTAAATCCCTGAAGCAGTGAACTGTCTGACAAATAATTATACCAAAAATCTCGATGCGTCAGCTTTATATATTTACCAGATTGCAAAAATAATTGACAATTACCTCTGCTCAGAGTCTCTGTGGCTTTGGATCCATTAATCATAAAGGCTGATATGTCACTCCACAGTGTGAGGCTGGGGTATACAAGAGGCATAAGCTTCTCTTCAAAGATACAACTGAGTCCTGCTCAATTTTCCTATACTTTCTCCCCACTATTTTTCACAAGTGCTACACTCTTTCATTTAGAAAGATTTCTCCATGATTTCCACACATCACTTTAGGACAAGGCTGCAACACAGTCAACTCCCTGACTATTCAAAAGATGCCTATTTGTAGCACCACTCAGGATGCCACCAGTGGCAGCATGGGAAGATGGAAAAATCTGCCAAATCTATATCCTGCCTCCACTCCACAAGTAAGATGGGCAGGAAAATCTCATATTCTTTGTAATGCTCCATTTTTACAGTAAGTTATGGCTTACACTTCATTCCACGTATAGGATTGATACGGCTATGCAGTGACAGACGCAAAGGATTTAGGCCAAAACTACGATTTTACCCCAAAGCTCAGCCTGTTATGAAACTTCTTTTTTTTTTTTTTTAATGATCTTTGCTCAGATTATAGGATAAAAGAAAGTTTTTAAAACAAAGAGGCAGGTTTGGTAAGAAGAGCTTTTGTCACCAGTTTCCTCGACAATACAACCCTCTAGACTGCATGATTAAGCTCAAGTAAGCATTTTTTCTAACCATTCAGTTAAATTAGCTTTTGGCTTACATTATTTATGATTAAGTTTTCAAACCAACATTACCTTTTCTGATCTAATTTTTGAATATTTTCTTCAGAAAGAATCTCACTAAGTCTGAATTCCAGTCTGAAAAAGTACCCCCAGTAAGGATTGCAATGCAGGGTAGAAGCAGGAAACAGTGCTCAGCCCAAAAGCCTGAACACAAGAGCCACAGTTCAGTCTGAGTGAACTGCTCTGCTTTTCTTCCTTACACTTTGATCTCAAGTTTAGAGAAGATTAAATTCAGCCAAAAAATCTCCAACAGACAGACATGACCAAGAGCCTACACTGGTCACAAACAAACCACGTCAAAAACATTTCAGTTTCCTCTAGGACAGAACATAGGCCTTGTAGACATAAGACAAGTAAGATCACACTGGATCTGGTTAACTGGAGGATGAGGCTAGCATTCAAAAATGTTCTTAAGAATTTGGAGAAATGTTTGGGGGAAACTGGGGTGCTATTAAGACAGTACAACACAATATTCAGCCACTGTAATAATGCACAAACAAAAGTAATTGCACAAATGAAGAAATACTCAGGTCTGAGTTCTGCATTTTGAGGAACATACAAAGAGACTGAAAAGGGCACAACAAAGTTCAGCAAAAGTAACTCAAGAGATTCTCAAGACCAGACAAACAGAATTGGGCATGAACTAGCACAACAACAACCAGGGTACACTTTAGATTTATTTTTCTAGAGATGGAAATAAGGGTACAGTGGAAATGATTTCCTGGAAACCTGTGGTCTCCTCATCACTGAAAGGAAGCCAAATGTTGTTAACAGTACATATGTATATCAGAGGGATTAACTAAACTCTTGGCATCTAGTGCAAATCAATCATTACATTAATGATTTAATGGTATCTGATTTTAATAACCATGTGGAACCATCAGGATCTCCCCAGGTATATGTACAGGCAAAGGGCAAACTCCACAGGTGAGTAATACATGTCCTCACTGGGATCATCCTGCAAGGAAGCAGAAGCTTTGAGGGGGATAAAGAATAGAGGTATCTACTAAGCGAATTTAAGCTAGAATTAATAAAGCTTTAGAAAATCTTGTTCTCAGCCTGAGACATGGCCTGAATTACTTAGAAGACATCTTAATTTCATTTTCAACTGTCTTTTCATAACAATTTCTGACCTTGAAACTGACCCATAACCCAAAGATTAGGAGTGAGCAAAGTGTTACTGTGGGTTATTTTTTTTTAATTAAAAATAAATAAATATATAAATACAATTATACAATGCATAGCTTACCAAGGTTTGTTTTTTCGTTTTTTTTCCCCCACAGATTTAGCTCCTAAAATTATCCTTAAGGACTCAGCTTCAATTGTTATCACTTTGCCGTTCTTTATTTACTGAAAGATTTTGGGCTGGAGCTGCTGAAAGCACCTGTGGGAAATCACTGGGCACTCCCTGGCAAAGATTCCCCAGCACAAGCCTCTCACCCTCTGAGTGCTGGCAAACAAGAAATACACAGTCCTTGGGAGGGAAAAAACCCTGTGCTGAACAAGACACTAGTTGCATTTCCTAAAGAAGTTTGCACAAGTGCTCAAACACCAAGAAAAGATTTGACTCCCAACTGCCAGAAAGTTTGCAATGTATTTCAAATGCAAACAGTGAACTCATAAGGAGTTAGGTTTCAAATTACTGGGAATCTCCTACTGACCCCTGTAATTACACTGTTGATAAGACACTGTATCTGAGGATCTTTTCTTTTGACATAATTTTTGCATGCTCATATTTGTGCCTGAAATTCTGCAGAGGGAAAAATCTTGGTCTCTTCTGGACAACCTAAGATTTCTGTGCACATCTTTTAGCAGCCTACTGCATTTCTTCCACAGATGTGCCTAATCCCCTTGCAGATGGTCCTAAGTCAGAATACATATTATTTCCTTGAAGGTCACTGCACCAAGATACTCAGTACATTTAGGGTCACGTTATTTTGGTATGGATATCTTTAAAGATGTTCTAGGACCCCCTTGATTTGAAGGGATCATGCACAAAGAAAAGTGTCAAAGCATCCACCCATCAAAATTTTAAAAGGGAACAGAGACCCTAATAAGGCTCAGGTACATTTCTGACTCCTGGTTTCAAGGAAGTTGATGCAGCCCCAGCTGCACTCTCCACTTCGGCAGCAGAGGGTGCTGCCAGAATACTGAGGGCCCTGTGAAGATATCCAGGACTGGTCAGTCAGGTGTGACTGCAGTTTGTCCAGAGCCTCCACGTCATACAAGGATCATTTAGGAAGAACAGGACCAGTTAATGGTTTCAAACGAGTTTTTCAATATCTCCCAAAGTCCATAAAATGTGTTCATCCCATGCCAAACTGTGTGGCATTCTCACTCCTAAGCCTCATACACAGCTTCTGCAGTGATAAGTCAAACATTAGATAAAAAACAACAGCTCAGCAGTTTTGTGATTCAAGAAGAAAATTCCTGACGAAGGGCTGCAAGCTTGAATCTGAACTGCACACACTGTCACACTTGGTTAGGACTCCTGCAGACCAGCTGCTGCTCAGAATCCTGCTCTGCCATCTACCACGCTCTCCCCAAGCCCAGCTGTTCCCATGGACACTGCACCCACTTCCCACCACATAAAAGCTTCCAGGACAAATGGACTGCACGAGTGGCACTGCTGTTTTCTTCTGCTCCTTAGCTTTAGTGTATCTTACGAAGGAAGCCTTAGTAAGAGGAAAACCTTCTCAAGCATCAGGAAAACTCAAGGTTGATGCTGAAGCGCTGTAGGTGAAGTCACAGTGAGTTTACCTGGTTAGTTAACAGAACTGACTAATTTATGGGGGAAAAGAAAAAAACTTCCTTGTTATGAATATTTTTTTCTCCTTTGACATGTGATTATCAGCTTGTTAGCTAACTGCTTCACAACGAAGACATCCAAGCCAAAACATCCAGGACTGTTTCATTAAATTATTTACCACTTTTCAAGAGACACCAAGCTTAACAGAAAAACGAGTCTTCAGTGACAGTAATTTCATAGTTCTTCCAAACAGTACATCAGTACATGAATGAAGCGCTACTGTAAACACATTTATAAACTCCAAAAAAAAAACCCTCCCCAAACCACATCAGCATATTTACTGCGCTCAGAACTTGTTTTCAAATGCAGGTTTGTAAGTACGTTTCAAATCTTCTAATATACTCCTTATTTTCATCCCTATACTGAATAAAGCTACTATGATTCTGCTGTCAATCAAAATTCTGCCTTACTGCAATCTCTGTTTACTGCTAATTAGTGCCTCTTTTTCTTATTAGTCATGTCAAATTTTTGCATCTTGGTGGGTAAATACGGTGTTTTCACTCAAAATTAGCATGATGCTTTCCTGCTAAGACTTAAACATGAACAAATTCAGTCTTCCTACGAAATAAGCACGACGCTTCCTAAGTCTATAGCTACTAACAAAAAAAAGTCCTCGCTGTTAAAAGGGGTAACCAGACAAAAGTTAGAAAAAGGATAATCCTGAAACGCTCAAGATTTCTAAGGGTAGATTTAATACAACACAGATTCTTTAAAACTTTTCCTTCTGAGCGGTGCAAGCAGCCCCAAGTTGCGCTTTCCGAAAGGGACCAGCAGCGAGAGCAGCAGCCCCCGCTGCCCCATCGCGCCGGCCGCCCCGCACGCCGAGCGCCTCCGGAGCATCACCCGCACCGCCGCACCCAGCAGGGCCCGCACGGCAGCCCGGAGCCAAAATCCTTCCCCTCTCTCTCCATCCGCGGGCACCTTCCCTTCGCCCGCTCCCCCCGGCCCGCCCGTCCCTCCCCGCTCACCTCGGGCGTGCGGCCGGCGCCGCGCCAGCTCCCNGAGCAGGGCAGGGCAGGGCAGGACAGGGCTGGCGGCGGGCCCGGGGGCAGCGGGGCAGCCCCACCGGCCGGGCTGCACCCCGCGGCCCGACACAAAGGGACAGCCGGGGCGGCGAGGGAGCCGCTGCCCGGAGAGGCACCCCTGGGCTCGCCCTGCCCCGGCACAGCCCCAGCCTCGCAAGGAAGCCGGAGCCGTCCTGCCACACGCCTTCGGGCTTTCGCACATCAAACGCTTCCTCCGCCCGGGCAGCCGCCGAGCGCTGCGGACCGCGACCCTGCCCCGCGCAGAAAGCGCTCGGCAGCAGCAGCGAGCGGCAGCCGGGACTTCTGCTCCTGCCCGGCCCGGTACCAGAACGGGCACCCTCCCTGCAGCTTGTCGCCGGACTGCTCCTGCACACACCTTCTGAGCTGGTGTCATTGTTCCATGAGCCGCTTCAATATTTGCGAAGTGCAGGATTTCCCTGTAAGCCTGTTAGTGAATCAGCCGCACACAGGGATTTAACCTCACCCCTCATGGTCACACATGCACAGCAGCTGTGTCGCTCCTCTACCGGGCGCACTAGAACAAAGCCACCTCATCTACGGCTGGGGTTTACAGACCTCTACATCAGCAGGTCGTCAATGAATGCAAAGCCACAGAATCATACAATCAATTCAAGTTTGAAGAGACCTCTAAGATAATCAAGTCCAACAGTTAACCTAGCACCACCGAGTTCACCACTAAACCACATCCCCTAGTGCCACATCCACACAGCTTTTGAACCATCTACACATCTGCCCCTTATGACAGGAACAAGTGTTTTAAGCAACACTTATGCTATCGAGAAGCAGAAGTATGTGATTTAAGTTCTTGAGCAAAACACAAATGAGATCCTTAAAATACCTTACAGCAAAATAATGGGGAAATTTACAAACTGATGTACCATAATAAAAAGAGGCTCCCAACTACCACTAAGAAAAAAAACACCAAGCACAGGTAAGCTAGGTATTTACAATTAAGCTCCACTGATTTATAGTAATAATTAATGACAGCACTATTGTTTTTATCTATAAGAATGGGAAAAGTAGCATTTGTGACTGATCAGCTCACTTGTGACAATGTTTGTTCAATTTGGCACTGATACTGGACTGCTGTAGCTTATAGAAGCTTGGCATCTCAGTGGGTAAATTCCACTACCATGCTTCAAATGGTATTTTGCTTCAAACAAGTAATGGCCCTGAAACTTTCTGGGAAAAATCAACATCTTTGATGATGCTTAGCAAAATGGAAATCTTTGAAGTGGCCACCTAGCAGCTGTCAAACAATGATTAGTAACAACAGAATAAAATTCACATTTATGTGACTGAGAGTAATTTGGCCACAGCATTCATAAACCAGACCTTGACCACGTATCATAAATGTGATAAGCATTGCTCTTACCTTTCTAGTGATTAGTGGAATTTATTTTTTTCCTCATCCTTTTGTTTAAAACTCTTATTACCTGTTTGATTACCACACCAACTAACAATGCAACTGCAACGCATGCATTCATTACTATACACATGAATGGAATGCCTCGTTTGTGTGAATATAATCATTCTGTCAATATTTTTCAGTCTTTCTCATGTTTTCATGGCAATATACAGCAAGAAAGTAACACAGTAGTGTCTAAACAATTTATTTTCTAATAGGAGTCCTAATTACAGATTTGCCCCATGCAGATCAATCTTCATGGGAAAAATTACTTTAGTTTTAAAATTGCTATTTAATCTACACATGGTCTTCAAAAAGCATGCTAGGCATTTCCTTTCCAAAGTCCCATACAAAAACGTGTTAAAGTAATGCGTTGTCATTGGCTGACACCATTTAAAGTATTTGTTAGTAAAATTAAAAATCCCAAATTGCCACATATCACACACTGAACACTACAGAGCAGACCATTCTTCCTATGTCAAACACAGGATGTCACTCCTATGATCTTTTTGACTGCAAGATGGAAGATCTTCACTGTTTTGGACACTTGGGACAGGCACCACAAACCTCAGTTTTGTGACCTTAAAAGACTTAGATGAATTCAGAGCAGCAAATGTCTGAATCTGAAAGACTGCCATTGAAAGTACGGGGAATCCAACCGAGATGCTTTTAGGATGTCAGCAGAATCAATGCATCAAGGAAAAGAGTTTCGTGTGCAGACTGAAGCAAGTGTTTAAAATCAGTGCCCAACAGGTGTTTGTTAGGTTGTGGGTGGCAGGAGAAGACTTTTCGACTCAAAGCCAATGATGTATTCCTATAAATTAGGTGGTTCTTTACACATCCATACTGGGTATATGGACATCAGGAGATATTCTTCTTTGGGACAGTGGCCAAAAAGAAAGCATAAATTACACTAAGACACACCTTGATCACTTTTTCAAGAGAAATTCGGTATTGGGGAAACATATAATATAGTAGCTCAGGACACCATTGTCATGAACTTGATGTCATGAACTCTTGTATTCCAGAGTTTCACACCTTACCAGGAAAAACACTGTCCCATTCAGCAGAGGGAAGAGGTGACAGCACAGTGAAGGGAAGAGAGAGGTCTTTCTGCTCAGCGTTCAAGGTGTGAGCTGCAACTACAGAATCTTTTTTATTGTGCCTTTTCAATGAGGAGCTGGACACTCCTGTTAAAGCACAAAGCAAAATAAATCAATGAAGCAAGCAATTATGTGCTGTAATTACAAGGTTTGTAGGCAGGCTGTCTGTTCATGGATCTTCCAATCAATCCCAGGGAATACACCAGTATTACACACTTCCATACAGAGAGTGCATAAGCAAGCAAAAGTATTGCAAATTATTGTCTTGATAGGGACATCATATTTTCAAAAACAGAATTTTTCAAATCATCATAAATGTGGGAAAAAAATTCCCATCTTAGAGGATGACATCATTGTTTCCATAGTTGTTAATGTTGTCAATGATGTAACAGTATCTTTTATTTCTTCCTGCTAATTATGCTATTTCCCTGTATATTTTGTGTTCTGTAAAAGCTCTTTGCCCATTAAAATCCTTTTCTAAGCAGAAGCACAAATCAAAAAAGTCTAAATTAACAACATTTCATTGCTGCTGTATTTGTTTTCCTAGATAAAAAGCAATCCAGTACTTAAACTATAGTAATACTCACAAATGGGAGGCTCTTCACTTATATCTGCTTTCTCCAGGGAAGCTGTCAGAAATTAATTCTTTAAGGCATTATTCTCTTAACTTTTTTTTTTTTCAGTTTGTGAAACACAGATCCCCCTCCATGGAGCACAAACTCAAAAAGAATAAAAAAAGGTGCTTTTGGTCCACTTTGAAAAATTGAGGCATTGAAACCCGTGGACAGGCGTACAACAAAAGCTGTGACGTGCTTAGAAATCTCTGAAAAGACTCTGAAAAGGTACTGGAGATGTGAATTGAACCTCTTTTGCCCAATTTTCTTCCCTCTTGCCCTGCTCTACCAGTGGGGATGCTCCCCCAGCAGCCTGAGAGGAGCCACACACCCCAGCCCCTCTGCAGGGACAGCCACTGCCTTGCACAGCCCCCTTGTCCCTGTGGCCCAGCTGAGGGGACCATCTAGTATTCCAGGCACGTATTCCTCTGAGTTTTCTCCTTTTTT
>VWYP01034196.1:375414-478557 GCA_013400435.1 Pycnonotus jocosus | reverse complement strand
TTTTTTTTTTCCCAGAGATCTGCCAAAGTTTCCCCTCCCCTCTGACATACACACACTCCATTTGGAAAGGGTAAAACAGGAGCAAGGGAGAAAATCCCATAACTTGTCCAAAGCACGCAAGGATGATTTGTGTTCTCACTTATGGGGTATGACTGTCACTGTTGATCTGCTTTCAGGCCTAGATTACATCTGATAAGGGCTGACCTTATTTGAGCATTCACACATTATGCACTCATGGAGAGCATGTGGACACAAAAGTCTCTCAGATGTTCTGGGCATCAATCATGCTCCCAGCGTGGAGGCTGCCAAACTTTTCTTCCCTTAACTCAGGAGAAGAGAGGGTAGTCCAAGACAGACTTAATAAAGTTTAAAGCTGTGCCACAGTATATTTGGGGCCCATTGTCTTCTAAAAGTGCTCTTTTCAACAAATTCTCTGCAGTTACCACGGGCAACAATTCGTCTTTAACAAATTGGGGCAGACTGTGTGCAGAGTGTCAGGAGGAGGGGAAGTAAACAAAAGGCTTTCCAGGCCCATTAAATAAAAGCCAAACAACCAAAACTCTTAGTCTCTTAGTTGCCCCGTATTTACAGAACCAAAGTGTGTTCTTAAAATCATTCCCAAAACCACAGTATTTTCAAAACATACCTTAAATCAAATCACTTCCTTAAGAACTCAGGAATCTACTGTTCACCACACACAAATACTTATTACCACAAATTAACATGTGCTTTTATAAAGAATATACTACAACCATCACTGATGACTAAAACATTTCATCTGTTGTAATGACTGACGCCTCTGTAATGACTGATACATCTTTCCCAATTCACAAGAACTACAACGGGTTTTATAAACGTTCTGCTTTCGTCTGCATGTTCATTTGAAATTGTGAGAGTTGGGAGGAAGTAAGAGCACACAGCAGGTGATGCATGTGCTTTCCTGGAATGTATTTACTAGTGGGGTCTTGCTTAATTTGTAAAGTCTAAATTCTCATACAGTATCATCGTAACAAATAAAACTGACTCTACAGTCTGCAGACTTCCATGAAAACAGACAAACTGCCCAAACAAACCATCATACCTAGCTCTCAAACACTTTATTCCCCATATATGTAGACTACATGAAATTACTACTCTCAAAACAAAGTGTGATTTGCTTTGCTATGTCATGCTTTTTAACTCCAAAACTTTTTTAGGTCATGTAAACTTATTTTCTTCTACATCTAGCTACTCCAGCAGAAACAGTAAACTTAGGCATTCTTCTCATGTGACTAGAAGTAAAAAATGCAAATACTCATGAACCAAAACCTTGGACAAGATGCCCTGAAGAGTTCAGTGTGCTTTCTCTTTTCAATTTTGGATACTTTTAATGATGGAGGGTTTGTTGCTGCCATTTAGGAGATCAGTTCACAGTATGATGCATCTTACAATGGGGAGGTTCTGCTGCTTTTCCAGAGATGGTTGGTTGAGGTTTTTTCCTTCCAATTTAGGGCCATTTACTTCTTAGCTATATATCAAAAGTGACTGACCCTTGAGAAAAAGGAGCAGCACACTGCCAAGAGAGGTGAAAATACCTTTGGATTAAACCACAGGAAAACTATATAGAGAAGGATGTGGTTTTCAGGCACGATACCCAAGATGATAGCATGGAGAAATCCACTACCAGTTTCACTGGGATGATATTGAAGCCATTCACAGCAGCAGCACAGACACTCACTGCCTTTTGGGAGGTCCATTTCCTCATGAGGACCTTCTGTGGCTGTGCATCATGTGTTGCACCAGATTCTTTTTAAAATACAAGCAGCAAATCACCCATCTCGTCACATGTGGGGATCAGGAAAGGGCTGAGGCTTAGGTCCAAGTGTCCAGGCTATAAAGCTGTGTTCAGTCTTAACTGAAGTGTTCCTTTGAAAGATTTTGGCCACACAGCATTTGGATTACAACATTTCAAAAAAATTTTCATCCTAGTAAGAAGGCCTAGCCAGACTAATATGATTGAATCCATAGCTTTTTCCCCCCTTGGTTAAAAACTAGCCTTTAAAACTTGTAATAGTTTGATGAAAGGAATTCTTTTTTTCTAGTAGTATAAGCATACACACAAACACATACGCATAGATGTTAATTTGTGGGTTTCAAAAGTCATTACCTATAGTATGGGTTATTCTATGGTATGAATAAAAGCCCATTTCTCTGACAAGCTGGATCAAAATCTAAATGTGTAAGGGCAGATTGCACCTTTAGCTTTACTAAAGCTCCATGCTAGGCTGACTATATTTGGGTAAGGAACCAACATCATAAAAGTAAAATTAATAGAGCTTGGACATGTGTTTGACCTAATAAACCAGAAACTAATATTTATAGGGTTTTGTCATATGCTGCCTGACCTTGCAATGAGAACCTGCACATGGTTCTCCAACTGCAAGTTGTCCTCACAAAATGGGAGCCACACAGGCACCTCACAGCAGTGTATCTACCACAGCATCTGCACCCACCCAACTGCTGAGCAGGGCTGGCTTCTGGCCAGATGTCTCAGACTGTGGCAAAACAGAACTGTACCTGGCTACAGAAGCTAAAGACTTCCTCAAAAGGTCACATAATTTAGCAATCTCTGTGCTGACACATCAGATCAGAGCAATTGCTCAGTTTGTCCATATTCCTGTCCCCAATAAAAGGTATTTGCTTTTTATTAATTTTTAAACGCATTGCTTTTTAATTTCATTGGGATGTCTCCTGTCTTTTATTATGTAAAAGGTTAACTGGAAGAATTCAATTAGCTTCTTCTTTTTATATGTATTATTTTATTTTCCATTTTCTGTCTCCTCTTATTGAAGTCCTCTCTAACCATCCCCCAAATTTTAAGTTGCTTGTTCCTCAAGGAGATGGTTCATCCCATATTCTATCACCCACCTATTCATGCTGCACCTTTTTATCAGCTGAGGTGCCCCGATGCAAATGCAGTGTTCTTGGAGAGATGTGACACCCGCTGACGGTCACTTTCAGAAATCAGCTCTTGTCTTGTTTGCAGTCAAATGTCTTACTCACCTCTCTCACTGCAGGAAGAAGACTACTTTGACTTGTTCAAGATGAAAAGAAGGATACTTTTTGGACTCAGATTTATTTCAACATTCTGGAAAAATACCGGGATTTTGTATTTGACAATGCGCACTTGCCAAAAATACTTTCTTTAATCTGCACGCTTGTATCAAGTTTAACAAATCTTTCACAGTTTAGCTCAATTCTTTCTGATTTAAAATAATTTAGGTAATTACTTTTACTTTCCCTGAAGTCGCTCTTTCCTCCAAAGGCTAACATACCCAAAACCACTTTCAGAAGTTACTGCCTTCCTGAAGGCAGGAGCAGCGTGCCTCCCAAATCTCCTTTCCCTCCTGTTTCTCCTTTCCCTCAATATGCCAAAGAATGAGGCTGCAAGAGGACAGAAAAGGAAGCCCAACAGAGATGAGATGGTTTGTGGGATGATTGAGTATAGAGGGGAGGAGTGCATGAAGACAGCTGTAATTACCCTCAAAAAATTATTTTATTAATTTCAGACTATTTTTTCTGGGCTTTTATAACTGAGAAAAAAATCTACTAATGAATACATTAAAAAAATAATACTTTTATACCGTGAAGTGTTCTCAGCAATTAAGTTGTGCTAGAGTCTCTTGGTACAGTATCTTATCAGTACATAATTTCATATTTCAGAAGTTCCTTTCAGCACAGTTTGGATTTCAGCCTCCAAGCTATTCTCCCAAGCAATAAATGGACAAAGACATAGATTTGTCTATGTCTGCTCCCAGCCCAAAAGCATGTCTGATGGATTTGGAAAGTATCCTATACATTCAAGATAGGCATCTGCCAAAAGAAATCCTTCCCTAAAGCTTGTTGAAAGTATTTTTCCCCCCATGCCTCTTTACTCATTACCAATCTCCAATTGAAATAACTTCTTTCTGAGCAAAACTTGTTCCTGTGTTTACAATTATATTGCTCTATAAGTCTGACTGCCAAGCAGGTCACCCTGAGGAGCCACAGTGGCACACTGCTTTGGGTGCCCAGCTCTCCAGGGAGGTTATCTACATAATATACAGCCACTATTCATAACTTTCCTATCATTACAGGTACACAAAGACCACAGAAGCCAACCAAACACATGGAAAGTAAATGCATTTTGTGACTTCAATGTCATCAAGAGCCCAGCAAGCAGGACTTGGCAGCAACATAAGTCTTAGTGGTATTTACAGGTTTATGGCAAGCGCATGGTAAGAAAACAAATCACCCAAAACGAAAACAAAACAAAGTAAAAATACCCCAAACCAACCAAATTTCACTCCATTGCTACTAAATTCTATGTATTACAACACAAGACAAGTCAAACCTCAAAGCAGTCCCTAATGTGATGTGGATACATGACCTGAGGCACTTCTGACTGGTATGATGAGTTTGAAGGCAAGTAGGAGCTTGCATGTTCGACTGGGCAACTGAATTTTCAAATAGTAATTTCAATATCAGTTTCTTCTGCAATATTATCAAAAATAAATCTAAATTTGAAGAAACTAGACTTCAACAATATCCCTCCTTTTGGAGGAGCATATTGTTTCCTTGTTTGGTTGGTTTTTTTGGTTTTTTTTTTTCCTGCTAAAATGCATATTAAGACATTTAAAAAACCCTTTGGTGCTGCCTCTTTAAATAAGTAGACAGCTTCTTTAGCCCTTCCCATTCCTTCACCTGTCCCCAGTTACAGAGCACAGCTGCTTGCGGGCTTAAGATTTTTTTTTGTGAAGTAACAGTTCATGATAATCTCATTAAATCCTTTCTAACACTTTCCAGTTCATACAGGATTTCCTATGCCAGGGCAAGTGAAACAAGGATTGGCTACTTAAGTAATCTCTGTGGAAAAAAAAAAAAAAAAAAAAAAGTCACCCAAAGATCTCCTGGCAGAAGAGGGTGCAGGGAAACCAAAGCTTGGCCCCAACCAAGGAGCTGCAATAAATCCAGAGATGCAGCAGCTCTTTGCTGTTTCTCTCTGCAGCTGAGAAACCACTTTAGAAGGGTAATCCCCAGTATCTTTTGCATGTAAAAGAAACCATGTGCTAAACAAGCTCTTCTACCTGTAAATCATTCTGATTAAATGTCCAAAGTTCCTCTCTCTGCTAGCCTAGGAAGTACTCATTGCAAAGGGGTTGTGTTCTCAGGGAGAGGCTCCACCACCAGGCTGGCTGCTCAGACATCACTGCCATTCCCAAGAATGGGGGACAAACCTCCCCGGGGAGAATGGACTGTGTGGATGAAAAGTGAGACAAAAAGTGGCCTGACTGTTTTATAGATATGCCTTCTATCAGATCCTACAAGCCGTGCTGTGGCTGTTCTGAAGGCACTTCCAAGGAAAGAAGAAGAGAAGCCTTGGGTGCTAAGCAGATGTATGTGAGGTTCTGGGAGCAAGAACAGCTGGAACATCCTAAACTACTCTAAGAGGAGATGGGAACAATTTTTAGGCTGCATTAGAGAAATCTCTTTAGCATCAACTACTTGTATCAAAATGGTCAGCTTTCATTTCATTGCACAAGATCTCAGCAATAGCAGTTTAATAGGATTTTTTTCCTATTTACATGCACTTAAATGGCAAATGCAAATTTCCTGCTCCAGCTGCCAAAAAACACTTTTCAACCTGCCTGACTAAAACCACCCAAAATGAGTAACTCAAAAATGCAAGACAGTTTAAGTTCTGTAGAAAAGGCTGGCCAGCTCAGGTATCTGGGTAACAAATATTTTTATAGGCCTTTCAGTGGCTCAAATCCAGGACAGCTCTGCAGTGATTTATTTCTCCAACAGCTTCTAGGGTGGCCTATGTAAAATTAGCTGGTAATCACAAACCAGGCCTCTAGTGGGCACATTCCACACCCAAAGCAGCAGCGACTGGTGCTCCCTTGCTGAGGGTCACAGGAGAAAGAGCAAGGACTGAGTGGGGAATGAGGGATATCTCATGCTGTTAGGAAGAATGAAGCTGTGTATCAGAGCATTATGCTAGAACTTTTCAGGATCAAAGCACAGTTCATCTTATTTAAGCCATAAATGTGTCACTTTTTCTGATTGCCCTGCTAGTACACTGAATAAGCATTAAGTACAATTTTTAAGGGTTATACAGAATTTGTCTTGCAAAAACCTACTCCCTTAAGAGTGCACAGCATAGGCTGTGTGCAGTCTGAGTTGCTACTGCAGTTCACAGCTTTACAGCTGAAAATTGTCCCTACATCTCAGTGCAGAAGGGAGCAATTATTAACAGCACAACCTGTGTACTGACCCTTGAGGAAACCTCTGATGTCTGAGACTCCACTGATTAGGACTTACTGCATAATCGCCACACCTTATTTATGATAGAATTGGTTGCAAATCCCCTTGCACTGAAAGTCTGCAAATCTTGCCAGCACCTTCTCTGCTGCAGGGCCCCATCTGGGCACTGCCCTGGCCTGCAGGCTCCAGCTCCATCCATAGAACAAGCAGGCAAACACATGGCAAATTCTTTTTTCCTGCCTCCAGTGCAACTCCAACCACCTCCACCAAAACATCCAAACAAGACAGAGGCTGAAGTGTAGTGCTGATATTTTTTGTTCGGCTGAGATGATTCAGCAACGTGGTCAGCTCATGTCTGATGCAACTCTGGTGTCATCACTGTCTCTCAATGACCTTAAACCACCACCAGGCCATGGTAATTCTCATATTCTGATGAAAGCTAGAAATTGATGGGAGACTCCCAAATTCTTACATGACAGCAGCTGCTTTTCTTCAACAATTCCCCACTATCTTTAAGAGAAGTGATTCAGACAGATGTTTTATGCTCTCAATTCCTATTATATTCACTCAGGTCTAACAGTTCTCATTCTGGGTGATCTATTTTTGATATATTCTCTGGATGCACCTCCTTAAAATGTGCTAATTTAGTTCCCTGGCTGTAGATAAAATGCTCATCCCAGCATTTGCAAATATTCAGACAAAAAATAAAAACTAGACACTAGAAGTCACGTGCTTATTTAAAGCATGTAGCTGCACAGTATCAATATGACACAAGGATAGTAGATGAAAATTAACCTGCAATTCCATAATATCATCAAATAAATCGATCTGCTAATGAAAGGAAACACATTTTCATAAGAATTCAAGTGGTATCCAAGTAACAATTCCATGATGATACATTTTCAATTAAAAAATTACAATAGAATATACTTGTTTTTTCTCTCTCTAATGTTAGGTTGTAATTCATTATTGTACAGGGAGCTGAGTATTAACCTACAGCTTCTGTTCTTTGTCTTGGTAGTAACTGGGAAATGTTTTCAAGGTCAAATACTTCTACTAAAAGAGATATCTACACACCAAATTTTAGAAGTTTTCTTCTTTCCTATTATCTGATTGCTTGTTCTTACTTATTTTAGCAAGTTAGAGAAATATTAACAATATTAACAAAATCTAAACTCAAAAGAGAAACTCTGCCAGAGTGCAGAGGAGTGTACCCACTCATAACAAAAGCAAAAGTAGGTCTATTTATTGCTATTCTGTACCCAAAAAAGGCTCATGTCCTATAAGGCCACAAGACATGAAAAACAAACTCATGGTTATAAGAACACAGAGCCATTTAGTGAGTCGGTGTTTGCAGAGGGCAACCAATTTATTAACTGTACACTTATGGTGACAAGCTCCTAAGTGCAAGAGCATGAAAATGAAATTCAACATGATCTTTAATTACCTTATGTGGTCACTTCGTATTATATTCTGTCACAATGTATCACTCACTGATGTTGCTATATGGTACTACAAAATGTTCATATTTCAACAAATTGCAAGCAAAATGCATGAAATTCTAAAGACTATTTTTCCATATGCAGCTACATATCTGTCAATAACTGCATTCCTGAGTTTTGGTCAGATGGCACTGATGCCTGAGGGGACAGGAACAGTACACTGTATTGTTAAATTCCCCACTAAGGCTTGCCTTCAGTAATTCAGCTTTCATTACAAATGCTAAAATTCAGTAGTAACCGAATTTAAAACTCAAAAAAAAAAAACCCCAAAAACAAAACACCTCTACCCTTAGAATATGTGAAAAATGTTTTTCCTTGAGCTTGACAGAAAAATTAAAATAAGGGAGGGGTGGAGGAGAGAATCAAGATATTGTTCCCATCGCACAGTATCTGTGGATGGATTATTTCAAGTTAGAAAGCTACCAAGAAATGGAAAAAAAAAAAACTCTTACATGTTGAACAGTAGTTCCTGCTTCCCATGAAAGCCATCTGTTCTGTGTATGTACATGGTTTGAAAGACATTCCCAGGATTGTGTCAAGCCAAAGGAATCCCCACTAGAGTTACAGAAATATAAACTCCCTTCCCAGTGGCAGGAGCGCGCTAAAATGCAGCTCTGAGGACATGTACAGCTCCACCCGCCCCAGGACCATAACAGTCCTGCTGGCATTCCAGACGTTACACGGGATTTTCCCATCTGATATTGGGTTATGAGAACTGAAACTTTAGCAGGGATAACATTGCAATACTTTGAATTGGAAATTCTTCAGATGAGTCCAAGGCGAGAGCTCCACTCTTCTCTATTGCAAAATGGCATCATCGCCCTTTCTCCCATTTGCAGCTGACGTGAAAAATGCCTGGAAAATATTTTTGAAATAGGATTAATTCCATAACGCAATTTTTGCCATTACTGATTTTAATGGGAGTGGGACATGGCACAGTTTGAATAATATACTTGTACCATGTTCATTTCCAAACTCTGGAAACAGGAGTTGAAAACAGAAGTTGAATAATTAATACTTGTGTAAGAAGGACAATCCTTCCTGTGGGCCTGGCATTTTTGCAATCCCCTGTCTACCACACAACGGAGTTCAAATTGCAATTATTTTTCCTAGGGAGCAATTAAATACTGCTACCAATGTTAAGCATAAACACAACTCTAACTACAAGCCATGCTCAGATGACTTGCTCAGGTTCAAGGGTTCACTGCACATGAATATCCATAAATACCACTGACAGCCTTAGCAGTATAATGAACTTTGCAGCAACTCATGCAGGCAGTCTACACAATACAAGAACATAACGCCCCTAACTTTAAAGCAAGAAACTTGCAGAAGCAATTCTGAGCTACTTTTACAGCTGAAACAGTGGGTTCAAGGATTATTTAAGAAATAGTTCAATCTTGTTTGGAAAATGTTCATGTGTTTATTGTTTGTTAAATCATTGGGTGGAATCAAAGAGTAGGACCGAAGGAAACATGAACTTTATGTAAAGATGGTCAGTTCCACTGATTTATCACTCCAATTAGCAATGTTTTCTTACCTCCATTAACTTAAACATGCAACATTAGAAGTTAAACACCCTGGGCTTTTTAAGACATCACATAATATTTTATCTTTAAAGTGCTTACATTTTTTTCTCACAAACACTGGCCACAGAATCACACAGCATCCCACAAGCAGATATTTCTGGCATCTCTACCCTGCTCCCAGCTCAGAAATCAGATCTGTGTTAAAGAAACACTCTCTGTTTGAAATCTAGGGAATACATTTAAATCATTTGTTTTGTTTAACTTCACTGTTTTCTTAGTTGCCAAGATGCTGCTTCTCTGCTTCTGTGGAGCTGCAGCACAAATAATAGAGGAAGCTGCTATATATATCTGCATACTTGGTAAATGCTGCTAGCAAAAACAAGCACATTGAAAATACAGTGTATTTTCAACCAGGTCCAGGCTTTAGGAATTCTAAGGGTTGATTAAAATGACTTTAAAAAAGAGTTATGAACTGGGAAGACGTATGGGGTTTAAGTCATTGCTGGTTTTCCATGTGCAAACATTAACAGCTATGTCCCTTTCTATCTTCTTGATCTCAGTCTGGTGGGAAACTTGTTCAAGGTGCACTTTGCTACTTTTCAAGTCACACAGAAAGCTATCACATCCATTTCTCTCTTCTGAAATGTTATCACGCCTTACAAAACTAGAGTGAACTGCCTGAGACCCCCATCTATTTCACAGACAAGTCAGCTGGGCTTAGTTTAAACAGCCTTCAACAGCTTAAAGCAAGATATCTGAGCTTACACCAAAGCAGAGGAGGAGCACTCAGCAGTCTTCCCACTTCTCTTCAGGCAGTAATCATCAGCAGATAAGCAGTAATGGATTAAGACCATCACATCTGTTCCAGCAGCAAGCATCTGTCTGTATTCTACTTTGTCAATCTATGGATCTGCAGTTCATCACTGTAAGGGAGTTCAGTGTTACTATCTATGATGTCTATCAGTCAAAATAATAATTTTCAGTGCTGCAAGCCCCAAATACAAGCTAAGATGCCAATGGTAACAATTTTATTACTAATTTTCTTTCTTATACCTAACATTAGATAAGCAGCCTGCTAAAGTTAACAGACTCTTCTGATCTTGACTCAGTTTACATATTGACTGGTGATCATACATGAAACCTCCACAAGCATTTCCTACGGTCTGTCCAGGTTTACTAACCTCTACTCCAGGACCTCACACGGAAATACCATGGCATGTAATAAAAAAATTTCTTATTTCCCATGTAATTCTGGCATGGGGAAGTGTTTGCCAGACTGATCATGATGAAAGACAGCTTTTTTCAATGTCAGCTTTTTTTTCCTCTCTGTTGATCAGTTAGGAGCTGCTTCTGCACAGATCCAGAAAGCTGCTTCAGCTACCAACCAACTTGAACCGGATGCTAATGCTTTTTTTTTTGGCCACAGCAGGCCTCACCTTCATGCAGAAACACCCAAAAGGTTGGTGTTATTTCTGCAACTGATTCCCCTCTACCATGATAGGGAGAAATTCCATCTTTAGCAAGAGGGTGGATGCACACCTCTCTGAGAGCCCACCAGAAGAGAATGTGGCAGGGAAGTGACCACACTTCACCAGCACATCAGGCCTACCCATGAGCACACAGACTTCTAGAAGAGAGAAAACTGGGGTCTAGATAATGAACTGAATGACTCAGCTCTTGCTGATCACTAATTTTAAGTGAATAATGAATTTGTAATTCCAGGAAAAACAAATCAATACCGTGGCTGTGCCATCTGCATTTTCTGTCTCCAGTGATTGCCTCTTTAATGCTTCAAGTTTCTATGGGTGGTTTTGGCAGTCCTTTTAACATATCACCTTACAGCTGATCATGGTTCCTTTCCTTTTTCCTTTCCTTTCCCTTCTCCTTTCTCCTTTCCCTTCCCTTCTTTGCAGATAAACCCTCTGCAAAGGGTTTTCCCCAGACAGATGGAATAGATACCACAAGACTCTTCAGCGAATGAAATAACATGAACAGCTTAGTCCCATCTTTTCTTTCTTGTTCTCCAGAGCTATTCAGCCATACTCACAGACTCCTTTGTAAACGAGGATCTGAGTGAGGTGTTCATCATTGGTGTAAGGTTGCAAAGCCCTCTAATCCTGCTAGGACACAGGCGATAGTAGAGAAAGTGGTGCTACCTGCTTCCTTCACACGTCTGTGTTTGGATGAGTTTATGACATAAGGCTGAAAACTGATGAAATGAGATGTGGCTATTTGAATATCCCAAGTCCCTCTCCAGTAACTAAAAGGCCGTGGAACCAGTGATAGTATGTTGCTTCAGGGCTGACATGTGACAATTATTAAAATAATAGACTGAGATGGTGCTTTATGCATGCATGCAACAAATTTATTTGCACAGGATGCAAGTATTGTCTCAAAGCTAGGGGCAAACAGAGAACTATCTCAAAGAAACAGAAAGAGCTGGCTAGGGAAGAGTGAAATAAGAGGCCCTGCAGTGGTGTCCCAGTGTGAAAGATGAGTCATCCACTGGCCAAATGTGGTCACTCTTACTGGCCAGAGTGTTTCTGACCTCAAATCCCAGCCAAATATCACACAGAGGATAATTCTACAGTAACACTAATATATACAATAAGTTCCCAGAAGTAACTAATTCCTCTTTTAACTAACTAACTAAATGAATAAATGAATAAATAAATAAATATTCAACTTGTTAAAGTCAGGCACAATGAAGACGTGCTGTTTCTCAGAACTGTTATCAAATCAAGATGTTATTTCCATGTTTCTTTAGAGGCAGTTGTTTATCTTTTAAAGTGCAGTATTTAAAAATAGGAGTCAAAGTATTAAAGCATAGTCACCATAATGTTTAAAAATTTTACTGCAACAAAGGATATTTAATTTCCAGGTTACATCCTGGTGCTGACATTCTGCCTATGGCAGAAAAGAAAAGACAAAAAAAAAAGAAAAAAAAAAGTGTATACTAAATAAATAACTCTTGGGACAAAATTTATATACACTAAGAATTTGGATTCAAAACTTTGGCAGTTTCATGTACTCATTCCTCTGTGAGCCAAACTACTCCAAAATGTGTAGCTCTTGTTGAAAAACCCCTATGTTGCATACTTGAGCATCTTGATTCATTAACTTGGTGGTCTTGGTCTTAATTCTTGATAAATGGATGGACCCATAAAGGCCTTGACAACTCTGAGGGATTTTTTTGGTATTTTTTTTCCAAAAACATTACTGAAGTAGGTAATGATAAATTTAAGGAAACCACCTAACAATATCTTCAACAGTTTAAATCTCCAGTAAGACCTTAGGACAGTCAGACCTTTAAAAAGGTCTTAAATCTTAAAAAAAGATGACAGATAAATAAAAGTCAATAGCTAGCAGTATTACAGGTTGAACTCAGTATCTTCACAGGTATTTAAGAAGTCATTAGCTTTCACATCTAAGACCTATCAAGAATTAACTTCAAGCAAAAATCAACATGACATATTGGCCTTGCTTGAAAATCTAAGTCACAGAAGTCAGCACTGGACACCATGTAAAAAGGAATGTTAACATTCAAATGGCCAAAGACAATCTTGCAAGAAAGAGTGAAGTTTCTACAGTAGAAGTCACTGCAACAGTTGCCAAAATGGATTCATCCCAGTATCACTTAAGAAGATTGTTTCTTGTCAACAGTACAGTATCTACAGTGCTCTTGTATTTGCCAGCTCCAATAACCATTATGTGGCTGTAGGGTGGAAAAACAATCATCTAAATTAATAATGTACTATGTGATTTGTCACATTTACTGGCTACCTAATATCCATCAGCTGGGGCCAGTATCTGTGACAAATAACTTTGTCAGTAAATGGAGAAGTTATCAGTTTTTTATTGTTCTAAAGTGATTTGTAGAATTTTTCATGCAGCTTCTTTCATTTCCTATACAACTGCATGACTCTTTCCTACTGCTCAGTCTTTTTTACCCTACCACTGATTTGTTCAACTACCAATCTCCTATATGATATCCAGCTGATACATTTTTTTCCTCTGAACTGTTAAATTCATGAGGCAGGAAAAAACCAGAATTTCTTTTATGTCCACATTCTAGACGGTGAGAGGAAAAAATCCTTCCTAAAAAAGTTTTGGATGATTCACAGCATCCCTTTGTACATTATGAGCCTCAATTTAAAAATTATTATTGACAATCTACAAAAGAGACATAAGTAGTGCAATTGAATGAGACTATTTGACAGCATTAGCTCCTTGCTTTCACATCAGCAAAGCTGGACTCTCTGCAGCAAACACCTATAAACCAAAGAAATGGACCTACCATTTCAAGGCATCTGAGCAAGAACAGAATCATGTTTCAGATGTGGAATTCCATGTTCTCAGAAGGCATTTAATCCTCTGTGGCATGAGTGATTTTTATTCAGTTTCTAGCATGCATGCAATCCTTTCAAAGAATCCAAAACAGATTTTGCAAGTGAATTGCTATTCTGCTATTGCTGATGTTCAGGAGAGAGAGAAGGATCACTCTGGGAGACATTCAGGTCTTGCCACACTGAAACTTGGACAGAAATTCCTATATAAGATGATTCACATTCAGAGTTGGATTTTCACAGGTTAAATGCTGCATTTTAGGAGTTTCTACCTCTAGTCTATGGAGTAATATGGAGCAAATGTGTTTATACTTTCCTGTGGCAATCTAGCAGTAACTAGATCTGGAACCAAAATGACCTGAACTAAACCATGAAATCTGAGACTCAGAGGAATAGAGGTACTGCCAGAGGGACATCAGTTATTATATATTTTGTGTATGTTACAGACATCTCTCTAAAACCGCGTATCGTAGCTTGAATTGTGAGTCTGTTAATTAACACCACATATCCATTACTGTCACAATTAGGAGACATTTGTATAGAAAACATGGAACTGCCTGGGAATCTTTCACCTAAAGCAAGGCAGACAGAAATCCAATTAACTCTCCAAGTAAGAAAGCTCTTCACACATCTCAGAAGTTGTTTTAACTCTCCCATTGTTTTCATTTGGACTCACAAACAAACAGAGCTCAGCAAAACCTTGAAGCTATCACTATTCCAGGAAATCAGGAAATGTGCTAATAAGCCAGAAGAGTAGGGGGCCCAGACACCACTTTGAAGTCACTCCTTTACACAACAGTATCTTAATTACCAGGAAAAGGAAATGCACTGGAGTCATACCTGCAATAGACCCCATCTGTAAGGTCTAGATGCTGCTGAGCTGATCCCTAGTTATGTTCAATAACAAGTTAGAGGAAAGATTCCTTTGGACCTCTCAAGCTTTTCAGGATTTCAGCTTTTTTTTTCCCTGCTGCTACAGCACATGGAGATATTTTTCTGCTTCAAACATCTGCGGTCTTGTACCTTAAAGCTACAATTTTTAAGAGAAAATTCTAAGAATGTCTGTGATGCAGGCAAATCCTTGGATGCATGTCCAGTTTTTAAAAAGTTTGGGGGTTGCTTTTCGCTGTGTTGCAGAAGTTCTTTCTAGTGTGATGCTCATCCAATGCCAGGAAGGAGAACTGAAATTTCCTCTCCTTTGCCATGTAGGCATTGCAGAGCATCCATATGGCAAATGTGCAAACAGCAGCAAGACACCTTATGCCTGTGTTCATTTTATGTTTTCATTCTGTTTTAATAATAAAAGCCATAGCTTTAGATAATCTCTTAAAAATACAGATGATTTGAATAGAAAAATTTCTTGATTTTTTTTCCCTGCCAGTCTTTGAATTTTCAAACTTCTCCCTAATTTGATGAGAATTAGAAACTTCATTTTGCTTTAAAGTATCAAAGCAGTTTCCTGTGACCATTTGAGTATGGGCAGTAGGAATATTTGACAAAGAGCAATGACTGGGAGGCTAAAGATGAGGTTACAAATGCTGGCAGCTCTGGGCAGCCATTCAGAGCTCTGCAGGGGAATGCTGACACGTTTGCCAGCTTATCCTTCAATCTCCCATTGAAAATGCTAGTTCACTGACATCTATTAAAAGAAAAAAAATCTTTCAATTGGAACTTTCTGAGACATTCTTCACTGTAATTTCAGGACCTCATCTCCTGCCTGTGAGCTGACTTCTTGGGTGTGAGGATCTCAAACAGATGACTTGAGTGTTGTATGACATTAACTACTCACACTGAACCACCAGCAGCTTTTTCAGTAGGAGGACAGGAAGGACCTCAGGGACACTTGGAATGGGCAGGAAAGGATGAAGCACATCCTACATTGCTGGCATCTCACAGTTTCCAAGTTCTCTGGATGCATAACAGGGATGCTCACACCTATCTGTGGCACTAGTAAACACACCAGAGGAAAATGAGCTGGATGTGTGGATTCAGCACACAATGCAAGTAAACACATCAATATAGCAGGGAAAAAATACCTGCAACAGGAGTGTCTTGGGGATCTGTGAAAATGCTGAGACAGATGCCACTGAAGTGATCTTTTGTGCCACCCTTTTCAAAGAAACATAAAGGAGCCATGAGTGCCACTATCCTGAGTGACCTCATCTGAACACAGAAGGGGTAATAATACAATTAAACTACCATAAACCATTTTTTCCCCTTTTAGATTCTAGGCAATTGTGTGCATTCATACTACTACAGAAGTTTGACAGACTCCTTCAGTGACCTATCAGCAGGTAAATTTCAGCCAAAACTGGGATTCTGATTTCTGCTAGGCTCCAGCATGCCTCTTGTATAGGCACAAGAGGGAATTTTTTTTTTTTAAGGGAAGTGTATAGTTTTTCCCTTGAACAGCAGCCAACAGAAGTGAGCTGTCAGGCCACTGGACAAGATGAGCACTTGATGTGAAATGTCCTTCATCGCACAAGAAGCCTTCAACATCTATCCTTCACCTTCTTATCCCTTTAAAATGTTTGTAAAACAAATTCTGTGTTTTGTTCCAGCTCCTGAGACTTTCTGTCCTCTGCTCTGGAATGTGAAGAAAAACTAGACAAAACATCAGGGAGGCACTTGGAGAATGAGGGGACCTTCAATGCCATGCAGTCTCCTCAAAGATGAGGCTTGCAATCCACTTCTGTATTTGCAATTGGCATGAAAAACTTTCAAAAATCATAATAAAACACACATCAAAACTGTCTATGTCTTAGCAGAAATTTAAACTTCCAGCTCTTCATTCTGAAATCTCTCCTCAGTCAGAGAGTGTTAAAAAGTTGACCCTTGCTCATATTGCCTGAACTGACTTAAGATAAACAATGCTTTTGGCACTGGATTTTGTTTGCTTGCTTGAAATTTTTTTGTCAGGGCCATGGAGATAAACGAGCAATGAATTGATAAAGCATTACAGTAATGTGTTTCAATGGTTAAATATTTTGGTTTTAACTAAAATTATTTTAATCCTCAATGCCCCCTCTGAACTGTTTTTAACTTAAAGTAGAAAAAAGTTTTGAAACCTCTTTACAGATAGGTTCTTTGTTTTAAAGGGGAGGAAAAAAAAAAAAAAAAGACATTGCAAAATAAATGGCTTATGTCTTGGGTAGTGTTAATGAGGTAAGACATCTCCAAAGAGACTGCAGAGTGACAATAGCACAGGGACTATGGTGGTTCCTCAAGTGCAGAACTGCCCCCCAGCAGTGAACACCCATTGAAGTGAAGCAAAGCACAGCCAGGAGGGAGGGAGGCAGAGAGGGCGAGAAAGAGGGAGGGAGAGAGAGAGAAAGGAAGAGAAGGGAAAAAAACCCCAAACTGTCGCAAGTTCATGCACCCCTATTACAAATTCATTTTAATTAAACAAAGAGATTATACAGACATTGCTGACAGGGATTATCAAAATAGAATGGCGCCACCTGCCCCTTGCAGCCCAATTAATTAGCAGAGAATCTGAGGTGCCAATTATCACAAAGGAATAATAAAGGATCAGTAAACACAGCTCATGATGAACTTGAAAATTAACTCTTTCAGCTCACAGCTGAAGCCCCATAGCCTCACATATAGCCCTGATGCTGCTACAGCCCTCCAAAAGACTCACACTGAAAAAACACAACAGGCTTCTCCACATCTCTGTTTCCCATGGTTTTGTGAAGTATGACCACTCCTGCTCTTCATGAAGTTCCTAGGACACTTTTAAAAACTATGTCACTAAATTAAAAATAACACATAAAGTAATTTAAGATTGAAAACGTTCCTCAAAACAAAAGACAGACTTCTTACTGTGTTTTGAGGTATGTCAGGAAAATGTATATCTCTTCTCATGCCATACCAGAGAGGTTTTAAGGCATTGAGTCCCTGATGTGATCTGCTGCCTTTCAGCGCAGGCAATGCTGGCATGTCTTATACAAACTTGTAATCACAGCTTAGCCTTCCTTCGTGGTTTCCTGGAGGCCATAAAAACAAATGAACAATGAGATGCAGAGGTATGCAAACAAAAAAAAGGCAACTACTCCCTTTTAAATTTTTTTTCCTGAGAAATATAATTTCTTTTAGGGAATGTTTACCTTGCCAATATGCATACGCTCATTTAACAGTTATATTGACAACAACTACAAATATTGTATAGAATGATAAACTTAGCTTGTAGATCTAAGTGACTCAATACAAAAAGAATGGATGAACCCTCAGTTATCCCAGTATAAATTCTGTGTTTTTCTGTTGTCTTTGCTGGATTTGAGTGCCACAGCTCCAATTAATCCCCACTCCTGTCTTTGTGCTATTTCTTCTCTATTGCGTTTGAAATAGGAAAAAAAAAAAAGGTGGTTTACATGACAAAGCATGACATTAAATATCAGTTAGGCAAAAACAGTATTGACACAAATAGGCGAAAATGAATCTCAGAAGTTTGGGGGTTACTGTCAATATTGTTCAATATTCCTGTAAATAAATACGAGAACAGGGTGCTGCAAGTATAGAGCAAAGCACCTGTAGTGCAACTGGATTTAAATTAATTACACTACTGATATTGCATGATCTATAATTGCACTCCTGTATCTAGCTTGAGAACTGCAAAACAAAGTCCAAACAGCTCATCAATGCAAACTGTGAATTACAACAAGTTTTATAAGCAAATTTGCTTGCAATGCCAAGCTCCTTTTCTAAGTGTCTGCTGGATCGTTACTCAATGGCTTTATTGTTTTGGGATCAGAAAGCGAGGACTTCAGCTCTACAATGCACAGTTTGTCACCCTTTGGATAAAGGAGCTGTGAACCAAAGCAGCAGGACATTCTTGCATTTAACACAGTGTGCTCTGAAGAGTGGAGCACATGCTGGCAAGACTTGAAAGCCCTGAAATGCCAGCCAGTTCCTCCAGTTAAATTGGTGAGACCTCCACATACCTGTGGGGTGTGAAAAGGCCCCGGTGCTCATCATTCTGCATTAGGATTGAGTTCATCTTATCAAATGGGCCTTTGAGCATATTGTGGAGTAATTTACCAACCGAAAAAATCATAACGATTTTCCACTTCATTTACCTCAACAGTAGCTACGTAATGTCAATAGTTTTAAACATTTAATTAGACACACCACGTGTTTTATGCTCTACTAATTACATAAAATTGTGCTCAATAATTTTCGTCCCATTGAAACGAACCTTCAGCAGCTGTTAAAACACTAATTGGGTGAATGCTTCCACGCTGTGCGTTTGACTCGGTGCCAAGCGCGCTCCTCCCAATGGCGAGCGGGGTTTTTCCAGTGTCCGTGATGGAACCGCGATCGCACGGCAATCTCTGCTGCACCACACAACTAAGGGCCAACTCCAAACGTTTCTTTTGGCCCTCACCTTAGAAAACTAACATTTTATATATATAAAATGCAACAGTTCAGAAAGCTGTTCAATTATACTGGGCTCTTAGTTTTCTGTGCTTCCATTTTTATCTCCAAAGAGCAGCTAAATTTGACGCGGAGCTTGTCATTTGCAATCTCCTATGAAATCAGCACTTTTTAATACACTGGAGCTGCCTTACAGATGTTATCTCACAATAAAGTAAAGAGAAAATGAATTGCTGAGTGTGGTACAATTGAAGCCTTTAGTACTTAGATATTTTAGGGTTATTTTGTTCCTAAAATGTTTTTGAAAGTTATGTGAACTACAGTTATCCATGCATACGGTGGCAAGGGATGGGAAAACCTTTTTTTTATTATTTTTCAGTTTTACACAAGAAGAAAATTCAGAGAAGTCTTATTTATTTTAAATACCCTTAGGAAAGGGCATTCAGGTCTTACCATTGAGAGGTTTGGTGATCCTAATGGCATCTAGAATTGAGTCAGTACCTCTGAATGTCTCAACTGGCTTCACTCAGAGCTTTAACCCTGGATGTAACTTCAGTAAAAGCAGGTTCTCTCAATTAGTGACTAAGTCTGTACAGCTGCAGGCCTAATCCTGGCATTCCTACATGGACAGAGGCCTGGCAGAGGGTACCAGAGAGCCAACAGAAACTGTCTGACAGTTCCTACCTCAGCAGTCCCCCAAACTTGCCCATGCCTCTGTGAACTGGGATTTTGTTCTTGACCACATCCTGATGATTCCAGACCCAGGATCCATAAGAATTCCTATAAGAAATTGCCCATAATAGCCATCCTCTGAAACACACATGTATACTTTTCTCTACATACTTTTTTTCTTTAAATTGGACCCTAGTAAGTGTACATAAATCAAGAATTCAAAAGAAAACAGGGGTTTTTTTGCCTTTGACAAATTTTAAAGTGATATTATCTGCCTCTACAGCCACAAAAGTATGCCTGTTATATTACTAAAAAATACATGGTTTATATTCTTAGTATCTGGTCTTCCCAAATTATGTTAATGATACTTCTTTTTTAATCATTTCCAGTGATTGGTGATCTAGCTGACAAAAGGTCTTCTAAAATACATTGCACCTGTGGACTTCTTTCTGTTATGCAAAATTAAGAGGGACATACCCTGGCTTCCTCTTCAAGTGCCATCAGGAGCTGCATCAGTTGTACTGTTAAATGTTTTTTATTTTTTAACTGGCATGTTCTAAAGTCAGGAACATCACTAAAAAACAATACAATTCTAATCCACATACTGCATCACTGAAAACTGTAAGAACAGATCTGTTTAAAAGACAAACCCAAAACATAAAAGATGTTGAATTCCCATAGTTCACATTGACCTCATGTACTTTTACAACTGGAAGACATATTTTCATTAAAAGAAAGGGGGGGGGGGGGGGGGGGGGGGGGGGGGGGGGGGGGGGGAGAAAGAAGAAGAATTTGATGTATTTAGTGTCTGTACATAAATTCAGAAAGATTTTTTCCCCTGTCCTGTTATATTTTCTTGAAAACACCCTGCCAGTGCAACAAGACCACACACAACCAAGAAGCATTTCCTGGGTAAAAAAACCCTTTTTTTTTCTGTTTTCTGGATGTTCCCAGCTTAGCCTGTATTTTAATCCTTTTTCAGGTAGTAATATGCCTGTACAAAGTGGGTAGAGGAAGGTATAGCTGAGGCAAAGTTAATAAGAGCCAAATGATTTTCCTTTTTTCAAACAGTCCCTTCACATAACAGACAGAGTGTAAATCTTCATCAATTAATTATACTGAGATATAAGACAAGAACAAATGGAAGCTGTAATCTATCTGTGGATTTAATTTCAAGTGCTCTTTCCACACAAGACCTATAAACTTTTCCTGGCAACTAAGACATCATTGAGTCTCACTGCTAAACTCTTGAGCTCTGGTACAGACTTCCCTTCCTGAACTATTCCTTTTACAGATCAAAATAGCAAATCTATTGTTTGTTTTCCCTCCTTGCAGGATAAAACATCCCCATCCACCAACTAATCCCAGCAGGCTGATCTAGGAAAATGTCATCGGAACAAGCTGATTGGTGTCCAAGCATTAATACTTCAGGACAAACAAATAAACAAACAAATCATAAACCTTTTTTGTGCTGTTAGAGATGAAATTTAAGTCCTTTTCTAAAATAAGTTGGGTGGTCTTGTACCTGTGAAAGGGAGGAATTGATCTAGGACGTATTTCTGATGAATGCTTAAATGGGATGAGCATGTGCACTTGCCACGTATTTGGAAATTTAATTTAGTACATGATAGTCACAGTGTTTTCTTCTGCTTTTGTGTGTGTGGACTTTTTAAACATACTATAAGGACAAAGACATTTTTATTTTTGCATGCATGAAAAAACTGTGAAGATTCACTCACTCAAGTCTTCTTTCAGAAAATGATAGGGGAAATTACACTAGTGTGGAAGAATTACACTGTACACATGTTGCTCTCTTCTGTAGCCAGTCACTAAATTTGGAAAAGACTTCTAAGATCATTGAGTCCAGCCATTAATCCTGCACTGCCAAGGCCAGCACTGAGCTATGTCTCTAAGCAACACATCTATACATTGTTGAACACTTTCAGGGATGTATATTCCACCACTTCCCTGAGCAGCCCATTCTGGTGCTTGACCACCTTTTCAGAGAAGAAATTTTTCTCTATATCCAATCTGCACCCCTCCTGGCACAGCTTGAAGCCATGTCTTCTTGTCCTATCACTTGTTACCTGGGAGAAGAGCCTGACTCCCACTTGGCTACAGCCTCCTGTAAGGGAGTTCTGGACAGCAATATTGTCTCCCCTGAGCCCCCCCTTCTCCAAGCCAAACACCCCCAGCTCCCTCATCTTCTCCCCATCAGACTCGTGCTCAGACCCTTCCCCAGCTCTGCTGCCCTTCTCTGGACACACTCCAGCACCTCAATGTCCTTCTTATCATGAGGGGCCCAAAACTGGACACAGGATTCGAAGTGCAGCCTCAGCAGCAGCAAGTCCTTTCTCAAGCTGACAGGCTGGTCACTCATAGCAAGACCCCAGGACGTCTTTTCAACATTCTCATCTCACTCCTTTAAAGATGGGATTGAAAGTAGATGACTTCCCAAGGTCCCTTCCAACCTGGACCCTCTATGATGCGAGCAGAACACTGTCAACCACATCAGGTGGCCATTATCTCAGTGTCTTTCACACAAAGCTCATTTCCCATTTCTTCCTTTTTTTCTGCAGGAGCCTGTTGCACTCATCTGCCTCAGCCCACGTAACTCAATTTTATTTCCTTTTTACGCATAATATGCAGCACAGTACAGGGGCTACAGGGCAATTTTCCCTTTCCAGCTTCCATATTTACTTCACGGAAACTTCCTTTATCAGCCACATTTGTGTTCCTAGAAATGTGTTCGTTTCAATAAAAATGACTTACTGTTTTATGGAAGTTGAAGGCAAATGACCCAAATCCTATAAATCATTAAAAATACTTTTTCTCATAGAACTCTAAGTTGCTTTTTTCTCAGTAGCAGAGAAAGCATTTTACTATAAAAAGTTATATTTTTGCCCACACTAAGAATTCTGCATTAAAAACACACAAATGAGGGACAGATGTTTAAAGCAGTGGACCTACAATGAAGTATTAAATATTGCTGGCACAGTGCGCCCTTTGGTACAGTTTAGTCTCTTTTTGCAATAGGCATGTTTTCACAGCTGTAAAAGCACCAGAAATTACTGTCTTTGCTCCAGTATTAATATAGAAATCTATTAAAAAATACACCAGACTGCTGAACAGATTAAACTATTGTTCATACATTCTACCATTAAAATAATTTGCTTTTAAGGTCAAATGTTTTGAAGTTGTTTAAGAGGAATAGTGTCACTTTGAAGAATATATGGATTATCTATACAAAAGCAAAAAAATTCCACTGTCATCAAAAGAAAAATGCAAGCCTCCTTAAGAAATCAAACCTGGTACTTGATGTTCTGCTCAATGACAAACAGCAGCACAGAGAAGGTGGATGATCTTGTGTGATATCACTCCAAGCCTGCGCTGAGAATGCAGTGTAGGATTAAAGCCCTTTTCCACAGGTACAGGTGATGTCTTAGAGCTATGGGAGAAAGTGAAACAGGTCACGGAAGGGCAGATTCTGTGGTCTAGGGAAATTTTCTGTTAGAACATGATAAACATAAATAAAATGGGCAAAGAGATAACACATAGAACAGAATGATAACACTAAAATCTTCAGACCTGGTAACTGTGAGGATGAATTTGGTAAATCCATAAACCACAGCAGGACATGCTCACCACTATACATGGGTTCTGCTACATTCTACATCCCAGGCTGGTGGCTCAAAGCGCCAAAATCAAACATCACAAGTTCACACACTTTGCTGAATTTTGTCTGTCTGCTTCATTTACTTGAGCACTAAGCAATCTGAGATCATCATAGTCCTGATGAAGTGATGACTTCTTAAGTTGCCAACTTGTCTAGAATAAGAATAGTTCTGAGACGTCCATAGCTCAATTCATTTTAGTCAGTGCTACTTCAAGTACCAATTAGGAACATTAGTCCTTGTGACATGAAACTCTTTTACTACTCAAAGCAAGGAGATGAAATGTTACAAAAACCTGTATATAATGTTAAATGAAAGGTGGAGGGCTTAGCTTGGGTCCTGGAGGAAACCAGGAAAAAATAATTCTATTGAATGTGCATGCATCTAATAATCTTTGTCCAAACTTCTGACAAAGAAGGAATGAGTTGCTGAGGAGAGACAAAGCTTGATTAAAAGCTCAAAACCCCAGAAACACTGTTTCAAAAGCTAGGAAAAAAACCTAGAAGAAGGGGCAGAACAAGACAGGATAAGGACACAGCATGTTGGCCAGCCTGATCAACCAGCAGGACGCAAGCACATACAGTAATAGAAACAAAACTGCACAAGGCTCTGGGAGCACAGCTCCTGCTCAATAAACAAATTCCTTGGACTGGAGACATTTTCTTGGAAAGGATTTTTGTGGCACAAACATTTCTACTCTCTTCTGGAAGCCCTGGAAAACCAAACCCAAACCTCCCCCCCACGACACGTGAGCACACACATGCACAAAAACTGAAGCTGTCGACAGGCCATGATTGTCATCCTCTAGAAAGCCCCTTGTTCTCTGTCTTGAGTAGGTCTTTGCTGAGGAGGTTCTACCCATCTGTGAAGGTCCAAGCCCATGACATGCCCTGGAGGAATGCCCAAATCTCTGGAAGCCTTGTTGCCACAATGGGCATGTCCCACACAGAGCCTCACCAGACCTCCCCCAGGTATGGGGTCCCAGCCGTGCACACCTGGGATGCAGAGGTGTGAAACGGCAGCACTGCCACCGTGGCCAGCACAGCCCAGCACATAAGCTAACAAAGAGAGCTCTCACCCCTCTGGTTAGACAAAAAACCCCCAGGGATTATAAAAATGAAAGGAGGGAAGGGAGAGGGGGGAGTAAAAACAATCTCTGAGCAGGAAAACAGGATAAATTCATTGAATAAATTATTTACTGGAATTATTCACTTAGCTTCAATTACAATCTATCCATTCTATCCACCATCTACATCAAATTATAATAAATTATTCTATTATAACTTGGCTTCATGCCTGCTGATTTGCAATAGCTTATTTTTTCAGAAAATAAGTGTCTGATGCTGTTCAACCTTCCACAATATTTACATGCACACACCTGGACATACCAAAAAGACAATTTCTTTTTGAGAATCTCACTCCTTCTGTAAATTAAAGAGAGGGGAGCGAACATATTATATTTAAATTGCCAGCAGATATTTTGACAACATTAAAAATACCCAAAATATTAAAACAATAATAAAACAAAAATATCCTGTTGCTTTCCTGAAGAGTTTGGCATATGTCCTGTACTGGATACTTAAATGCAATTCTGAGAATATATAATCACTCTCCATCCTTCTGCCATCAGGTCTCTTTACACAGCAGATGTTTTAGGGTTCTTCTCAATCTAAAATATCTTGTTTTGCTTTATCAGACCACCTCTGAAATTCAAAGAGTTGTACTTGAAAATTAATTACAAAAGGATGCAGAAAAAGGGAAAAAAATCATGAAGGTTGCTTTTTTAATGTAATACATAAAAACAAGTTTGGTTTCCACAGCCACAGAGAATAATTATTTTTTAGGAATCCAAACCTGCACTGGGATAAAATGAGCACAGGTCAATCTAAAAATCTAGTTATACTGAAAGAACAGCAGGTGAAATGTGCAGTTAAGTCAAGGGTTTGCAAAGATGAGAATATTTCTCACCTTCCTTTCCTCATTCCCATATGCCTACAGTCTCTGTGCCTATAAGCTGATCAGACAGACACTTAAGTTTTAATTTCATATACACTGTAATTTTTACAACATTCTTGATTTCAGCACAGCATGTATCATATTATGGATGAAAGCAGAAATAAATAGGGAAAAAGGAGAGCAAAACTCCTGACTTCTAAAACTTTTTCCAGTAGTTTATGAAACAACACTACAAAGCAAGAGAGAACCAAAGCCTTATGGGTCTCTCTTACCAGGGGCAGCTGCTGGAACAGCAAGATGAGGCCACATTCTACCCATGTGAGCAATCTGAAGGCAAAGTTAAACCAGATGGGTGAGAGGGTGGTCCTGCTCTGAACAGGATAGATTGGTCCTGTCCCTGGCAAAAAATGAAGGACAATGTAGAAGACAGCAGCACAGAGGAATTCCACCACAAATTCATATCCACTTTTCCAGAACTTGAAAGCACCTTGGATGTAGCTGCCTCAGGTTTCGCCTTTTCAAACATGCATCTCAGAAAAAACGCCGGACATCACACCAGTAAGATGAGAACAATGATTACTTTCTCTGTCACTCCTTACAGGAAAAGTGTGGGGTTTTATTTTGCTAGTATCAACTCCTTCTACTATGCTGCAAGTGCTTTTGTAACCCTAAAAACACACTAGCCCTACTTCCATGTAGTTTCATTGCTGTGTCTACTACCATTAAAGGGTAAGCATATACTTCAAGACAATAATTCACTTAGCTAGTTGCCAGAGCCAGCATTATGTGAATAAGCTTGATAGATCTCTGTTCCTAACCTATCAGAAAACAATTTATGGAATCTAATAAATTAAAAATGAATTGTCTCCAGCAACCATATATTTCACAATAAATGTACGCTCTTTGATCTCAACTGACTGTGCTATGTTCTAATTAATTTCTATACAGAAGTTTGCTATTGCCCCTTAAATGGATTTTATACACAAGACTAATCAGCTAGCATTTTCAGCTGTGTCTTTGTCTTTTCACCTTCCAACTGAGTTAAAAATTCACAGAATTCTAGAATTTATGGCATAGCTTTCTATGTATACGCCTTTTCAATTTAAGGAAGGAAAGACCTATATTTTTTCTCTGCTTTCTTGACCCCAACATGCACATAATAGAAAGAAACACATGCCAACAGCTTAAGCACTTGCCTCTAGGCAGAGTGACTGTGGAAATGAACCCCTTTTTAACTTTAAGCTGCTTTCTTACCCAGCAAAAAGTACAGGAGTTACTCAGTCACTGTGTATCCTCTCCATGATCTTCTGAGACAGGTATAGAGCCATTTGGTATTGCTGTATGGAATAGCAGAACAGCTGGCATGAAGTAGGGGTTTGGCCCCATTTCTGCTGGGGTGCTGTAACTGCCCAATCATGAGCGGATTTTCCTGTACCAGTGAAAAAGAATCTGGAAAAGGCCTCCACAACTGCAATACAAAATCCCCAATTTGGGCTGGATGGTCTATGCACAGATTATTTAATGCATCTGAAGTGTAGGTTCTGGCATCAGGGAAAGAAAATACCAGTGAGGCTGGGGCAGAAGGCATTAGCCTGAGGAGTTAAGTAAAGGAGAAATGAGGAGCTCGGCCTCCGATGCCATTTACCTCCTGCTTTGGAACGGGAGGTGCATTCTGTTCACCTGCAGGACTAAAAGGCAGTAAAAAATTCTAATTCTTAAGAAATGAAAAGACCTTAAATCCCTTGTCCAAATTCTCCTCTGTCTTTATGAATTCATGCAGAAAGGTCTAAGGCTCTTTACCTGTTTTTGCACAGCACCATCATTGTCCTTGCTTACAAGTAATAAGCTGTGCCTGTCTACCTGCCATTAATCTCTGAAGGGCAGTATTACACAAACCCTTAGGCTTTGAAAGATGCTCTAATGTATTTTATATCCATATATATACATGCATAAACATATATGTGTGTTTTGAAAATGAAAATAAAAGCTTAAGGAAATGAAAAAAGCATCCCATAAATTCCAAAGGATCCACAGTGAGAAAGAGAATAGTAAATTCAGCCTCAGCATCAGGCATCACTACACAACAAACAGTTCTTGTTGCATACCATATGGTCTAGAGACACCAGTAAAGTTGACAGAATACTCACTTAACAAAAAAGCCAGAAAACTATCTCTCTAGAGTGGGTTAAATATGTAAGGATCCTGCCTTGGGATACAGCCAGATGACCCTGGGAGATCTCTTTCAGCATTTTTCTGTGACTCTGTAAAAATAGTTATGGGGATTTTAGAAACTGGTATTTTAAAAACATTCTTTACTCTGTGGAGAAACTCTGTCAAGGGGTATTCTTACACTTTGATACTGTCTTCTATAGACTGATATTACAAGTAAGAATATGCAGAAATTAAATTATACTTTTAGAACATGGGGTGGTGATTTTTTTCCATGTACAGACCATACAAGACCATTTATTATAAACGTTCAAAAATTAACATGAATTCCTTAATACAGGCAAGAAGTCAGTGCAATGGGAACCAAATGGAAGTAATGGGACCCAGGTGGTTGGAATAGGTACAAAACCCCACATAGATGTCTGTGTATGGCACAAATTGAAGCCTGGAGATGATTATACTGGAACCTTCCAGAAGAAAGAATGGCTGTAAACTGTTAATTACATCAATGCAAACATCTTGGTGACTTACCACTGAGGAACAAGTGATGAGAGAGAAGTGTATAATTTACAGCTTTCATTGTAGCTAATACAATTAAATAGTGTGGATACTGAAACTATACCATACTAAGGAATATATCAGTATAGGGCATCATGTGCAGAGAATTTTAACTCTTGATTCGGATGAGACCTGAGCATAATAGAAGTGGCAAGATGGAATTTACTTTCAACTTGAATCAAGAAACAAATAGCCACATGGCTTCAAAAGTCACAGGACACAACTGTCAGATTAGGATAATTAAGGATAATAAGCATAGGAGAAGCCTGTTATCCAGTGTGAAAGCTGGTGGAGCTTCATTTAAGATGTAGTTATATAGTGTGGGCCACTGAAATACCTTCATTTACTTATCCATCTCTCTATTTATTTCAAGACAGAAGACTAACAACCTATGCAAAAAAACAGATCATGTACAAAGCACATCTAACTCACAAACAAAGTTTCATTCTCCTGGATGAAAAATAAACACCTTCAAGAGGTTTTTCATTAAGAGAAAGAATATCTACAATACAGCACAAAACAGTAACAACCAGCCTAGGTAAAAGAGGCAAGAAGCATTTCTGGCATTGGGTGTGTAAGGTTAGGATCTCAAAAGGATGCAGAGTGCCTTTGTCAGCCCTGTTGACAGCAGAAGATATAGGGAATTAAGAGCCCACATCCAGGACTTTGTAGATTTGCATTTTACAAAGGTGTCCAACAAAACCTGTGACTGAAGGACAGTGCACTGATTTTAGTACTCTTCCTTTGCTGCAGAAAGACTGAGAAAATGCACACCATTTTATCTGCTGCACATTATAAAGCAGTGTGGCTTGCTTGGCCCCTCAGGGATTCTGTGATAGCTGAAGTCTGCTTGTTAGCATGTTTAGAAGGAGGGAGTAATTTTTTGTCAAAGGAGGGAAAGAGAGGGAAGACATTGCTGCTGTATATCACAGCCCAGCCTGAAACCTTTAGAAACACTTTGAATGTATATGTCCATATTGTATACTGGTGAAATATCAATTTGTTAACAACACATCTGTGTAGCTACCCTACCAAAGAACAGTGAACCAAAAAGTTCAACTTATAAAGTCCCATGTAAAGGGAATTTTTAAACTGGTCTAGATCTGTCTTCTCAAAAGAAACAGATATTATTTTTTCCTACTTAGATGACACATCACCCCAAGAACAGAAAGATTTAAAGTACATATTATGAGCAATGTTTATTTGGGGAGTGGTGGGGTGTTGTTACTGTTTTCCATTGTAGTGCCATTCATCTGGGTATATTTTACTTTTTGTTAATCTTTTTTTGGTTCTGTTTTGCTTTTCAATGAGAACCAAAGCCTTTGTAGTATATAGTATAAAATTAAATTTAAAAAAACCCACAAAAACCTGAAAGCAACTGTGAGGAAGCAATCAGAAATTTGTAAAATTATACAGACAGTAAGCAAGTAAAGAACAAAGCCGGCTAGGTATCAAGAGCAAATGAAGCAAAAGTCACTGTTTCAAGATGGTAATAGAGTAAGACCAAAGCCAGCCAACATCATCAGATTGACCTACAATCTAAAGGCAGACAATGTAGAGGACTTTTTTGATTAAATCAGAAGGCTAAAAATATGAAATGTGAAACTTCTGAAAAACAGAAGAAGAGAGGAGAAGTGAATTCACAAAACACAAAATACATCAACATTGCAGCTAAGTAAAATCCATATAAGTTTGGTGCCAGTAACCCAGTCAATATAGTTTCTGATGGTAAACAGCCTGAAAGAGGTGACTGGCCTTTACTGGAGGAAGAGAACAGATCTAAGTAAATCCCATGTGAAAAAGAAATGAAAAACATCTGGTAAAGACACAAATGGTTTGTTGGCTGATGTCAACAACGGCAAAGCTTCCAGTATATCAGGTCTGGGCTTGCCAGCAGGTGTTGCTGCAATTATTCAGAACAATTAGAGGTGATATTTCCAAAAGCACAGAGATGACAGGGCCAATAAATAAGGCAAGCATGATATTGTCAGCAACTGAAATGTAAGTATTTCTCATAAATCTTTTGAGGACCTGTGCAACTCAGTATTTTAAAGCTAGCCACCAGAGCCTCAAATTTTACCAGTCAGACTAATATGGAATAATATCCTCCTCCATGACCAATGCCACTGAAATCCCTCAACAACATGATTTCTATAATATCTCCTTTCCTGTGGAGTAAAATCTCCCCTTGACAAAGAGAAATATAACTGTGAGTGATTACACCAGATAATATTTTCACATAGCATGTACTTATTCCTTCATTCAGCAGTGTATTTATTCATTTTTAATAAGCATAAGCTTTCACTGATGTTGACATTCATTGTTATTTAGATTAACTAACTTGATTAGTCTCATTACAATTTTTTTCTTTGTCCTTTGCAGAAGATCTCCAGTATTTGTATTTGTTCACTGTGGCTATGCTTCAGCTTAGAAGGTGGCATAAAACAGCTCTCACATTTAGATGTTAAGCTTTTTCAATATACTATGACTATGCATACAGTATTCTCTAGCTGGGCATACAGGTTAATAGTTGGTAGATAAACACCAAACATGGTTTAACAAATTCACCTAATGATAAAATCTCCCCTTTTCTGCCATTAATGAACTGCATTATGCACACCCATTATCATAAGGATCATTTAAAGAAGGTTCTCAAAATCATGTCCACATCATGATTTGCTGTCAAGCCTGATTTAAACTGCATTCTCAATTCATTCATCATTTTAAAAGAAAACAGAGCTTCTAATTTTTTTTTTAAACCACTCATCTTTCTAACTACTTTGGATAAGAAAAAGTCTGTTAAACAAACCAAAGACATGGTATGTCTTGCATCATTTTGAACCATTAAATTACTGCTCATGGAAATCAACCAAGGGTTTTCAGTGGCTTCTTCATACTGAACTGCATCATGACGAGTCATCCCTTGATTTGCTGCCTTGCTCTTAGTTTTACAGCTAACTTCAGTGGACTCTGCTAAAAGCAAACCTCTCTGTCATTTACATCCTGCCCTGCATTTCATGGAAAACCTGCACTGAAAAGAGATATTTTTACTTCATTCAAGGAAGAGAGCTAGGCAGATGGCTCATGGAAAATACTGCTTATTTCAATGTTATATTATTGAGACATCTCCTAGATGTGTAGCCCAGCCTCAGGACCAAGAGTCAGTCCCTCCTCTCTGGCATGTTTTATGAAGTACTGACTCAGTGCAGGTGGAGGAACAACACTACAGTTCATGTTTCTTTTTTATAATTAATTTCCAATCATTCTTATCCTTTGAGCTGAAAGTTAATTACATGCTCAAGTCACTTAATCTGAGATTAAATGGTACCTGTTCCTTGCATGCTTAGAATAAGTGAGCACACTCTCAGCTTTCATCTTAAAAACACGCACGTTGCTGTTTGCCTCAAGAAAGATGCAATAATGGAGACTTTCAAAATCTTCTCAGGATGCAAATTGCTATTTAAGTGTCAGATATTACTTTATTCTAAAGGGCTCTGAAGGTAGGAAAAATAAGGATTCTGATAACTGTCAGAAAGATTAAAAAAACTCCATGAGAGAAATAAGACCTGGTAGTGCAACCATAGGATGAGAAGTGGTTTGACTGAAGAGATGCAATGAAAAATCACTATTTGTCTTACAAAGTACATTTTATTAATCTACAAGTTTAAACCAAACAAAACAAAACAAACACCCTGCTTTACAAATCACACCTGAAGTCATGCTGCATGCTCTCTGGCTCATATTAGAAAGCAATTAACAATTTTGTTGACAATCAACAAACCAGAGTATAATTCAGCTCATTTTCTCATACCACTATAGAGCAGATAAAAAGTCATTCCCATTTATTTTTGCACTATGGAAAGCAGAAGTATTTTGGAAGACAGATGTTGGATCTCTGAAGGATGACAGCAATTGTACAGAGTCATTTTCTCACCATATATGCACTTTACAAACAAATCCCCTATTGCACACTATCTTAGCTAGACTTGTTAAAAACTGGGGAAGTGACTATTTGAAATGGAATCCTTTTCCAGTCACATCAAGCAGGTATGAGATTTTCTTCCCTTAAAATGTTGAAAAGGGCTGCAGAAAAACTCTTTTCCTTGTGAAAGATGCACAGCTGCTCTCAGTGGCTTCAGGAATGGAATCAGCACCTGCCATTTACTGCCTGTGCTACTATAAGGAAATAAGAAACATCTTTTTTTTTCTAACTTGTATAAAATAAAGCAAAATCCTTATACCATACATGCAAGGACAACTCTTTCAAATTCATTCTGTCATGCTGAGAAAACATGATGTAAAAGCTACTCTCAAACCCACGGTGACCTTGTGCACATTGTGCGCAGGAGACAAGCAGTGTGAAGGAATAGAGACCAGCTTCAGCTGGAATTTAAGCTGGCCTCACTCTTACTGGCACAAGATAGCTGAAGGCCACAGGTCTACTAAAGCAACCAGAACTACAACACTACATATGCATCAGACTTACAAGACCTGCACTTTTCAGCACAAGGAGGAAGTTGTTATTCTGAGCGAAAAATCATCCCTAAGTGAAGGGCACAGCTTAGAATCTCACCTCGCACACTCACCTCTGCAGGCAGCAGGACCCTGGGGCAGCTGATAGGGTTGAAACGAGCTGCCCACCAACTGCACCCACCACGGACCTCTCCCAGGATTGCTGCCACGAGCAGGTGCCGGCAGAATTGGTTTCCTCCAAGCCCAGGCAGCAGCAAGGCTCCGCAAGCTGGGCAGCCCAGCTCTGGGACAACCCAGAGCGGGTTCAGTGCGCTAAAGGCTCTCACAGCACCAAGAGAAAGAGTATTTTAGCACACACAAAAAAATTAATTAGCAAGAGAAAGGGTTACAAGCTCCATAATTCACGGGTCCCGCATTAATGATTAGCTAAGTGAACAAGCTGCCCAGTTGGTAATTTGATTCGCTGGAAAGGAAAAGGCACTCTATGGACCTTGAAAGGTTTTAGCAGAACTGTGTGTCCCAGGTCACCCTGCTTCCCCCTGCCTTCACCATCTCATTGTCAAGCTCAATTTGCCAGCAAGGTCCTGACAATAAACACAAAGATACATTTCAAGGTTAGTAGGCAAAACTTTTAGTGGATGTCATCATGAGCCATTGTAGTGACGAAATGAAGGAGATGCAATGTTGGAAAGGGTTGGGGGTTTTGTTTTGCTTTGCAAATGGCATATTTTTATTCAATTATCACTCTTCATTTATTTTACCTTCAACATTAGTACTTCATATGTAGTTATGCTGCTAAAAGTAAGCAGAAAAACATTCTTGGGAAGTTGAAGGATATTATTAACTGCTTGGAGGGGGAAATGAATGGTCTGCTAATCTCTCTAGATACTGATATGTAATTTTCCAAGTCAAAGCACTGGGACAATGTGCTTGTTAATTAAAAATCACATTTTATACTTATGCTTTCTGAGGTGGGATGAAATACAGTAAATAACTACTATTCACTGGCTTATTTCAATTTTTATAGAAACCATGGTCCCACTTCAGTGCCCTGGCACATAGTGCAAAGTGTAAGTAAGGGGTATTCTGACCTTAAGTGAGAGATTTCAAAAATATAGCCTGTGGGCCAAGTAACAATGTAAACCACAAGGATAAAGAAAAATCAGAGTATTTTGTTCTCTGCTGCAAGAAATGCATTCTTGAGTGCCAGTTTGGCCCAGGAACAATAGGCTGAAGACTTTCAATCTACACTTTAGAACACAGTAGTCACCTGGTCCTTCCTCTTCATGACCACTGTCTGAAGAATTGATATATTGTTGAGGTCACCCATGTTAAAGTCTGCCTCTACTTTCCAACATGAAAGACAGCATCTTAACTAAAAAGCACAATAAAAGCTCCAGCTCTTTTCCCAAATCTTTCTTTCTGTATAGTCAAGGAGGTTCTGTGCATGTGTAACTCCTAAAGAAAGGGAATTTCAACGTAGATCAGATTTCAAAACCTGTCTGGAACTACCAGTATTCAGTAGTTTTAACTATGAATCACAGAAGAGTGTTAGCAATGGAATTATATTTTTTTCACACAAATATTAAAAACTTCAAAGAAGTTGGAAGCAGCAGCAGTACACACACTATATATATATATATAAAAATGCCATGAAATCTTGAGTTTTCTTATGCTCTAAGTACTCGCATATCATGCCAAAGACTAAGATAAACTTGAAAGGACTGTTCACACTGTAAATGCTATTTCTAAACCAGCATTAACAAGCAACCACACATATTTCTCTGCATTCTTGGTTTGCCTAAATGAGCACAAGTTAAGCAACTAAGTCTTTCTCAAATAAAAGTGGACTTCCTCTGTGCAGGGAAAAAGATAAAGGTCAGTGATCAAGGGACTTGGTGCCCACAAATACAGTGTTCTGGAAATGTACGTGCTATTGAATGTGCACCTGCCCTCAGGCTAAGTACTGTTCCTCCTGGATGTTAAATACTCTCATGGTATCCATATATAACATTGTCAATGTAACCACTTTAACCAAGGTTCTTCTCAGTCATAGGTGAAATTCAATACGAAGCAGCACTTGGTAGTGATTTGCAAACACAAATCAAACTGAAAAATCCAATATTCATTAGCCATCCAAGGACTAAATTCCAATGCCAGCTCGGTTTTTAAAAATTTGCGGCAGTGTGCCAGTAACATTGCTGCGCAGGGCACCTGCAGGCAGCGTTCAAAAGTTCTGGTTAGGAAGGTTTTTCAGGTTAGGAAAATTACATGGCTATTCAAAAATTTAAAGGTGGTAAGGAATAGAGAACACAAAGTCATTGTGTGAGACATGGGAGCCAAAGAGGAGCTCTCAGAGAAGAGAAGAGCACTGACTCCCAAAACATAAATGGTTTCCTTGGTTGCATAAGCACAGTTTTGCCTCTTTTTTTAATTTGATCTCAAGTTTATTACAAAACATGAAGAGCTCCAAGTCATCATCAGCAAGCTATGGAATGGAAAAAACAGGCGGTGCCGCTCTTCTGACACTGAAAAGTATCACAACGGAGGCAATACTGACATAAAAAGTCAATTTATGCTGATTTTCCCATTTCTGCATGGGAACACAGATGTTTGTAAAAGGACAAAACAGTGTAGAGGATACCAGCTTGAAGATGGAAACAAACACTTTCATGTTTATTACTAGGAAAGAGTTTTTCCCAAATGACGTCCGAATGGAAAGGAATATTAAAAAGCAAACAAAAACCCCCAAACAGACCAACCCAAGAAAAACAAACAGAAAACCCCTTCAAGCCCAAACATGGGTTTTTACTCTTCAATCTCTTGAAACCAAGATATTTCAAAAAGGATTTCCTCAAAAATCATACAGAGAAAAACAGAATACCCTATACCCTGCTCTGAACCGTAGAATTTTCACATGGAAATTAGTATTTTTTAAGACAGATCACAAAACACAGAATGAGTCAATAGCCCAGATGTTAGAAGTGCCACTTCCAATATGGGAGATCCAGGTCCGAGTCCCCAGTTCAATAAACATCTCTCAAAGTGAAATAGCCAAGGTGGAGAGGCTTGAAGTGCTCAGGTACAGTGTGGGAAATGAAGCCCACATCCCTGACCTGAATGAGACAAACTCATGAGATTCAGCTTGACAACCCACATATGTGCTCTCTGGATCAGGTATTGGCTTGTTAATGCAATGACCTCTGTGATTCTGATCCAGACTGTAACAGCATTCCCAGATCCAAGACTGCTTTCAAAAATACATTTTCTTCTGAACTGATGTGTTACAAGCTAAGTTCCTATACTGGCACACAATTTTTAGGAATAATGTCAGAAATCATACTCAGCCCTCTCCCCACCCTGATAAATCACCAAAACCCCTAGGACTACCTATGTAATTCATGTAGTGTAAGGACTCCAAAGGACTACCTTCAACCAAGGCATGCACCTATTTTTATGAAGTTACCTTTACATGTACATATGCATGCCCTCTTTTTTTTTCTTTTGAGAAAAATACTTTTTTCACACTTTTTTTTTTTTTTTAAACCATGCCACAATCTCATTTCCCCTATGAAAGCAGAGCTTTTGTGTCAACCTGGCTACTTAGTTCTGATGGGTACTCCTCAAATAGAACATGAGAGCAAAATAAATAGCAGGGCAGCATGACATGAAAGAAAGCATCCTGCTTTACACCATCCCTGGAAATGCATTTCCTAAAGCTGAAATTGTACAATGAGTTTCAAGATCCAGAATGACTTAGAAAGGAGCAGGCTGACTTTTGACATTCAAAAAACCAAAGATAAGCCACATCCAACCCCAAACACAACATGGTTGTGAAGAAACACAGTCATGGCCACTAATGTATTTTTATGTCTATGCTCCTGCTCCAATTACTAAAGCAGGAAGAGGCATAGTAAAAAAATGTTCACCCTACTGTTCTTTGCCATGAAGTCTTCTCAGCCATGTCTTTTAAAACCTCTGAAGATGACTGCAGCATGACTCACCCTGGGAGTTCCTCCCATCCTAGGAGGTAACCACTGACAGCCCTCCCACAACAGTCAAAAAGCCCCAACGTTACCCCTGCAACACCCAACCTGTTACAACTCCTGCAGACACCATGCTGAACAGGCAGCGTGTGACTTTTCTCACCCCAGCCCCAGCAGTTAATTGGACTTTCCATGGATAATCCCAGCAATCAGAGAGAAAATCTCTGCCTCCAGCGTGACCCATTAGCACAGAGTTCACTGATCAGTAGGTTAACGTGCCATTAAAGCATCTCTCTGTGGGGCTTAGGAAGGGTCAAGAAAACTCCATCACAAAGAACAAAAATTACCTACAGAGCTCATGCATGGTTATATCAACATCCTCATGAAAAGGTCAAATTCAGCTCAGAGGCTATTCCCTTCCCTGGAGCAGCAGTACCTATAGGCCTCACACTTTCTCCACAACTTTCCCTGAATGTCCCTTACATTTGCAAAATACAAAGTATTTTACTACACTACATGGGTAAGCAAACAACCTATCTCACTGTAAGGTCAGATGGGTACCAAGCTGCATTAGCTACTCTGCAATACTGTTCACACTTGCATTTTATGGCCCCTGGTTTTAAGCAGGAGACCTTTTTTACCTGCTGCCAACAGGTGAGACACATTTACCCAGCATAATGATGTGCACACAGAGTACCTCAGCTACTGGAGAGCAGTTTATGCTCTGGAAGCACCATGCAGGTTCAACAATGGGGAATCAACGCTATGCCTATAATAGCCAAAGTAACAGTAGCAGTAAAATACAATAATAGTAAAACCTATCCAGGCTGTGATCATCTAGGGATGTACAGTCACAACACTGAAACTCTGAGGATGTGGACTGATGCCTTATAATCTGCTGTGTCCAAATACGCTATGCTAAGTCATTTTTCAAAAACTTTACTTTCTCTTATTCCTTATTAATTGCATTTTGGCCAATGTACTAGACAAAGAACATCCATATAACCTTCAAACAGAAGCACAAATAAATTTGGGTAAGGAAGAGAAAAAAAAAATTAGGTTTCATCTTGCATTTATCATTTATTTATAAACCTCGAAGAGATGTGACAGCAAAATTCACTAGTTATAAGGCAGTTGATTCGTTGTATTTTTTATTTTTTTCAATGTCCACATACCAGAATAGCTCTGTAATGAGAGGATTTCTCAGCAGATTAAATTTATTAGTGTTAATTGTCCATTTAATGTACATTCCTGTCTCCCCTGTTGCATTTCCCAATGAATTTTTAAACTGTTTCTAGTGATAAGAGTGTCTAACCAAAACATGAACTAAGTGATACACCTACGAAATAATAACCACCATGATCTTTAAATACAGACATGGTTTTCTATAAGTTCTTGTATGGCCTGCTTTACTTACCTGGAAAACATCAGTGTTCTTGTCATTTACTTGCTAAATCTTTTATGGTGGATAGGTGCTTATGTTATGCACCTCATGCATGCAAAACATTGGTGTTAACAAGTAGAGCTAAGGATCTAACGTGAGCTCTGTCTTGCATTTCCTTTTATTTGTCAGTCTGAGCCTCAAGCTCAAAAGTTATTTCAACAGACTTTTGTTTTCAACATGTATTCAGCATGTGTCTAACACCCTCTGAAGTTGCAAGCCACCCTCCCACTCACCCCCAAAAATCTTCAACCAGTGCCAAAGTCTATATTTTCTTAACTTAAAGAAGTAATTCCAGGGCTGTCAACTGATAAATTTCATTCAGGGAAACGCTGTGTTCTTTAAGCAACACATTAATCTTCTCTGAACCAACCATAGTAAACATCAATATTGAATTGTACAGATTTCACATGTTGCTGCCAGGAGAGAGTTTTAGAAGAATTATCCCCTTTTTAGGTAACCTGGCTTTTAAAATTACACCCTAGAATACGCAAACAAAGAAGACTAATGAACTCAGCAGCCTGTATGTATTGAGGAGGCTGTTGAAAAAGATACTGTGAGTAATGGAAAAAGGTTCATTTTTCAAAAGCTGTAGGGAGCTGCTTGTGTGAAGGTAGGAGAGGAAGAATCTCTTTCTCTTTGGTTATAACAGTTTGCTGTAAACAATCATTTCCCCTCTGTTATCAGGGAATGTCTTGCAGGGATGCGTGTTCTATGTCACCTTGACCAATTCACGAAGGAAGGGGAATTTTTCTCTCCTAATAACCCACTCAACTCCCCACCCTTTTAAAAATTATTCATTTTTTAAACTGAAATATGTAAGAACATCCATTAACTACTGTCCTGCTCCTCAGAGAAAGACTGAGTATTGACTCTGATTGCTAATATAACAAAAGACAGAAGACTAAGGCAAACTTTTTTTCTTGTTTTCTACTGCTAAAAGCAGTTCACATGGGGCAGCAGCCTTGCCATGCAAGTACAAACATCTATACACCAAGAAACAGAAGCTTTAAGCCACAACCTAGACATTACTATGAGACAGTATTTTAAATGACCCACGCTATTCTCAGTAGTGGAAGTAGAGTGTATTTCTTTCCTGATGTTGACCGACCTTTTCAAACATGTTGCTAAATGAAGAAACGACACATCACTCCTCTGTAACTGTATACAAACTGCTCACATGCAGAACATCTTTACACAAAGGCAGCACCATGCTTCAGTCACAACCCCAAGCTCCTGAGGCAGCGTCCTGGAAGGACACTGAGCTGGCTGGGACACTGGAGGTAAAAGTGACATTAAACCCATTACTTACCCTCCAATGTCTTGTTTATATCTGTAGCATCCACCTGGCCATCATGTGAAGCAGGACTGCTACGGTTCAGAGAGGAGACAGCGGTACAGGGGTTTTATTTAATGTCGCTTAAATAACAGAAACCTGAAATAAAACTGCCCTCAGTTCAGCCAAGATTTTTCTCTCACTCCCTCTCTGTCTCTCTCTCTCCCAGACTGCTACGTGGTTGTCTATAAATACTGTCCCCAACACTTGCTCAGGGCTTTCCCTGCCGATGGCACAGGTCGGTGTCAATGTACACTGCGGCACGGCTCAGATGGAGTTCTCAGCTGCTCAGACAAAGCCATGGACAGGCTCCCCACCCCTCCTGCCTGGAAATACCATCCTGCTGCCAGCTTTACAGATGCTGTGGGCCTTTCCTGCAGGCCCAGAGCAGGCACACAAGAGCAATTATGAGGCTGATATGGAAAAAATTAAAGAAAAAAAGAAAAAGAAAAAATGACAGCTTTTTGAAAACAGGTCGAAAAATGGGGGAAGAAAGGAGGAAGCACTTTTGTTTCATCTTCCTTTACAGTGCACATCCAGCTATGATTATAAAATTTCATTCCCAGGAAATGTAGATGTCAAAAAATTCTGCAAAAATGTTTTCTATAAAATAAGTTCTTCAAATTGAATAACGTGTGAGTCTGTCACAGAATTCACACAAGAGCATTAAGATTGTATAGGTACTCACAGAGGGATGAAGACTAAATATTAACACTGTGTCTCAAAACTTCTGTCAGTGGCCAGGTATTAGGTTTACCAATTCATATGGAATAATTATGCACAGTATGACAGTAAGCATGAGACATCACTGGTGGCAGGAACCCACAATCCTGCCCTGCCATAAATAAAAGTTTCAAAGTTTAAAAATCAGGAAAACATAAAACAGAGTTACATCTCTGCAAACCCACTGAGAAACTAGGCTATGATATGGGTAGCTTGAAACAGAAAAATAAGGGAAATTGAAAAGAAGGTGGCAAGACCATATGGAAAAAATTAAAGTTTGCTGCGTGCCCTCGGTGTACACTGTGAGCAGGCACCACAAAGGCAGATAAATGTCCTGCCTTTCATCAATACATTGGGTGGTTTAACTGGGGGGTTTGCCCAAGTAACATGTGAATCATATCATAACTGCATTATCACTAAGGAGTTTATCTTAAAATCAGTTTCTTTTTAAGAAAACTTATGACCATGAAATTCTCCTTGTCAGGACAATATTTATACATAAATCCCAGCCTGTTCCAAGGCTTACAGGTCCATCAAACCTGTGTGATTAGACACTGCACAGCCTGGCATAATCCTGTGGCCAGCATCCCTGCACAATCTTGAGATTACCACTGAGGCTTATTCATCCTTTTGCAGCTCTGCCAAGTTGAAAAAGTTTTAATAGTAACTTTGGAACAAAAGAGAAACTTCATCTCCTGCATCTATATTGAAAGGTATGTTAAGTCTTACTGCTTTCCTTGCACTATTTTCATCAACAACAGCTCTTGGAAGTGCTTTTAGTACCTTGTGCACATCATTAAGGCTCTCCTTTCATACAATTTATTTATCTTTATTATGCAGCTTGAAAAACTAAGATGATCATTAGTAACACACCACTACTGAAGCTGACTTTGTTTAAATGGACACTGTTTATAAAATCTTGGTTTAGAAGGTTTTATAACTGTCACTGATGCCACAGAAACCTTTTGTATTTAAATGAAAATACATTTGGATGACATGGGTAATTGCTAAGCCTTGCTGAAGTGCCAGATGCAAAGTGTAACTAATTTGCTCATTACAAGTTTCTCAGTCATAAAGCTCCTACACATAGCTCTCATCCTCAATCATGTACATGACAGTTTCATAATATCGTTCCATCAAACTTTGAAGCTGCTACAAATAAATCCCTGCAAAAAACAGAAACCAGAGTGCTTTCATAAAACTGAGCTAGAAATTGAAGTATTTATCATAGCTTTATGTATAGTATAATGTCAAAAACTTACTCTTGGCTATCTTTAAAACATGGAATTACCTTAGATTTTTAAAACTTTTCAGGAGAAGCCCATAATTTTAATGAAACATGCACATTTCTGTACTCCCGTAAATGACTCTACAGCATCACTTTACCATACCCCATTACTACCATGCCACACAAAAAGGAGCAAAAGAAGACAGGTAAACAAGAGGGAGAGGAGGGTACCACAACTACAGCTGTTAGGGAAGGCTGGGTTTATACCCATGTGTTTATTTGGCATTGCACATGCAGAGGGGTTCATGCACAGGTGACAGCACAGAAGACCAGCCTCATGACATGAAATGATACAAGGACAGTGTGTTGACAAAAACTACGAACTGAGTGCGCTGGATAAGTCTGACAGCACTCAGATGATGACTTCTGGAGGAGGGGAAAGGAGAAAGAGCAGTGCTAGTCAGAAATTCAAGAAAAAGAGCCTAGTTTTTAACAAAAATGTCAACAGAACCTCTTAAAATTCACAGGCAGCATCCCAGGGTTAGAAGGAGTAACTTACATTAAAATCTCACAGCTGAAGTGTGCATAATATAGAGGAATTAGACACTAATTTAGGTCACCCTAATGTTTGCTAAGTTTCTGAAATTCGCCAACAAAATTTTCAGGAACAGGAGAGCTTTGGAGTAAATGCCAACTGTGCATTTTTAGATCCTTTCATACTAGGAAACTAGTAGGCCCTTTCTTACTTTGATCACTGAAGTCTATGGCATCAACCATGACATCCAAAATTAAACATGTGCAAGGTTTAGCTCAATCACAGCCCACAGTTTGTAAAAGAGCAGCTCAAGAAAAAATGTGAATTTATTACTGCATTATTACTGCTGCTTTTTTGCTTACATTTTGCATAGCCAGCAACTGCAATTTGGTAATGAGACAGTTGTTACTATATCATTTAAGGTCAGACTCTTAAAATGCAATCTGGCTAGCCCTAAATCTAGAACTAACACTAATATTAACAGCCTTACTTGAAATATGCCAACACTATCATAAATTTGACAAGGCCGTTGTAGTTATATCAGATTATCCCATGGGACACAGGACAGTAATTGAACAGTATGGACCAATACAGTTCCAAAATGACCTTTTAGCAAGATGAATAATGGCAAAGTTTCATAATCTCCTGCTCTTAACTTAAGAAGGAAAAACCTGCTGAATGAGTAACTTGAAAAAAGAAAACCAGTAGTGTGAAAGATTCAAGTTATTTGGAAAGAAAGAAAGGAATGTATCCAGCAGTAAGGAAAAATTATTTCCAGTAATGCTATAAAAGTGAAAGATTGTAGCAGACACTAAAATCCAAATTGTGCCCAGAAGCCTGGATTTCTGCAACTATAAACCAGTTTAAATACTGAAAAATATTCCAAATATTCTGTGTATTTTTAAAAGCATCTTATTCTGTTTTCTTTCATTACATCAGTTATGATACAGTGAATCAAGCCAAAAGTTCTAAAACCACAAAATAACTTTAAAGGCCTGAAAGATTATTTTTAAATCTTTTGAAAACTACCTTAACATATTGTGCCTCAACAAACACTCAAACACCTTATATAAAACTTCATTACTTTATGAAAATCTCCATCTGTGTCTTCATGCACACTGTGTTTTTATTCCATATAATGAATAAGTGAATTTTATCCTCAATTAAATGAAGACTTCTTCCCTGGCTATTCCTGCCAAATAGGGAAAAAAGTCGATGCTGAAAGCCAAATGTAGATTATGAGTTCATCCCACAGGTTCAAGAAACCTGTGGGGCTTGCAGACCCAAAGCTATCCAAAGTCCTGCTAACAGTGGACTTGTTTTTCTACCTCTCTACTGACCATTTTCACATAGCATACTGCCAGTATTAGTCACAAGGAGCTTAAATCACTTGACTTCAATGTTGTTTAAGAAAGATTTGTTTCAGAATTTAGTCTCTCTGGCAAGGAATTGTGAAGTACAAGACTAATATGGTACACCATGACCATAATTTTCTTCCAATTTTTCAGTGGTCAATACCCATCTGAAGGCTCCTGTTGTATTACAGAAACATACTGCCAGCATTGAACACGCCAGTATTGTATGTAAATTAATCATTAAAAGATAGATAATTGGAATTATTTTGAGTCTATTTCTACTCCCTGACCCTGGATTTTTTTTTTCTCCTAACCTCTGAAGTCAACCCAAAATGAGAAGTTTAATGCATCCTATAAAAACATCACAGAACTAAGTTTTATCTGTATAGGCAGTAATTACATTTCCTAGTTTAAAGAAGGAAGTTAATTGAAGATGTATATATTGGAATCAACTATTGTGTGTCACACCCTGTAAAAGATGGCTTACATTCTCCTTCAAGGTGAGACAGAAATCCTTCAGAAATTTTTCTTGTCTTCTCTTCTTAAAAAATGAAACTTTGAGTGAGCTGAGCAGATGACTGGAGCTGCTAATTCTGTAACATTCTGTAGTGTTACCTTTCCTCCAGCCGAGAAAAATAAGAAAATAAGCACCTCTGAGGCTTTTCATAATGTAGCTAAAGCTTAGACAAACCTATATTAACCACACAAGAATAGCAACATCTGTCATCTAGGCCAGCATGTTTTCAAATGCAATGTATGTGAAATTGTGGTCATTCTGAGCTTGAGTCCTCAGCCTTCACCACAGCCTACTCTGCACAGCAGGGAAGTCTGTCAGCTGTGCAGACACTGATGAAGATGGCTTCAGTGTGCTTTTAGGAAATCCAAAGAATTTTAAGACATTGAGTTATTCTTACAGTTTAAAGAACTGAATTATTCTTACTGGCATGCAAACGCTGTGATGGATTGGATGGATGTTGGTCTTCACTAATGAATAAGGAAAGCAGGGTCAAGACAACACTTGGGTCACTAATAACAACTTGCAAAATCTTGGCAGGCTGAAGTCAGAGGAGGAGGATTCTCAATAAAGGAGATAATATGTCTGTAGGTCTAGTCAAAAACCTTTTTAGTGAACTGTGAGAAAAGATGCCAGTGCATACCTGAGCTTTCATGGCCTGAGGTCAAGCATAAGGAATAGTTTTTAGCACACTTTACAGCATGATAACTCGTTACACTTAACAAAAATTCCTTCCTCATCTCTTAAAACTGATGAGCTGCAGGCCAATGCCCTAGTGATTGTTTAGTGTAATAATGTTTCTCATTTCCTCATGCAGTTGACACTCATTTGAGACACCAATCTTTGAAAACAAAGTTAGTCAAAATATGCAGTACTCCTTTTAAAAATCTAAAACTAATTTCATTTTTTAATCAGAGAGTAAATCAAGATTAATCTTTCAGCCATATCACTGTGCTTCCCTATTCAGAAATGCCATAAGCAATAGAAGACACAGCTATAGCACAAGACAGCTGCCAAAAAGGAGATACACCTTTGTGTACACCAATGACTTGTTCAGAATGTCTTCTCGTTGAATTTTTTCATATAAAAGGTCAGTAAACAACTTGAACCACATAATATAAGCACCAGTGTGACATTTATTGTAGAGTAAAAAAAAAAAACTGTCACCGGTAACTTGCCCATTTGATATCTCTCTGCATCACATCATCTTTGATTGTCTGGTAAAATTAGGAGATATGTTATCACAAAGAGCTGGTTTTGCAATAATGCAGAGGATGGTGAGTTCTTACAGTGAAAACAAATCAAGTGGCACTGCTTTTTCACTGAAAGAATCTAGTCCATAATGCCAGTATTATAGGATTAAATGACTGAGCAGTAAAAGCAAACTGATCCTCTTAATGATTTCAGTTTTATTTTTCATAGATGTTACTGTTTCCTAATGTTTCATGCAGGTTTAAAAGCTGTCCATATGAACAAACATCTGGAAAAATGCTGAAAGTGGGGGAGAAAACGCAGAAGGGCAGAATGAATTGTTGCAGACTTTCAGTGGGAGAGCAAATGTGTAAAGTCATTAATTAGCAGAATTTTCAACACTCTAAACTGACACATTCCCCATTTATTCCTCTAGGAATACATGTATTCCTTTGTATGTATTCCTGTAGGAATGTATGCGAAGAGAAGAAAAGGAGTTGCTGCCACAGAAGGGCACTCTGGAGCAGTTCATAGGTTTTTTGCACATCTTCCCCTAAACCAGCAACAGAAAGCAAACAATTGCCCTTGTGTTTAGATACACACACACACGTGTGTGGAATCATCTATGTATCTAATAAAAATTCACATAACAAATTTGGTTAGAATATGGATAGAAGTCTATAAAGACAAACTGCTTTCTAGAAATTCAGTGCAGCATATGTTCAAAAGTTTTAATTCCACCTGCATTACAAACTGCAATGAAAGTGTAATCTTCCTTTAAAAAATGTTTCTTTAAATTTTCCTCCCAAGTTCAAAATTATGAGTTTAGTCATAACTAAAATATTACCAGTTACTTTTAAAGTTAAAGCACCTTTAACAAGCACTTCAGATACTGATTAAACACAGAATGATCAGAATGACTATCACTGAAAAAACTGGCTCGTAAAAGTGAAGAGGAAATATTAAAACCACAAAACGTCCCTTCATTTATAAAGACCACAGGATTCTCCACATTCCTTCAAGTGACAAAGTTTTATGATTCCAGCAAAATAATTTGTGGGGAAATAGATAAAGGCAGTAAATTGCACACGGCTGCACACATTGTTCTGTTTCTGGAAAATGAAAACCTAAGTCAAGTTTTTTGAAATCTGAACTTCAGGTTCCTAGGATTCTGGATTTCCTGGGTTCTGGATTCTTCTCCCCCATAACCTAAGTGATTAGTCTGTTCTTGATTATACACTCTGATCTCTTCAGCTAACCTGCAATCTTCTCCTTGTCAGGTTTGACAAGTGCAAGTGACATTTTTAACAGCAGCACTGATTTCACTTTTATTTAAGTGTGCAAGGCAGATAATCTCACAGTGCTGTCAGTGGTGACTGTGAAATTGTTTTAATCAAACATACCTGAAAAAAAGTTAGTATTTCAAATGCCAGAAGGAATACATTTTAAGAAACCACAAAACAACAATTTTTCTTTCACCTCCTTCACAATGCCTATTTGAAACTCTGCACAAGTGCCAAAAATCACAATGAAACTCTATCATATTTCATTCATTCTTGCATCATGGGCCATTCTAATACTCTTCACTCATAAAAGTGAATTCTATTCAGCTTTAAAGAATTTATCTGTAGGCAACTCAAAGTAAAACAAAAATTGGATTTTTTAAGTTGGCTGGAGTTTCATGAATCCTGCACTGTAACAATTATTAGCTTTTGCTCTGTCCTAGTTTTGGCCAGTTCAGGGTTAATTTTTTCCAGTAGCCAGGAGGGGAGCATGGTGAGGGTTGGGATGTTATTTGATACCACTTCACCTCATTGTCAGGGGCAGGAGTATGAGACTTCTCACTTCCAGGGAGAAGGGTGTGCCCTCCATGAGGAAAAAGCATGATGGGAAAAATGGTCCATTTTTGGTTTATTTTACATGTAAATCACTTCCTTGTATCATACCTTTGTTATTAATACTGCTGCTGTTACTGTTTGCTTCCATATCTCATTGCTGTTTCCAGTGAATTGTTCTTACCTCAATCCATGATCTTTGCCTTTTGTGCTTTCAGTTGGAGGAGGAGGAGTAGAGAGCAGCAGCATCGTTTCAGCAGGAGTACTAAATTAGAGAACACTTCTCCTAAACCATGATATGCTCATGAAGTTGATGGAAAACAGACCAATTTAATTATTAATTTATGTTGTTTTCTTAAATATGCCCATCCATGATGTCTGTCACATCTGAAGAATTAGGACATGAAAAAGGCCACTCTCAACAACTGCTGCTCTACTACACAGATGGGCCGTGCTGTCATAAGGGCTTTACATGTTTAATAGTTTTTAACCAGGCACCATTTAAGGGTCTAACCTCACAGAACATTGAATCTACCCAGAGTAATTAACAATACACTTGAACTGCAGAATCAAATGCTGTTTATTTGGTGAAAAAAAATTAAGAGCATTGGACTCCTTGCACATTAATGAATGCGTGTAAAATATATGATTATGCATTAACTCACTGTTTATGAATGTAGCCAGAGGGAACTGCCTCCTAGCTCAGAAGAAGGGATGGGGTGGGAAAAGAAGACTGAATGTACAGTGGGCCCTTCTAGAGGTCCATTATTAACTCTCCACCATATTCCTGTTTACAGGCATGCTCCTGCTCTTTCAGCATGCCATTGCTTACCTTTGACTCTAAGGGTCTTTGTTTCCAAGCAATAAATATTTCAGACTCCAGGGAGCAGACAGGAAGATCATACATGACTCCAAAAAATCCTTTACTGTTGATAGATTATTGTAAGCACTTATTCATTATTAGCTGAAACACTGCTGACTGCACACTTAATAAATAGCCTATTTGTTCTTTCCAACTGAAGCAATGCTGTAAAAGGACTTTTGAAGAGAAGATCATTAAAAACATAAAGACAGCACACAGCAGGTAATTTGCAGAATGTGGTTTCAGTTTTCTGTTCATTGCAACACAATCAACAAATGCTGCATCAAAATTTCTGCTGCTTCCATAAAATTTTTGTGTAGGATCAGGTATTCATACCCCTTAAAAATGAAGTTTGCAAGAAACAAGGCACTGAGGTGAACTATAACTACACTTGTGTAGCTTTATAATAACATGGTCTAATAATTTTTGTCTTCTTTGGGCAAAACCAGCAGCCTTGGCTCTCCCGGGGAATAAACGTTGCCCTGAAGCTCAAGACAACAAACAAGGTAAAGAGCCCACTTTGCTGCACCAGCAAGTTGTATTCACAAAAGGTATACAACTGACCATCCCCCCTTTTCCCCACTTTGTTCTTAAAATGTTTCATTTAGAACAAAAAAATATTCACATCAAAAGTTCTTTTGTCTTAAGTCAGTCTGTATAAATATTTTCAGTTCTGCCCTCAATCATTGTTAATTAATCACTGCTTTTAAGACCACACTTAATAACCTGTGTGCAAGATAGCTGTCTCTTAATGGCTGCAAGAAGGAAAACAATCACAATTTAAATTGCTTAAAAGGATTCCACACAATTAAGAAGTGGATTACAAACATATTGTACAGGAGGAAGAGATTAACGGGAAAGGAAGAGACAGAAATATTCAAAACATATGATTGGAGAGTTAAATTTAAAAAAGCACAAACCATACTCAGCAGTTAATGATAGTTAATTTGCAAGCCTGACATGTATCTGAGCTAATACTTAACTGATCCATTCCTGTAAGAAAAGTAACTATACCATGTGTATGTATTCTTCACTTTCAGTATTAAAAAGTCCTGAAACAATGGGATATCCAAAAGTTTCTAAAATGCTTCTGAAAAAATTAATGTGCAGAGTTTGTATTCAAGCACAATAAACCCTTTTCCCCACGAATAACGAAGGGAAAACATCTCTAATGGTGCCTGTTTCTTTATGGCATTGCATGGCAGTGTCACTGCAGCACAACTGAGCACAAACGAACTGAACATTAACAACAGAGTTTACTTAGGTCCTGCAGTCCATCATGCCTTCACTTTATCACTTTGACTGAAAAAACAAACAACAAAACAGCCAACAAGTCGAGAAGCCCGCATCCATTTCAGCCAGCATTACTTAACATGTGCAGCTATTTTTGAACTTCACCACTGGGCAGCTCACTGACTCAGAGGTGCTGATGGTTTGTTTTCATTTACTGTGAGAGTAAATTATGCCACTTATCTGCAAACGCATCTCTCATAGGTGCCTCATTTTATTTCTGACGCTGGACTTTGCTGAACAGCTGCATGCCTGCCCTCACAGCTGGATGCAAGCTGCTGGACAGCTACACCACTCACAGCAGAAGGAAAACAGAGGTAATGATATGCAGTGAATTGGGCCTGTTTGAATGAGACTAAATATTTGGATTAGAGTCAAATTCTTTCTATAATACATGTTGCAGGCATATGTGTGACAGTCAAAAGATGATTTCATTGGAGGAGAAATATAACATAAAAGAATAAGAATTACTGAAAATGCATGAGAAAGGAAAACTAACTACCAAAGTGTTTCTCACACAAATTCAATTGATTCCTTTCTTGCAGTCCTAATAGAATTAATTTTCTAGTAGAGCTAGTAACTGCAGTCTGGCATGCCTCAAGTATTGTAGAAGCTTTGATTTGATCACTGTGACTTGTCCTCATTTCCCCAGTTTTGTTCATGCACCTTCCTTTTTTTCCACACAATGAATGTAGTAACATAAACATCATTCCAAGACATTTTAATGTATCAGAATCCTCTTATTTAAGATTTTGTGCTACTGGGACACATGTTATCCTTTGTTATGTTATCCAGAAACAAATCCCACACTGATTCTGCTGTCGATGACAGCTATAGAACCACACAGAGTTTACACTAGTCTAACAGCAACTTTTTCTATAACCTTGTGATAAATCATGTCAACAGCACCAAGACCTCATGGCAAGTTTTGATCCTTCCATGCTGTCAAGCTTCCTTCTTCTGAAAAGCCAGGAAGGAAATGCAGGAGGAACATGGGGCACACTGGGTCCATCCTGAACAAGAAATTTGAAGGAGGTCCAAGATGTACAGTCCTACCTGAGACTGTGTGACCCCCTCTAGATATCAATCCACTTACAGAGATCACCTGGAAATTAGAGATTAAGTAACACCACCATTTTGAAATAGGTTTCAAATCAACTTTATATTACACTACTGCTCTTTGTTTTACATTCTCAGACCCTCCCATGAGAAGAACGACTTCTAACCAAGAGATGGCTGCCATTTACATAAACACAAGTATACCAAAATGCTACACAATGTGAGAAAACAACTGATGAAATATTTCAAAAGCTACATTGGCAACAACGAAAACAATTTTAGTCCCATCTCAATTATTCTTAAGTATTCACATTATCTAGGAATGCACAGTGTGTTAATTAATGAAAGGCTGCTCTTACTTTTTTTAAACTAAGTTTCCACGCTCTCATCATTGTGGTTCAAGTCTGAAAATGGTAATACATTTCTTTATTGTGGAAAAGGGTTACTATTTATAGTGTTTTCAGATAAGCCAATAAATCAGCTAATCAATAAATTGTTTGGCCACTTCTGGTGAGAAATAAGACAGCTATCTTAAAGACAAAACTACAAATTGTATTCATTATTTTGGATAACCACACAACAGTTGAGGTTTTAAGGCACCTTGGAGAGAATCTAATGCAGCCATCCTGCAGGGCCACCTGGAACAGGTCTCTGAGGGCTTTGGTTGGATCTTTAACATTTACAGGGATGGAAATTCCACACCCTCTCTGGGAAACTTTTGTCAGCGTCTGAGCATCCTCACAGTTAAAATTTCCCCCTCTTCCCTTCATATTTAAACAGAATTTCCTGAATTTCAGCTTGAGCCCATTGTCTCTCCTCCCATCACTGTGCACCACCAAAAACAGCCTGACTACATCCTCCTTGCACCCTCCTTTCAGATATTTGTACACATCAGTTCCCTCTGTGCCTCCTCCTCTCCAAGCTGAACAGTCCCAGCTCTCAATCCTTCCCATAGGACAGATGGGAAGCTCCAGTCCTCTAAACATCTCCATAGTGCCTTCCCTGGACTGGTTCCACTATGTCCACATGTTTCCTGTATGAGGGAGCCCAGCACTAGTGCAAGAGCTCCAGATGTGGCTCAGCAGTGCTGAACAGAAGTGCAGGATCTCCTGCTCAACCTGCTGGCAGCACAGTGTCCAGTGCAGCCCAGGAAGCTGTTGGCTCTCCTTGCCACCAGGGCTCACTGATGGCCCACATTTATGTTGCTTCCTCAACCTTTTCTATTCTCTGAATTACTGTTCCATGAATGCTGCTTATTTTTCAGTGCTGGTTATATGATTTCTTTTTATTTGAGACTTAGCTCATACCAGTGAAAATTCCTCTCATTAGTCAAACATTAACAGAATCATTTAGTTCGGCAATCCAAAGAATCTTTCAATCCTAAGCTTGCTGTTTTTTTAAAAAAGGAAAAAAAAACTGTGGAAAAGGGTGGGTGGATTGATAACAAAAGAATCATCCAAAATATGCTACATAAAGACGGTGAAAATGCATCTGATCTAAATGATGGATTTGACAAACAGGCAGAAAGAAGAAACATCTTAGGAAATGAATGGAAAAATTTTCATTGTGTAGCACAATTTTTTGGTTGACCACAGATCATAACTTATTCAGTCAGGTATGGATATTTCCACAATTATTCACAGTCTTGGCTCATTCTCCATCACTCTTCCCAACATGTTTTTTGCAAAGGGATGAAATGTAATGAACACATCCATGTGTTCTGTTAAATTATTAAAAATGAGACTTCTAATTCAAGGAGTCATTGGCTATTTCCTTTAATTTTTTTTTTTTTAATTTACAATTTCCCTGCATTATGCCTATATCACTCCCAAAGTTTACTGACTGCTTAGTAACTGAAAATTATGTAACTGGTTAAAAGCTGGTTACCTCTTTGTACCTGCTTGTTAACACAAGCAAGCAAACTTTGTCCAGTTGTCTGGGAAGCCAGCAGCATGGGAAAGTATATTTGTGCAGTCTTCCTGCAGCTTAAAAAGCCACAACTAGTAAATGTAAAGAGAATTCAGAACTTTGATATAGCACTTATATATATATATATATGTATATTTTTTTTTATATGTGTATACACACATAAAAAATTCAAGTGGCACACTACTTTGACCCTCTTTCTCTTTTTCACATGATTTCTACATTTATTGCAGGAACTCAGTGTCTTTGTGCTTCCAAGCATCACAGGAGTTAGGCTGGAATAGGTCAATAGCAACTGAACATTACTAAAGGATGGACTTAGAGATGCTCACAGTGGTCACAAAATCTTGGTGGGAAAGCAGGCTCAGAGGAATACTGTACTTATATCTCACATGGCATTTGAGAAACCTTCAAGCTGAAGGAGTCAAAAGAAATTGTGCACTCAAAAGTGAGGGCCCATAGAATAACTCATGGCACCCATCACTTGTTGTGCCATATATCAGCTTCCCAGAATCTCTGACAAAAACCTGGGTGTCTCATCTCCCCTGCAGCAAACACACATGGCTCAGCCAGATGTGCGGCATGAAACTTTGGTCCAAGTGGACAAAACAATATCAGCACAAAAGAAAAAAGGTCACCTGTGAGGAAGAGTAGTGGCATCTTTTAACAGAAAAAAACCCAGAGGAATAAAAATAAAATCTTTCAAGAGTATGGAATATTTTGCCCTTTTTACTCTTTATTCTAAGAACAAACACTTTGCTTAGCAGTCATGAGTGTTTTAAAAGCATTAAGACAGTTAACCAAGCCTGACACTCAGCTGGTGTTTTAGCTACTGCAAAACACAGGAATAGAGAATGAAAAAGCTGCATCTGGCTGGCTTTTTAACTTCTGAGTGACCATGACAAGTTGTTAGTTTATTTGCTGACTATAAACTTTCATCATTAAACTAAAAATAAAACAGCTTAAAGATTAGCTACAAATAAGCAAAATTCCAAATGAAAACATACTGGTAATGATCTATAGTTTAACTCTTTTTGCCTGGAAATGTTTTGGGTTTTTTTCCTAAGGAATAAATGCAGCACGCAAGGAGTCATCTGTTTTTAAAATAAGATAGCATTTCTTAAACTTACAATTAGAGTTTTCTGCAACCAGAAGCTGGAACAGAGGAAAATAATTTTAGTCATAATATCTTGTGATAGAAAGTTGTTTGGGGTTATGATGTCCCCTTCCAGTGAAGGAAAGATATGGAGCCCAAAGGAAAAATGTCAGATACTTAACACAACTGGAGCCAGAAGGTTTCGAATCTCCAGAAAATGTCACTGATTAGATAACATGTGCCTAACTGGACTGATATTAGACAAAAGTACTTCTATCTCCTCTAAAATAAACAAAGAGATGAGAGAAGAACAGAGAGGAGGCTTCTGGATTATCACCAGAAAAAGAAGAGAAAGATTTGGTCACCCTGATGGAAGAGAAGTAAACTGCCCTGAAGAAGAAGATCTAAGATTCTTCAGAGGCAGCTGAAGAATTTGGAATTAATGGATATACTGAGAAAAAAGGAGTAACACCAATCAACTCAGCCAGAATTACCATGGGAGAAGAGAGATTTAAAGAAAATATTCCCAGTCAAAAGAAGAGAAGCATGCATAAAGAATGGGTCAGTTTTTCAAACCACAAGGTGTGCATGGCTGTGAGAAAGAGTGAAGCTCCTGTGTCTATAGTACAAAGTGATGTGAGGATACATGCTGAAGAATCCTCAAGAAGAAGAGGAAAAAATTTAAAAGTTTTCTGGAGAAAAAAACAAAATCATTGCAGGGTTTGCAACAGGCAAATATTAAAAGATAGGATTACTGTACATGTGCAAAAAGTCACATTTTACAGCAACTAAAGGCAAGTTCTATCTACTAACTTACATTGAGAAGAAAAAAAGAAAGGATTTTACTAAAGTAGAGGAATGAAGCTAACTGCTAAACCTAGAAATGAAACATTTGTCAAGAGGATACAGATAAGGGCAAGAGATAAATGTTGCAAGACTCTTCTTGGACGAAGTTAAAATAATATAAGCTATATTTACCTGCCATTTATCAAAGAGAACAAATCCAGTGGATTTTATTTCAATCTTCAAAACCTTCAAAGTAGTTCCATGAAAATTCATGTGTACTTACAAACCAAGCAGATTTCATGTCAATCTCACTGGTCCCTTAATTTTTGATGCTGCTATTTTATCATCACAAAGCTATTCAAATTCAACAGATTGGCTTCCAAGCTAGTTAAATCACCAAAAATATTAAATATTGTTTATTATTATTATTATTAGCCTAGATTTGGCAAAAGTCAACCAGACTGCACTACAAGTTACATATATTAGAATTTATATCTTTGAATTGCTACCACACGTGCCTCAAATTATATCAGGGAGGCACCAGTTCCAGCATTGAGTCCCTGTACATGATACATTGCAGTGTAATTTACAGCAGACCTTGCACATTAAGCTTTCATGGTGGTAGCTGTGTGTTTCATTACTTTTTAAAGAGAGATTTGGATGACACTGATTTGTCCCACACACATGAAGCTTACACATAACTGCCTGTGTTAGTGTCTCTCCGCTGATTCAGGTCATGTTTTCTGTTTCTCTCCCTGACTTTTCTTGGCCAAAGGTGCCATTCATTTGCTTATATCAGACTTTCACCTTATAATTTGGTATATCACTGTATATATCAGTATTTCAGCTCCTAAGCAATATTTCATACTGTAACTACATTGGTTTGCTTCTCCACCCTTGTGCACCAACACATTGTGCTTTAATCAAGGTTTGAAACAACAAACCCACCCACTCAGCTAGCCAAATGCCAAAATGTCTCCAGATTTTTTAGCTTTCTTTTGGCTGTAAAATGATCTTCCAAACACAAACAGGCAATAACCATCATAGCTGGCTTCTCAGGTTTGCAAGCAAGTAAACAATTTTTTAGATACCTCTTCAGCTGCAATGATGTGTGCCAAGCTGCAGCAGCTCATGGCTGTTCATAAGAACCATGCAAGATGCATCAAGAGCATCAAGAAACCACTGCCTGCAAGGATGAAGCAGCAATGAAAACGCTGCTGAATTCAAAGCAGAAGGATGTCTTCCTCCCCTTTGCTACAGAACACTAGGGTTAGGCTCTTTTCAGGCCAACTTGTCACATACTACCAGGCATACTACCAGAATGTTGATATCAAGGATAATCCCACTCATTGCACCCTGTGGCAGCACAACCAGAAAAATCCTAGTACTTGCTGGTGGGAAGGGAGAAATTCAGCACACAAAACTTGAGAAGGACTCGGAAAAATCAGTCTGTTGGAGGGACAGAAGGTGGAAAGTGTTGAGGTTAAAGGCTTTGAAGTTACTGAGTGATCTACAAGAGGAAATGGACCAGCTCACACCAAGACCAAAGAAGACACGTGCCTTTCTTCTGGAGGCAGAAGAGTAAGGGACACAACACAACGCATGGCATGAAGGCAGCATCTGACAAAACACACTTCCCCCTCACACCTTTCTTGTCTCACTCATTTTTGATCTACATGTAGATTTAACACAGAGGCATCTCTTTTTTTTCATGTTCAAATTCAAGCCCTCATCAGTCACTGCCTCCGAACACAACAGGAAGAATGCCAGCCCAACTATTTTTCACTCTGGCGCTTAGGCACAGGCTACATTTTTCAAGCCCTGGCTTCAGCTTTGCTCTCTGGTCCAGTTCCTTGAGACGACACGACAGCTCACTCACACCTCATTCTGCAATGTGCAGAGAGAACTATTTGTTCTCTTGCTGCAGGGGCGTAAAAGCCAAGCTGTCTTGGGACTCCAGGGCAGCCTGAGGCTCACCCTGCAGCTACAGCCTTCAGCAACAGCTGGCATTGCTACAGCACGATAAAAGCAGCGAAGACGCCTAAGACAATTAAACAAATTGATGGTCTTGCTAGTGAACTTTGGTGCTTTAATAATATTTATTGCTTGAGAAGAGATAAATCCTTCCAAGATGGGTAAAGGCATTACACTATCAAGAACAGTTCAGTGTGGAGACAGGAGACTGCTCTGCACATTACTGCCCACCATACCAAGGAGACACTGAGCAAAACACAACTAAGAGAATGTCAGCTAAAAACCAGCCCAACTAAACAGGTTTTATATGAGGCATCTTGGGAGTGGAGGAGTGGANTAAAGGCATTACAGTTATCAAGCACGGTTTAGTGTGGAGACAGGAGACTGCTCTGCACATTACTGCCCACCATACCAAGGAGACACTGAGCAAAACACAACTAAGAGAATGTCAGCTAAAAACCAGCCCAACTAAACAGGTTTTATATGAGGCATCTTGGGAGTGGAGGAGTGGAAAGGCAACAGCTCCACTGTTTTCACAGCGTCCCTGTGGAAGGACTCAGGAGCACCTTGAGCCTGATAATCTGCATGTCCAAGGGCACCCACACAGCCTCCTGGCATTGCAACCCAATTCCCCTCAGCACAACTAGGACCCTCAGTGAGTCTAAAAGCAGCATTTGTCCTTGCATATTGTACAAGAAAGCTGAGTGCTGTGCACCCCACAGCATAGAGGGGTTTTCTTANTATTGTACAAGAAAGCTGAGTGCTCCTTACAGATTCCCTGCTCTCACCCCACAGCAGAGAGGGGTTTTCTTTGACCACCATTCAGTAGTCCACTGGTAACTGAATCTAGTCCCCAAAATCATTCAAAAAGCTGTTTTCTTTCAATCTGCGCTAATAAAACTATACAACACTACAAACATTTTCCATAGTGGACTCCAAGATGTTTGGTGCTCTAGCTAGAAACACTGCTCCTTTTGTTTTTACATTACAGCAAATCCTTTTAGACACACTTCCCATTAAGCTACTGAATATTTTTGTCTTCTATTTTCTGCAAGAAGAGCCCTAGAGCCCTTTTGAAATCTAAGCAAGAGACTTATGACCAGCTATTGGGTGAGTATTATCACTACAGATCTAAGCACATTACAAAATCAGACTCATGAGAAAACCAGAGCAATGGCCAGGGAACAATTTTCCCTACTGTAACTGTTCCAATACACAGGCAGACTGCACAGGGAAATCAGCATTAACAGGAGCTATAGGACCCACATCTCTCAAGTGGGGAGAAAAAAAGACTCCATAGAGGGCAAAATTTCCTTTCCATCAAAAATTTAAGCTAAAGCTAAGGAAAGGAATAAACCAACTATTCTGATAAGCTTTGTCAGTCCATGTCTATTGATCTTATTAATTGAACATATTCTCCCTTTCTGCCCTACGTCTGAGAAGTGCAGGGCAGGTAAAGCAGGAGTAGAAGTATGACACATGAAATCCAGCAATGCACAGTGCCCATGCTGCTGAAGGCTTTTCTCTTAAAGGGCTGACACAAATGCTCATGTTTCAGTTAAGCAAAGTTTTCAGGGACAGGCAATATCTTTTATTAGACCAACTGATACAGTTGGAAAAAACAGACAAGCTTCTGGGCATAAAAAGCCTTTCCTGCACTGTCTTGAAGAAGGATTTGTTTGTCTGAAGCATCTGTTTTTTCCAACTGTATTGGCTCATCTAATAAAAGATATTACCTCTCTGTGCAAACCCTGCCCCCCTTGCCAGTCTTTGAATATCATGGCTGTAGCAGCAATACTATTACAATTACTTTAGTACTGATGGTTTGCAGTACAGACTTCTGCATTTGGTCTGACAGGCATCAATTCGTTTCACAGAGAAAAGGCCACAAATTTAAAAGGCAATAGCTTATTATGGACCATACTCATTGCCAACATGGGCCAGTGTAAAGCTGATGGTGAAAAAGGCCGAAAAAATCCCCACCCCAAAAATCATTCCAAGTCCTGTTATTATAAATCATCTTGGGAAGCAACACTTTCACATGTGATCTACACCCTAAAGGGTTTATCATGAGGATACACATTTACATAGCAGATAGAAAAACACAGAAAAGCCTTTCAAGCACTGTGGGCCTCAAGGAAGGTCTTTGTGTCTCTCGTACTTTGATGTTCTGAGTACTTCTGGTGGAAGAGATGAAGCAGCTGTCTGACCTGCTGCATGGGCAGGCACTGCTGCTAGGACGTGCACAAATACCTGAAAGATCATGTTCAGCTCATTAAGACATACTTTTTTTCCCATAGTCTGCCACTGAGTTTAGCACAAATCTAATTGAAAAGCATTTGTACTGCAAATGAGAAAAATCAGTTCTCACCTTCAATTTCAAATACACTGTTATTTATTATAAAACAGGCCATATTTAACTACTCTTCACTGCTCTCTCTGCTCTCTCACAGGTGAGCAGATTCACCATAAGAAGGGTGTCAGTAAGAAAGCCACAGTTAAATAATTCTTCAGTGAATTACATTTTGTGGACATATGCTCTTACTAAGATATAATCTGAGCTTTATTTCAGATGTCTATGAAGAAAAATGCAAAGCATTTTCTATGACATGTCTGAAGAATGGTAGAAATTTTTATTACAGATTTGTATGCATTCAAATTACAAAAGAATGATCTCTATTACTGTTTGACTCAGTGGTGTAACTATGGATTAACCACAGTGGTTAATCCATAGATTAATTCCAATGGAATTTCTCCACAGTTTTGCTTTGCCACTCAAATCAGAGTGGATGTGGTAATTATCATAAAATTACTCGATATTTTATATATTGTAGTTCATATGTATCAATGACTGCAAAATTGTTTTTCACCAGGAAATGTTTCAACTCTACAGGATGGCTGATGTTTTGCATTTTTAAAATAAAAATAACAGCTACAAAATAAATTTATTTTGTAAGCAGAATTTTTATAAGCTGATCTGGCAAATATTTGTCTCTGACATATATTTAAAACCTATTAATACATACTTATGCAAATATCAATTACTCTCTTGAACCTTCTTTTGGGGGTAGGAAGTGGAAAAACAATTTTTAAAGAAGTTTATTTACAGAAATTAACTAATAAAACAATCCACAGCCTGACTGCACACCTGAAATAGGCCAGACTGACCAGAAATGCAATACCAGAGGACTATAATTTTGAAAATGATATGGGGGTCGAGAGAAGGGGAAGGAAGAAATTAATTTCTGCATGCTTCTGAAAAGAAAAAACCAGTAAGCTAAAATCCCTAGGACTAAGTCGCTACACTTTCCCCCACACTGGGGAATTTTAGGGTAATGAGCAAGACTTTTTCCTCAAAGCAGAAGTCGTATTATCAGAACTAAAGTCTCAAAATATTTCATTCATAATATGCTGTTTCTTCCCTTTGCTTTATAATTACCTGCAAAAACTAAGTGAAGGTGAGACACAAATTTTGTTCCACTGAATATCAAACTTTTACACTCATGTCATGGTAAACAAGAAGGAGGCAACCGAACAAATCAGCTTCAGAAATTGTGTAACATTGGAATAAAACTGCATTTTTGTTAACCATGCCACCCTGGTGTGAGCTGATCTTCCAAAGGGCTTGTGTGGTTTGAAGCTGTCTTCCCATCCAGGGTGTGGCACAGCTCAGAAACCACAGATATCAACCATTAGTTGCTCGGTACCTTGGTGCAGCAAATATTTGAAGGAATGACCTCTGATTTTTTTCTATAGGCATCACACATTATATACTCAGTTTATAGACCTGTGCTTATGAAACAGAAGGTAATTTTCATGTGTTCTCACACCTGGGCTAACAGTAATTAATATTATTTATGTATCATGTGCTTTCAAGACTGCTTCAGGACATTTATGGAGAACAGGTCAAGCAGTCTCTCATGCAGTCCTTATCAGATGAAGAAGGGCTTGTAACTGATAATTGCCAAAAGGTATTAGTTATTTTGTTCATGAAATTATTTCTCTGCATGCTCTGCAGAACAGGCACCATTTGATGAACACCACAGACAGGAGCAATGCAGCCATTCTTCATCTAACTTCTCATTGCAAGGTTAGTATTGATTTTCTTTGAGCACTTTTCAATCAGCTCCCAGCCACACACCTGGTGCATAGACTATCTCCCTGCTTCATAAAGAAGAACAGTACTTAGCTGATGTTCCCCCCGCCACATGTGGCTTATTTGAAAATGGAGGAAGAAGGAACTCCAAAAGACACAGGACTGAGATAACAGCATTAATGGATAATGAGTTGTCTCATGGCCACATTACACTCCAAGACTCATCTGGTCTCTAAGTGAGCCACACAGTGTTGTGTGTTTCTATTCAGAGCCATGGAAAGGATAGGTTTTCTTTATACCTCCTGCTTTTGTTGTGTCAAATGCAGATATTGAGGCATGAAACGTACCAGACATCACAGTTGGTTAGCACAAGTTGCCTGAAATATACTAAAACTCCAACCAAGGTATTTCAGATGGCATGGAATATAATGATCTAAAAGTCCATGTCCCTCTTGGACACCTTTCAGCTATTCACAGTATATACAGATGGAGCAAGATAGAAAATTACATGTAGCAATGAGATTGATGAATTCCTAGTTCTATTTAATACCCCAGGCTCCATGTTAAGCGGCCTCTAAGCCATCCTCGAATGCCAGGATGTGTGGGGAAACAAGGAAAAAGTCTGCTTGACCTGAACTGGAAAGAAGTTTAAAACCTCTATGCACAGTCTGCGTAAGAATATTAGGGAAAAAAAATACAGTAAAATTCTTCATGCAAATTGCCATCTGGGCCAGGAAGCTGAGCACAATACTGTTTTCATCATCTTTAATGATGCACAGTTTAGTTCAGGAGGAGGGGAGAAGGAAATGGGACCAACCTTTGACCAGTATGACAGCAGCATAAGTAATCCCTTATTGCATTATGAAATGATTCATACATGGGGACCTGCTACATTACTGGCCTGTTAACAGTATCACAGCTCCTTACTTGGACTTTTCTTCATTTTGTTTTACATCAGACAAGCCTATTGCTGTCATTTGTAAAGAACAGAATAGCTGCTACAGTTTTAATATCAAACATAGGAAAAAAATACACAGCAGCTGTTCATATTTTCTAGGAAGTCTGTTATAATAATGATGTCATGGAAAAAGGCTGGAATCTATTAAAGTGGATCAGACAGGCCAGCCATTCAAAGCCTTCAAACAATATGCATATACAAGCTGCACTATGTACCTTACATTAAAATAAAAACATGCAAATAGCAGAGTTCCTTAAAAATATTATTGAGATCAGGCAATTAAGGTAATTTCATAGATTTACTCCAATAAATTCAGTTTACTACTAGAACTACCCAATAAAGCAAAATACAAAAGCTCCAACCAGCTCACTGTCAATTAAGCTCACTTTCACCTATAAAAGCATTTAAACCTATTTTTAAATCACTGGCTCATGCTACATAGGAACAAAGAAGCTCTCCCAGCAAAAGAGCAGCAGTGAATAGTTTGGAAATTAATAATCCAACTTAGCTTGTGTTTTTCCAGACCCTACCAAGCCAACTATGTATGACTTCAAATTTTGAAGATTCTGGGTTACACTGATGAGTTCACATGTAAAGGGCATATATTACAGATGAAATATTATAAATCTGAGATCAAGTTAAAAGGACATTCTTAAATTTCTTCCTTTTCAGACCATCAAATAGATTTTGTACCTGCTAATTATAAAATACCAGGTACAAACCCCCTAAATCAATGAAGAATACATCAAGATTCAAAAAATTAATGAAACTACGAATCGGTTTAAAGTGGTAATTCCATCAGGTCATCTGAAGAGATCTGTTTGATGACAGCCCTGGTCAGTTTTGCATAAGTAAGCCTTGCTGCACTGATTATACTCCATATTCAGCTACATTCAACATTACAACTACAGCTACATACTTTAAAAAAAATAAAAAAATCAAAACTTACTATCAGAACTCCAATCCAAAATTCAAACTGCTAAGCAGAATTAAAACCCCAGAAAACAACAATCCAAACTTCATAGACACTTCCACACTGAGGCCATTAAACACCTCCTACTGCAAATGGGTATGTATGAACAAATTTGAGCTTACACAAGCCCGGCTGCCAAATCCAGTCCCCACTATCCTGCTCACATTTCCAGTCCCAGTAAAAGGAGGAGGTCATGCATGCACTAAAAGCAATAGGTAAGGTATGCAAGTGGCTCTCCACTTCTCTAAAGACTCAAAAGATTTGAGCCAGGGTACAATAAAATGGCTCTGAATGCCTTATCTTAGGCACCTCACAGTGTTCATAAATTTTTACTTTAAGCTGTTATTGCATATAATAAAATAGTGTTAACATTTCAGATGAACATTCAGGGCAGCTTATAAAATATTCAGTGATTAATGTCCTTGTCTCATGTTTTCAATTTTCATTGCTAGTGGAGGTCATGTGTTATGATGTCAGCTTGAATCTAGATTTCCATTTTGAGAAAATTTAATTTAAATTATGATCCTAAGGCATATGGTAAAAATCACTTAAAAGTTCCATACTGACTAAATTTATTCACTCTGCTAATAGGATAGATTTCACATTCTGGTGCCACTTACTCATCAAACAAACACAGTTTGGGTGGATGGTCCCAGACAGTAAAGATGCCATAGTTTGAATGTGCAGGAGCAGAACTCATCTATAGCAAGATTTAACAGCACACTTGCCAACCTTGAGTGCAGGGGTTTGCAAGACTCAGCCAATAATAGGAAATTAATCAAATCCCCAGAGCATGACATAAATTGAATCTGCCAAAAGGATTCAGAAGGAGGAAGAATAGAAGTCCTAAAAGAGATCTGAGCTGGAGGAAGGCTCAGGGCATATTTTCCTTGGGAGCTAGTGGGATGGACGTGTTTCTTGAAGCCTCTCACTAGTAAGACACTCACCCCTTTATTCTGCCATGCTCATCACACTGGAGAATTCCTTTCCAAATTGCACAGAAAGGTTTTATGACACAACTGAGATCAGAGGACAGCAGGTGGCCAGTGAAAGGACTACTCTCCTCTGCTCTGTCCACCCCACCCTTGCCCTCCTTCTATTTCCCTTGGACTATCACTGCCTTTTCACAACCCTGTTTGTGACACCAGCTCACACAACTAAACCACTGGAGAGCTACCTCTGTCTTCTTTCTCCCTGGTCCCTGCTCCCCAAAAGAAATCGTTTTCAGGTGGCTGTGCTCCCTGAAGACAATTCACTATGGGCCCAAGTAACAGTCAGCTCAATAATCTGATTGGTTTCAAGCCCAGGGTACAGAGAAACAATTTTCTGTATATTGCCATGCCCTTTTCTCAGGTGCATTGGTTCCATATGAAATATTAATGAAAAATTATTTCAGATTAAGTTATTAGGTTTGATGTTATTGCTTATTATTGTTTCTTCTTTCCATAGAAAAAATATTCATGGAATAACAACTAAGTTAAAGTCCTTCTCAAAGTAAAACCAAGCTCAAACAGATTTTTCAGGTATGTAATGCATGAAGCACTAGAATTATTATTGCTTTTTTCTATCATTTATTATTAATTTTTTTCCCAGTAATAAATGGTAGTGCAGGTATACAAATTAAATATTTCTATATAGCCTTTGAATTACAACAATTTCTTACAATGGCAAAGCAGTGGCAGAAACAACCAGTACAACTCACTGGAACTACGTCAAACCATCACATAAGGAAGGGCATTCAGAATTTACATAGTCACTAAAATTTCAAAGCTCATTTTGAATTGGTCAAGTGTTAAAAAATTATTTTTAAAAGAATGGACAATCTTCTGTAGCATTTTACAGCCAGATGCCTATAATGCAGTGTATGCCAGCTCAAATGTTTGGTATTACACAAGTATAATTCTAAAAACAAGGACTAGTACAGGAATTACATGGAGAAAGCATGGACCTACTCATGGGGTTTTTCTGTGTTTAATTTACTAAGGCAATTTTTTTCTTCCCAAAAATGATTGGACTGGCTAGGAACATCATAGAAGATGTCCAAGGTATTGCCTTCCTCCAAGGAGGCATTTTAAGTGCAGAGTAATAAAAACCCTTGAAAAGGTCTTTAGTGTGAAGCGATAAAGCCATTTACATTTATGCAGATGTACAACCAAAAGCCATGTATGCATTGCTTCTATTATTATCTTTGTACTCATTTCAGATTCAGGCAGATAAACAATTAACTAGGATACTGTAGAAGCAGGAGCAGCATTTGCTATCATGTAGTTAAATATGGTAAATAGATTACTAACCTTAAAATGTTTCAAAAAATATTTTAAAAAGTTCTTTGTTAAAGGAAATATTTCAAAACTCAGCTTAAAACACACTTTTAAGATAATAGTAAAAAGATTCATTTTCTGCAAGAATGAGAAGACAAAGATTTGGGATAGAACACAGAAAATAAATAGCATTTTGACAGTCTTAAGAATTCTTACACACCATGTTCCTATATAAGTAAAGATTAACATAGAAAAACTTAATTTGTTTAGTTTAAAATGTTTGGAAGATAACTTTTTATCTTTAAAGTTTTAATTTTTTTTTTCATTTTTTTAATACCTCCATGCAGCTTACTGGGATTTCAAGGTTAGCCCATCCATTTTTATAAGAAAAGGCTACAACTTTATTTTAAACTTAACAGGCATTCATTCTTTTTTCCTTTCAAAATCTAGGTATAAGTAACAAAGCATCAGAGTCTTATAAATTTTCTAACACCAAATGCAAATTAAGTAGTGAAACTGCTCTAGGAAAAGTTCCAAGAATGTAAACCCAAAGGAACTTAAACACAATTTCTCAACTTTGGGCTCTTTATGATACTGAGGCAAGGTAACAGAATACGGTGCAGTCAGGAAGCACTATCTTCGTATGGAAAAATGTTTAATTCTCCAATTTCAACAACTTCCTGTGTTATGTTTATAAGCTCCAAGATGAAATAGATGTATACAAAAAGGAAGAAACTGAAAGGATGGCAAGGGCTCTGTAGATTAAACAGCTCAAAAAGTTTTCAGTGCCCTGGAAAAGTGGATTGACAGTTCATAACTTAAAGGACATCACAGGTTTTGTAAGCATCTATCAAATTTCTGTGTTTCTCCATCCTTTACTTAGGGTCAGCTGCTTACCTGCATTGTCTCAGCCTGCATTTGAAGTAAAAAACAAACAACTCCCCTCAGCATGCGATAAGGTGAAACTGCTCAGATTTTGTTTTTATGTCAGCTCTGACTATTAGGCTTTACAACACTATCTCCAGCAAAGTGGGAGTTTTCCCATTATGAACAGAAGTAATTATTTAATCTTTCAACAATCCTCCTGAAAACACTCAAATCCTTTCTTCTTAAGCACTAGGCAGGAGTTTTAGCAGATTGTTTAAACAAAGAGCTGATGACTTTTGCTCTGCAGATCTACCTCTTGTTTACCCCAGGGGAGACATCAGTCAAAGAATGACAACTTAACTTGCTAGGTATGCTGCTATTTAGCACTAACCCCTAGGGGACTAGGGACATTTCCTGAACACGAAGTTTAGGTCTCCCAATGGGTATCTGAAAATATGACACAATGGCAAGCAGCCTGCACCAGAATCGTGCTGCCAACACCTGGTGTCTCTGTGCCCATTACCACCAGCACTTTCTCAACCAGCTCCCCCCTTTTCTGACAGAAGACAATTCTTTACAGATCTCTTCTTGACCGACATCCTAGGTACTGAGCATTCAAAACACTAACATCATTCAAACTTGAGAAAGGCATCTGTCTTTCTCAAATATCCTGCTTGTATCACTGTGAGGATCTCAAGTCATTTTTCTCCAGTTTTTCATAACGTAATTCATGAAGAGTGAACGCTTCTGTGTTTACTTTATGATGGTGTTTATTAATGACAATGGTCTTTATAAAAAGAATGTTAGTTAACTCAGTTCTTACCTGTAGAACTCTTAATTTTCAAGAGGTATTCTTGTCTCACTGTTTAAGTAAGATGATATAATCTACAACAGAGCAGAAAAATACATCAATTACATATGATATTGTACATTTAACATTCGTGTTGGAGTTCAGGCACAGTTTAGCAAACTGACAGATAAAATTCTAACTGTTTTCATTGTGTGGCACATATTTTATGTGGCACATATCAAGCAGCAATTTTACAATATTGCATATACTTACTAATAAAAGCTACCTTTTTCCCAGTGTTCCTGCTGAGACATGGAGATGTAAGAGTTTTATCTACCTCCATGCATTACTCATAACACTCATGCTGTGGTTAGATAGATTAAATAATTAAGGTCCTGCTGGCATGGTATTTCTTGTCACTAAACACCCCAATCAATTGAATTAGGTACTTTAGGAAGAGGTGCATGACTGGGCCAAGATGCACTCAACTCCCCTCAACTTCTAACGAGCTCTTCTGTAAAAACATGCAAAAACCCCCCATACTCCCTAAAAGCATGGATCTGATTACATCCCAGTGAAGCCTAATTATAAATTAACACCCTGAACTGCAGCTAAACAAAATACCGTGAGCTGGAGTTTCTACTAACCAAAAAAGGCTACCAGTCCAAAAAGCAGCAGCCACACTGCAAAAACATTCCAGTCATGACAACCCACATTTGTAAGCACCATCTCCCACTGAGGGCAGAAGCTATGGGCTCTAACCTTTCATACAAGTTGCTGAAAATGTCATAGGTATCACAGCCCTTCACATCTGCTGTTCTTTAATCTGCATCTAGTGCCAGAGTTGTGCCAAGTTTTTCATTTATTGTTCACTAAGGGCTCTTTGCTAACTTGATTTTGCAGAGAGACTGACGGAGTCAGACCAAGAAATTTTGTTATAAGAAACAGTCTGTGTGAACATCTGCAGAACTCAGAGAAGTTTTTCTTTCCTGGTTTGGGGTTTTGTTTTGTCGTTTTGTTTTTCTTCTTCAACTAACCTACCTAAGGCCAGCACAAGGTGCTTGTGTTCTAGGAGAATTTGCTGGCATAACCATGACAAAAAATTTATGCCTAGCCTACCTAAACAGCACAGCCCTGAGCCAAAAGCCAGCAGAAGAGAACAGCAGCAACACTATTTCACTGCTCAAATATCTGAAGGCCACAGTGTTGAGCCTTTGTTCTCTGTGCTGGTTCTCCAAGCTGGACAGGCAACCACAAGCCTCAAATTACACTTCATTGATCCAGGGAAACTGAGGTGGTGTTCAGTTTCAGTTCTGCAACCTGCGCGTTGACCTGCCTGTTTGTTGGCCTAAACAATGAGATTTCAGGAAATGAGGCGCTTGCACTTTGTCCAAGCCGTGTTTTCAGAGAGGGGGATATCTGCCTCCAAGGCCTTGGTTGGTATGGGAGGAAAGCACAACATCTGGACCCAGGCTCTTGCAGTGCATTCCTTCACTGAGAGAGTTTCTGCTTCAAATGCAGTATGACCAAAATCTAACACAAACCTGGAAACGGGAGGTGGTCTCAACTAGCTCAAATTATTTTAGCACAATGTTTTTGTTACCTCTGGTGAAAGTGGAGGATGTATTTAGAAAGAAGACAGAGAGATTACAATAGTTTGTTTGGTAATATTTTACAAACATATATTCCCACATTTGGAAGATTTCATACAGTCCATCAATACAAAATCAAATCCTAACCATCCACAATATAAAATATATAGTTTATATGGAAATCTGAAAAATTCGCATAATACAACATTAATAAGATACACAGTAATGGAGTGCCAGCAGTTAAATGTAGAAATAATCTATACGATATAAAAAAAAAAATTCTTCAGTTTCTCTACAAAATAACTAAAATTCTCTGTGCAAACTTTCCATTAAACTAAATGACAGATTAAAGTTGATCAAATGTGCAATGAAAAAATTCCAATTTGAGACTCAAGCAAAGACCTTTGTTTCTTTCTATTGTGCCATGAAAACAGTTCCAAAAAGATGCTTATAAATGACCCAGCTTAACCCCTCACCCACCACCCAAAAAACTCCATACAATAGGAAAAAAATGACACACAAGACATTTTTGAGAAACAATGTTCACTTCTCTCTTGAAAGTAAGAAACACTATCTCATTGTGTTCATGGATGGGAAATAGAAGCCTAGACTTTCAGTAATTTGCTTGCAACCATGAAGGAACTATAATCCGGTGTCTAACTCAATCTGCTGCAGCACTTTTGTATCAGTTTATCTTCCTTTTAGAGTCTGCATAACTTTAAAGTACTTTTGGACTGATGCCTGGCCTTATTCCTCCAAGCAACATTTTATTTTTTATTCTGACTAATTGATGTGCCCGATTCCATGTCCACATTCAGAAGGCACCTTCTGCTTGGAAAGAAATTCTAGTACTTCTGGACTTCAGGTTGAGGATACCCACCAGAGCCAAGCAAAGCATCTTTTGGGTTTTTTTTTAAACAGCCTAACACACTTTTTTGTGTGGTTTTCTTTAACAAAGGCTCTTGATTTTGTTTTAATTTAGATAAAAAGATTTATGAAATCCATGTTCATAACCCAGCAGCCACTTCTTGACAATGTGAAGCTATTTTTATTCAGCAACATCTGAAAAAACGGCTATGTGGCACAAGTTTAGGCAAGTGCTCCATTGCAATAAACCAGGATCCTGAAAAGGACAAAGAGGACAACATGTCATCACATTAGTTTATTCACTGTCTATTGCAAACACAGAGGAGAACTCTCCACAAAAAAAAAACCACTGTTGCAAGCTCAGTTCAGAAATCTTTCTTGCTCAGAGTACCTAAGATATGCTGCAATAATTTATTGGAGAGATCCAGGTGTATGTCCAAGAGTAAATTTCCTTTCCTACCCTTAGGTACCAGATAGTATTTTATTGTACAATAATGTCTTGGCTTAGTTTTTCCTTGTGCTTCACAGCATAAGAAAAAGAGACAGTAGAAAACAGAACAAATAGAAACCCAGCTGAGACAGCTCCTTCAAAACTAGCAACACAAAATATTAAGTTTCACCTTCTTATCTAGAATATGTAAATGTTTCAGATTCTGATCTCAGGCTGACTTCCACGACAAGAGCACTGTGGCTGCCTGGGGAGCTGCCGCTGTCCATCTGCTTTACACTGATACAAGACTGCAATCAGATCTGGGTCATCTCACCTTTGAGTCTGCCACACACATAAATTAAGGGATCACACACAGAAGTGGTTGTGCTAACTGCAATATAATTTACGAGCAAAAAATATTTTTAGCCTTTTCCCTTCCACCCACTAATGTGAAAACACTGATTTATCTACATAAGTGAAAGAAAAATTTCTTTATATTTGCTCTTTTCAGAGGAACACCCATGCAGTATGTTTACCCACATGTCTATGGAAAATAGAACAAATATACCCATGGTATATAAAATATACCATATAAAATACCAGAGAACTTTAATAGCTAATAAGCTATTAAAATAAAGTGAATATATTTTCTACTATTCAAATATTAAAAATATGTGCACCTAAAACTGTAGAATCATAGAACATTTTGAGTACAAAGGAACCTTTTAAAGGTCATTTAGTCCACCCTCTGTACTAAAAGCTTTATACTAGTCACATGAATATGCACTGCCTAATAATCACTCTAGTGGGTTTATACATGTTACTATTTGTGAAATGCCTGTGTACATCCTCCCGGATGACAGAAGGATTTAAAAAAGCAGCCACTAGAAAATGCATGAACAGTGTGATGTGCCAAGCTGCTGCTTGCTGGTAGCCCCTGCACTATTCCCTCATGCTTGTAATCACAGGTCAGTGGTATACTGGGTATGCTGGCAGGGAGCTGTGCTCCCTTCACTCAAATCAAACAAGTCCCAGGGGAAAGAACAATTCAGTATTCCAGCAACTGAACATGGAGCACTGACTTTGAATAAACTTTAACAAGGTGTTCATGGCTGAGAAATAACAGTGGGGGATCCCTAAAGGTTTCAGACTAATTGGCAGACGCCTTTCTATGTCAGAAAAAAATTAAATGCAAAACCCAACCCTTGTTGTTCTGAAAACATAACATACCACATTACAGAAATCCAAAGCTGCACCTCAACCAAAACATGATATGCTAAACATAGATGCAATACAAAAAGCATGAAAAAAAGACAGAATTGCTGGACTCACAGTTAAATAGCACATTCCGTCTTATGTTCACAGCTCCGAGTCACTGCAAACATCAGTTCATCCGCATGTACACAACCCAGGTTGTGACATTCCTGTGTCCTCTACCATTGTTTTCTTAGTCACAAGAAACACACACACACAAAAGTATTGCATATGGAACCAATCTTTCCATTCAGTTTACAGAATCAGTATTTTCTTTCATCTCTCTTTTTATAAGTTAGATTTACAGCACAGAATGTGGCAAAAAGACAGCAAATGACAAGTTGGTGGAAGCAAGAGACAACTCCCATGTGGGTCCCTATTTTAAAGGGCATAGAACTAGACAACAGTCAAGCAGTTGGACCAGCAGGATGTCCTTACTTTTCAGCGTCTTAGAGAAGGTTGGCTACAAGCAAACATAGTTTTTATTAAGCTGATGGTTTTAATAGCCACCAAATTAAATTGAGGATGATTAGAACGGTCTTTATTAAATGTTAGCTGAGACAATGAACGCCACCACTCAAAGACCAGCATGAACATAAGTTACACTTCTGCTGTGTCTGACAGATGTGCTCAACAAAATTCTGCAGTTCTGGGCCACTCGGTGCCATCTGGTTACTTTAATAGTGGGAACTATCAGGGGTTTGGGGTAAATCGCTCATGGGGACAAAAATGCAACAGCTCCCACTCATAGCCAGAATTCCCTAATTTGGGAAGTCACTTTGCTTGCTCTGAACACAGCCATGGTGTAAGCCTCCTAGGAGGGGCAGGAGGCTTTCAGGCTCTTCTAGCTCTGTCGAGGTACCCCAGGCGACAAAGAACTGACTTGGTTCCATGTGTAATTTCCTGCATTAAACTTGCACAGAGGAGCAAACCCACTACGGAAACCAGGGGAAACAGGGCAGCAGGGAAAGCAACATTTAGTTGCTCCCTGCAGAAGAGGGGCAGATTTTCAGACAGAGCAGTGGCTGCAAAGCCAAGCTTCGTATTACAAGTGAGGGAACTGCTTCCTGTTGTTTGATCTGCCCACTTCAGTAAAAGAGCACTTGCTAAATGCGGCATCAAAGGCACTCTAATTGTCATCATTACTTCCACCTGTCCCCTGAAATACAACTCCAAATACCATCTAAAACCTCAGCCCCAGAGTGGCAATGGTATGTGCTGCTGGTCTAATGCTACAACATGAGCAGTCTCGGTCACATCTTGAGGATTATTCTGCATGAGACACTGCTCTGACGTAGAAGTAAAAGGTTAGCACCCTGTCCCCTAAGTAATACATTTGCTCTCTATGACCTATCAAGATCAGGTGTTCAAACTTCCTATTCAAAGAGGAAATTTTACAAGATTATTTTTGAGGAGTTAGGTTTTATTTTATAAGCTCTTCATAAGAAATGAATGTCTATAATCATTGCTGCTCCTACTGAATAAAATCAGACCAATAAGTGAATAGGCAAGCAAACAAAACAATGCAGTGAAAGTGAAACTGACTGGAAAATTGTAATACAGCCATATATATCATCGTAAAACTTTTACCAACTGTTCAAATAACTTCTGAAGTTAATTACTCTAAAAGTTAGATAGAAATACACTAATGTATCTAATGGCATAAATTTTTGCTTCCATAAATCTCCATCTCTAGTAAAGCCTATAAATTACCTGCATCATTAAACCTCAGCAAGCCCGGCAGTGAACATAAAATTTGACTGCCTACACATCAAAAATCATGACAAAAAACCCCCATAACAATATGAAGCAATCTAGACAAACTGTTTCAAATAAACTGAATCTGAAAATAGGCAGGATCACACTTACTTGAAAATGCCTGGATCTTTATATTCTGGTTTAATCCAGAAGAACACAGTCCAGTTTCTCAAGCCTGGCAACCAAGAGACCCACAGGGCAGCCTGGGAGCACTGGTGGAGCTGCTCTGTTTGCAGGGATTTTGCAGGGGAACAAGCTGTGTGTGAACTGCCAGCTAAACTCTGAGTGGGCAGCACATCACGCAGTACAGGGAAGGTGACTAATTGGCAGAGGACATGAGAGCCTTTCAAGGAGAGGGAGAATTCATGGCAGACAGACATCTTTCCTGCTCTTATTCCACTCTGCTCTTCCATATTAATGGAAAATATCAAACTAACCAGGCATTGCACAAGGAAATTGTTACTTACATTTCCCTGTCAAAATAAGGCCACATTTTATTTCTGTGATACGCCACAGCAATAACACATTAGTCAACATGCAAAATCCTAACAATACTAATTCAAAAATAACACAAGCCACGTGTTGGCTGGTGTTCCCCGTAGTCTTTGTGTAAAAAAGATGTTGGAAAACATGTAGACATGACAAAGCTGCAAGATTTCAGGCTCCAGCCATATTCATACACAGACTTCATGAGAACCTGGAGCCAATGGTTTTGCAATCCAACCATGGAGCAGCCTTTTACACCTTTCTCTCTGGGCTCTTGCCTGAATATAACAATCTTGAAAAACTGACACCCTGCTTTATGACTCACTGAAGTGTTTTGAGTTTGGGAAGTCACATATGGAAGTGCACTATGACATGCTTTTCTGGTCTACAAAAAAAGCAGTAACTAAAAGCAGAGGCCATTATGGACCAGTTTGGGATGGGCAAACTACTCAAAACACAGCATTGGGTCTAAATCCAACCACTGAGTCCTGTCTGTTTTTTCCCACTTTTTTCCATTTGAAAGGATCCACGTGAATTGCAGCCCTATTCTTAAGTTCACCCCTTCCCATTCAATGCTGACTTTTATTTTCTGTGTTTTCCTCCCTCTAAATATTAACCACAACAATGTCAAGAAGAAAATTCTTATGAAATAGAAATACAACACTGGCAGACTGTGAGCATCAAACAGCTGAACACTTCCTTCCTTCTTTACTAATTACGCTGAAAAGAATTTACCTTGGCAGAGTCTTCAAAACTCTACTATTAATTTTCAAATATTCTTTGGTGGTGAAGCCTGTTTAGATCTAGAATTGTTTCTACTCAACTTCTTCTATCTCCCTGAGACTTTTTATCTTCAGACCTAAGTTAACCCAAGCACCAAACTCCTCTAGGAAGTTTCTCTCAGATGTTTCTTACATGCATACAATCTGTAAGATGTCTTTTTTCCTTTAAAAAAAGCCAGAGGATGATGTTATGTTAAAAGCTTATCTAGTGTTTGTTTCTTCAGTGCTCTAACCTTTAAGTGTGGTTCTCTAAGGAGATGGATTTTAACTCTGTGTTTCTTGAGGGGAAAAAAATAATTTGCTCTTTTATATCCTTCAGTTTTATTTCCCTATTTTAATATTTAGCATCCTGAACAAGAACACAAATTATTCAGTCCCCACCACTGCTAAAAAACCCCAACCTGTGCTGTGTCTGTTGTTATACATCCTTCTACCACTTTTAAAATTACTATGCAATAACATGCTGAGGTTGTACACACTAGTTTCCCCCTTGCACTGAAATGACTTACACAGAAAAACAGGCCAGGATGCATTTTGTGTCATTATGTGTCTCTTAAAAGGTTTCTTCTAAGTGGCGATGTTTGAGTGGGACACCCTTGCCCTTATATCCACATTAAAATGAGCTTGAGTTGTCTGAGGCTACCAGAGGTCACTTTGCACTTCAACAGCAACCTGCAAGTGCCTGGGACAAAACTTGGGATATAAATTCTGTCTGCAGGCAAGCACAATGCAATTAGGGCTGCTGCCTTTGAGCACCCTGCCTCTGAGCTGCCATCACCTGCCACAGGCTGCAGCATCTACCTGGATGTCTGATGGCAAAAAGGTTCTGAACACATTATACCAGATATAATGATCCAGAAACACTCATGAGTTTAGGAGATCCCTTCAGCAGTGCTCATATACAAGCTGATGTACAGACAATGAGTGACAAATTTGCCCACAAAAATATTTCGATTCATGGCTTTTTAGCAACTTCGCAAAACTGAAAGCAAGAAAAAATAATTTTATGCCAAGATTCCTGAAAGGAAACAGAAACTACCTTGATGATGAAGCTTTTGTTTTCACATTTAGGGCCCACATGGAAGCCCTTTACACAGACACCGAGTAGGTACAGAGGGGGATTAGACATTGGCATTAGATTAGAACTCATTTTTCCTTCGAAGGAGGCACTTCTGGAACAAGAGCTTGTAGCACTTTGCAGAGCTCCCTGCTGTATTCAGGAAGGAAGTCATATCTAATTAAACTAGACAGAACAGATGCTTCATCATTTTAGCTGGAAAAGCCAGCGAGGGAGCTCGGCTAGCACAGGGACAGCCAACTGCAGCTTCCCAGCTCGCCAGCAGCCTGTAAAGCTGCTACTGGGGGGCCTTGGCATTGTATTCAAAGCCACTTTTAAGAGCCAATATCGTTAAGCTGTGCAAGATATGATGTACAGGGAGCCCCATAAAATCCTTTAATAGAAACAGCAGGCTTGTCTTGGAAAAGGTTTCAAGGAGCTGTGTACAGCAATATAAAGATTTTCAGCTCCCATAAGACACCAGGGCCTGAGTGCACAGGCTCCCTTAGCCCCAGACCTCACGAACTTTTGGGATGTTGTTTTCTGTAAAAAGGTTTGCATCATCCTCATAGAGCAAACACTGATATAATGATGACAGAACACTTTTTTCGCTGCTGCTCTGCTGTGTTAAACCATCAGAGGCAAGGTGAGATGGTTATCCAGCTAAAAGCCCAGCAGGAGGACAGGGCTGCCGAGCAAGCCGCCTGTGCCGTGTGTGCAACACGAATCTTACAGGGACACGCCTGCTGCTGGGACAGTACCATTTCCTGTCCCTGTGATCAGTTATTCTTAGATAAAGCACTATCAATTTCAACTCCCTCTAGGTGGAAGGCAGTCTGAGGCTGTCTTGAGGAGGAGCATAACACTGAGGGCCTTTCTACTCTTCTTTCTTCCATTACGAACAAATGTAATGACCCTTTAAGCAAAATCTCTGCAGTTCTGCCTGCAGCACCTGCAGTGCCAAGTATTTGCCATTCCCAGAGACCACAAGGAACATCAAGGAACACCAAGGAACTTCTGCTTCAAGGAGCCTCATTAGAAAGCAGAGATACCACGGATAAGTGGGCCTCTGCTTATGGTGCTTTACCTACCATGTCATCCAAAACTCCCTTATAAAACTCATCAGCACAGCATCACTGGCAGAACGTGACTATCACCAGAATATATTTTTTCCTGCTTACTGAAGTTCTTCCCAGCTTCTCCAAGCTACTCAAAGTCACCACAACTACTGGAGGAGAACACAACAGTGGCTCTAAGTGGGTCAAGAGAAGAACACCACCAGAAATAAGTCTGGAAAAAAAAATTACACCCTGGAGCTGGAAAACCCCTGATATTTCACATCTAAATAGGAACATCAGCTTAAGTATTCAAAGGGATAACCTCAAGAATTGCAAGCATCAACAATCAGAATACAGACCACCCACAGCTGTACATTGTATCTTCGTTTCTAAAAATTGTGTGAAATCTGGACCATCAAAAACACTGCTTGAACTGAAATATTTTTGATATTCATGTACAGTAATTGTACTTTCACTCCTGCTTTGAAGGGTTAAAAATACTAATGTGATCATTAGGGGGATCTCATCTGTTCAAAGCCAGAAATAATCAGAAACCAGGGAGGGAGTGAAGGAGGGCATGGAGGGAAAAAAAATAATACAGTCACCTTTTCCTGATGCTTGTTTTGTGCATAAGGACTAACACATATTTCACCCAAACTACAATTGCACATTGGAAAAAAAGAGAAGTCTTTGGAAAACAGTGAATTACTTTTTCATGACTGAGTATCTGGTTTATATTTGGGAAATACAGGAAATACATTCTACTAATCAGCCTTTTTATCTATTGCCAAAAAATTGAGAGTGCAGCTTTATAGCCAAAGCAAGCTGTTATTTACTTCTTTTATAATTCACCCAAACCCCTACATTAACACAATATTGCAAATGAGCACCTAAATGCAGAAACATTAAAAAAAAAAAAAAAGGGCAAATGATGAGTCCCTCTGGCCTGTGCACACATCCTACAGACTTCCTATTGTGAACCATTTTTACAGTCATTTTTCCCAGCACTATTTAATCTTACTAAAGCTCAAAAGTAAATCTTATATAAAACCACACATGCAATATGTAGGAAATATCATCTCTCCCTAGCAAATTCTCTAAGAAAATGTATATTTTAAATTTCTGCTGGCATACAGTATCATTCCATTCACACCCTTTCCACTTACAAAATTCGAGGTTATCATATATTCTAGCTACTTTAAGTGCATTCTCATTTTCCAAAACCCTTTTTTTCCCTACCAACATAAAAGATCCATTTGTCCTGGAGAATAGCTCTTGCACCTTACTTAAAGCACAATCACTACACAGGTGGCTTATGTGTGTGTAATTAATAATAAAAAAGTCTACATATTTAATCTATTTCATATACACCAAACAAGTGCACAGTTCATCAACACGAAGTAAATTCACAATATTTAGAGTGCTTCAGATTCACTACCCATATGGCCAGTCCTACAAAAACATGACTCATTGGACACCAGCTACCAAACACAGATACTTGCCACGCAACTGGAACAAGCATTTTATCAGAACTGGTAAGAGATAAAGCCCATGGAATCTTTAACACTGTTAAGTGACAGATAATTGATCCAGTTCCATGTTCTCTGCCAGGCAGGGAGGAATCCCCCAAGGAAGGGAGACATTCATGCAGGCAAGGAACACTTTCATTCAGACTTAAAGCAGGTAAGATCAAAAGAAAATTCAAAATTTATAATCTGGAGGAACAGAAATTAGAAATAAGCCCAGGTTTGAAAAATACGACATGTTTTGATGAAAATACAGCACAATAGTTAATGTATTGAGACAAGGCAGAAAACACTCACTTCCTAAGACAGGGCACCTGAACAAACATTTATTATCCCAACCCAAGAACAACTAAAGAGTTCCAAAGTTTATATGCTAATGTACCTCACTTCAAAGATTTCCTTAAGCTACATCAGAAAGCAAAATTTCTATGCCTAGAAAATTAGTACCAAAGGAAAGGGGACTAACAACATTAAATGCTGTCAAAAGGAAAACGCACTGAGAAGTATTCAAATATGCAAACCCTTTATTTTTCTTGCAACAGACTATTGCCATTTTCTGTAATTGCAAAACCCTTACCCACGTGAACTTTGTTCCCACACGGCCTGATAAAAGTTTCTGTTTCCCAAGATACTCCTTGACAGCCACTGCTACCCCTTCTAAATTACTGTGTGTTACTGGGTGCTTGCAAATCAGGAACTTGATCTTCTGGCACCTGGCAGAAGAGAGACACAGCTGAAGCCTTACAGGTCCTGTGGCAATATGGATTACTGGCAGAAGGCTTGGGTCAGCTGCTAGGACTGTTCAGAAGGTCAGATGAAAGAGGATTTTAAAAGTGAACAGAATAAAATGAGAGAATCAACTTCACTGACTACACCAACTTCTACAGGATTGCTACTTCTGTAGGAAATTAGAGTGTTTGGGGGGAAAGGAGTGTGTTAATTGGAGAGAAGTTTAATTGGCTGTGAAAGGGAAGAAGGGTGTTTCATGTTATTTACAGCTTCTTCCTTCCCCCAACTGATCAAGATGCAGATGACCAGGAGGACACACAGGCCAGGATGCAGGGGCCTGATTTCATTCCCATGCAGGAAACACAGACAACTGTTAAACATCCAGGGCAGAGACACCAAACACTCTTGATTCTCTCAATTTCTGTGTGGTGCTCAGACAAGTTATGGTAAGTCGTAAAATAGTGAAGCCAAAGATAAGAAAAAGATCATGCTTAGTAATGCTAGAGTCTTTTTCAAGGGTATTGGGCACAGAGGTTATCAACATTACAAGATGGGTATGATCTAACAGCAACATTAAGGCATTAAGTTTCTAACTCACGGGTTACATAAAGACAGAAGTGGCCATTCTCATCACACAGTGATAGTCTTTAACTGTACACTGTCCCAGAAAATCAAGAGAATACATTGCTGCCACAGGATAATGAAGTATCACTTGTTCACGTCTCACTGGGAATAATCAGGTGTTGACAGCATGTGGCATAACACTGATTCAAGAAAGGAAAATAAATATTTTCAGGGGATTCAACTGATACAGAAACAATGAACAGTTATTACATTCATGCCAGACATCATGGATTTATGTAAAATAGATCTAGGGAAACAAAGTTGGCTTCATCCTCTGATGCGCATAGCAAATCTGTAAGATTAAATAAGGGTTTACAAGTTGAGAACATCAGTATTTCTGTACCATTTCGTTTTTACTATCCAAAGTTCTGATCAAAAGGGTTGATGCTAAAAATAACTAATAAGCACCTATTCAAAAGGCTGGCTGATTTGAGATTCATCACCAGTGTAGATCTAGGCTCTACCAGTAACATCTGTATCAAGCGAGCTGCTGCACAGCCTTACTGACAACAAAATCAGCTTAGAAATTTGTGTTCAACTTTTAAATGACAACCTAAATTCAGAGAGAACAAAACAAGAGCTTATATTAAGCAATTAAAAGTTCAATATATTTAACTTAGAGAAGTTCTAGGAGCAGATTTTATTTCAGTTTCCCAAGTGCTCCCATTGGAAGAAAATCCAGTCTTATTTCAGCTGATAAAAGCATAAAGAATCCCCTCAGCTCTGGACAGATGTTCCAGAAACACTGATTACTCAGTGTTCTGAATTACAAAGGCCAGGAATGTTGAATTCTTCAACTCATTATATCAAGAGCTAAAATATGAAAAAGCTTTCCAGAATATATATATATAACGACAAAGTACAAATTTGCAATAATCACATATTTATTGTCTTAATACAGGGTAAGGGGAAGAAGTATGATGGTCTGTGACATGCAGAAGGATCAGACAACTTTTTCAACAAACTTCAGTCTTACTTGCTTTGATTGTACAAATGAAACAAAAAACAAGAAGAAAAAATCCATTGGTTTTGAAATTAAAAGGTAAGAACTTTAGGCAACAGCTGTATTTTTAATCTCTACAAAAGAAAGCTAACATTAATGTTGCCTCAACAGTGAAAAGGTTTTACTTACACTAATAAATGAGGAAAAGGCATACCACTGTTCTCTTTCATGTGCAGCAATGTTTCAAATACTTACCAACTGCTTGACTTGCTGGTGCTGATAGGAGGAGAATGAAGTAGAATGTGCCCAGTACAATACAACATGAAACTGATAACATTATCCCACTTGAATGTCAAGTTTGCTTTGGTAGCATATGAGTGATAGGAAGCCAGGAGAAGAGGAGAAAAAAAAATCAGCAACAGCGAAAATCCCCAAGACACTTAGGGCAAAAAAACCCCAGCTAAAATGAACAGTTGATCTCAGGGAAGATATCCAAGTCAAATTTAATCATATGCTCAGCAAAAGCAAGCAAGTCTCAGGCAAAATGGATTACTTTTGCAAATGAGCAAGCACTGAAATGAGAATTTACTCAATTCCTTTACATAGTCACAGACTGGAAATACAGCTTGCAAGGGAGCAGTATTGGTAAGAAAAAAACCACAACAAAACAGAGCGAAGGAAGACCTCAAAACCAGACAGGAAGACAGGTGGCAGTGTAAACTGGCAGAAAGGCCAGTACTGGACAGAAAAATATCAAAAATAAAATATTGCATGGCTCAAGAAATGTAGTTGTAGGAACAAATTGTTCAACAAGATTAAGTAGGAAGGTCAGAGCAGAACTGCTGGGGTGCTTCACTGCTTTCCCTGCGATTAAAACCACCCAGGGCCTGTCAAAGGTTGTACAATGCCCGTTGGGTCACATACAGGACAAACAGCTTGCCAGGCAAGTGTCTCAGTAAAACAAAACTTGCTGTGCTTCTGTTTGTTCAGCAGCACTGCCTGCAATGGGTGCTGGAAATGCTCTCAAAATTCCACCAAAATTTAATCTTCTGGGACAAGAGTAACATCCTCATCACCAACCACTGAAACAAATACCTACTGCCAAAACATACAGAAAAGCTGCCATGTCAATGAAGCTGCACTTAAATGTGAGATCTTTACCTTGCACAAAGTAAAATGCCAAATCTCTTCCAGCTGGTGTGATGCAGACATAAGCTACTACTAACTCTGATACAGCTAGTAGTGAAGAGAGTCTATAAAGAATAAATTAATGAAGAATGGGAAAATTATTTATGGAAACCTGATAAATTCAGATGGGCTGAGGTATCACCTGATATCCCAGTGCTGGAGGAAAGCATTGTCTGTGCAGGTATCTTGAAAAATGGTTTTGATTTTGAATAACTTGGGTGGCCTGTGACTACATCACAGGGAAAAGTTTTGTTTTGTGGTTACACTCCTTCAAATAACATCTCGATTAGCTCTAGGATGGCCCAAGGATTATATACCTGAAAGGCAGCTGTCTTTGTCCTGTATCATCTCATAAAACAAGGCTACAACCTAGAAACTCATTCACTGGTTGTCTCAGCATGCTCTGTATCCAGCTGAGGTTTGCTCACTCGCTATCACTGCAGCTCACACAAACTGAGCCTTACAAAAGGCACCTTGTCCAATCTGTCAATGTTTCTCCATCAGATGAGCAACACAAGGGAACTGAGCTCACCTTAGCTGCACTACAGGATTTCCTTGGTCTAAAACTTCAAGTAGCATTCTTGCGCTTTGGCGTAAGTTGTAAGAAACAATACACATCCAAATCTGAAATCTCTTGTGAGGAAACACTACAGATGAAGAGGATACTGCACAAATGCTTTACAAAAAGCATATTATTGAATGCATGGCACTGACAAAACTCTGGAAAATTTCACTCCTTGACAGTGCTCTCAAGTTTCAGCAATGCACAAAGAATTCATTTTCACCTTCTAATCTTGTGGATTAAATATGTTTGGGAAAAAATACTGGAGCAGAAAAAAGACCTCCCAGTTTATAATTCACATGTTAAAGAGGACCTCCTGCCACGAGCAACTGTTTCCTAAATATTGTTTTAGCAAAATTCATAATTTTAAATGCTTAGGTTATGATGTTGGCATCAAAACAAATGGTTCCCAGTGTAAAAGCTGCCATACTTATGAAATGTGGCGACAGATGTTTCTATAGGAAAACAAAATACTATGGAACTCTGAAAACAATGAAAAAATTGCAGCCACCGTAAGTGAAAACCAAGAAGTCTGCAAAGTCTGTTTCTGTGAACAAGTTATTACTAATTTCTGTTATTACTAATTTTTTTGCATCTTAATTCTGTAAAGACAAAATGATTCAGAAAAACCTGAATAAAATGCCATTCATTCTTAATTTCTGAGAGAAAAAGTCAAGATTTCTTTTTTCTCATTTTTAAAATTAGCTACAAGTGAAAAGCCCTATAAAAAAAAGAAGCCAGGTTTTCTGCTATCTGCAAGTAGTTAAATAGCCATACACTTTCTACATACATTACAAATACATTCTTCTGGCATGCTGTTCAGCAAAGACTTAACCAATTTAATTGTTCTAGATGTCAAGAGATTTGAAGGGCACAGAGTTCCTCGCAAAATGCACTCATTTGGCAGAAATGTACTCTACAAATGCCTTTGAATTTATTTATCTATTGAATCCTTCAGAAGGCAGCAGAAATTATCCAATTTCAGGGAACACAATCTATTTGATTTAGGTTCCAAAGGCCAAAACTGGGCTTGAAGACAAGGGCAGGTGAAAGCCATGCTGCAAGAATTATCTTCCCTTAAGCAAATATACTGAATGAATACCAGTGAAGTCCAGGGAAATTAAAGCATAGGGCAGAAGTAACACAAAAGTGGCAAAACAGTTCTTGTAATAAGAGAAATGCCAACAGTAGTTGACCTTGCTAATAATACACAGAATACAACTGGCTGTGCTTTTATACTTAATTTTACTGCAGTCCAAGTGTTCAGCATCCACACCAGCATCCAAAGACAACCAACTGCTCACAAAAAAAAAAAAAAAAAGGAAAAAAAAATTTAGATGCTTTGCTGTTCAGAAGCCATTTTTTTTACTTAATGTGCTTACCAAGATACATGAATAAAAGACAAATTCTATCAAAAAAATCAATTTATTCTAACAAGTTCTCCAAGTAGAAATAATGTCTGACCTTGTTCTTGGGTTTAGCCTCTTAACTAATACTACCTCTAGGGAGACAATAATAGTCTCAAGTCCTGCAACACTAATTGTGATGTGCCAAGCATGTATGGATTATCTTTTCAAATTGTATAACATCTGCCCATTGAAGCAGCTATCCATGAAATTATGCCTTCATTAAACAAGTACCCTTCTCAAACAAGACAGCCCCCAATGTTGAAGAAGTCTTCCTCTTATTACAACATCTGTTAAAAAAATTGCTCCTCCTTGAAAATAAATAAACCTCTTTGGAACAAAGGGGTCTCAGAGCCACTGCATTTACCATCTGTCACCTCACATGAAGCACTCCTAGAAGCACCACACTTCCCAATGAAATAATTGTTTAAAAAAAATTCCAAGCCAATTTTTGCCTGTACATAACCAATTAAATAGTTTTCAAAGAGAAGAGGTCAGACGGAGGTTAAATTCTAACATAAATTCATTTTTAAATCAAAATTTGGGAGTGGAGGAGAGTAGATGTGGTTGGTAAAAATGCTAAACTGCATCCTAATTGTCCTAAGTTAAAACCAGCATTTAACCACCCAAAACTCAGTAATGAAGTTAACTGGAATTTACACAGTGCCAGCTGTGTACCACTACACCACTTGCAAATACTGTCCCTACATGCCTTCATCACAGACCTTTCCAGACGAGAAGCCTCATGCCAGATTTGTATCCTTATGATCAGGTAACTTACAGAGGCAGAAAGAAAGGTGCCTGAAGCAAGTGTTTGGGGTCATATATCTGCTACAACACAAGTCACTAACTCGAAACACTGGAGAACAAGACATTTTTGGTTGCCGTTCTCTGGTTGTGGCAAATTTCCGACAGAACCGTACCTCACTTGCAAAATGCTGCATTTTTCAATTTAGAAGAGTTGGTATCTTTTAAACTAAAATCACACTAAAAGACTTTCAGATACATCTGTGAGTAGTCCATATGGACAACATTTCAGACATTTCCCAGGTCTTCCCAAGTGAAAAAATGGAGCTGAGGAGCATCCTGCCCCATCCCACCTCCTGCCCATCACCCAATTCTCAGCTCCACGCCACCAGCAGAAGCTGCCTCCATTACTGGAGCAGCTCAGTGGTAAGAATGAGCACCCATAATTGGAGGAAATGAGGCAGAAACTAATCTTTGCCATCAAAAAGTGGCTGTGGACCAGTACCCTGGAGTGTTATCCTCAGTATCTAAACTGCTGCTGCGCATGGAACCCTGTTCTCCTAATGGTCTGAAAATACTTTTCATGCTGCTACAAGCTGTTACCAAGAAGCCAACAGGAGTGCAGCATGATTCATATTAAGAATGAAGGTTAAAAATAATTATATATTCTAAGACAGAGAAAAAGAAAAAGCAAACAGATTCGTCTAACTGAAGACAGGATAACTTCCAATTCAATTCAACTTTTTTCACTTGCTCACAGTTCTATGACAAGTCTCTATCCAGTACATCCAAGATGACAGAATCAGATTCCTCTCAGTGAGGGTAATAAAAAGCAGAAAAATGAACCTTAATGCAGCTTATGTGATAATCTTCTACCCAATTTCATTTTCAAGTTCTTATGCACTAGAAGACAGTGTATTGTAGAAAAATAAACAAACACTTTAGGCTGATTAAAGAACAAAATCACACCTTAAAAAAAAAAAAACATCTTGGCATTGACAAGAGAAGACAACATAAATAAACAGGAAGTTGTAAATCTTTAGAGCCATGGGAATCTCTCTGCAAGGAAAAACTAAAATGAGCCACTTGAAAACCTGCATGTGTAAGTGTTTACTGTATTTCCTAGCCCTTGGGCAGCAGCAGTATGTTAAGATACATGCCTTTTCTCAGCACATTCAGCATCTCAAAACACTCAGTATCACAGACAAATTATATGCAATGCCTCAACAACAATCAAGAGACAGAAGTATGGGGAACTAAGAACACCTGTTTAAAATATATGGCCAACTGACAGCTTTTAAATTACTGTGCTGCTACTTTTACCAACAAATAACCAAAAATTGCATCAAAGCTGCAGCAAAAGTGTGCTGGAATACATGTAAAGCCACCAACTGCCTGAGTATCCAAGCTTGGATGTCTTTGGACCTGAGGTTGACTACTGGTCCAGCCCATCATGACCTTGGGCCTAGGAATGGTTTGTGTAGTTTTCAAAGCACAAACCAACATTATTCATATTAAAATGCACACACATAGTTCATTACAAAGCCATGCCCAGGTACTACACCATTAGCCTTCAGCTCAATGAGAGTCCACACACATCCAAATTTTGACAATGCACCATCTCAAGGTACACTTCCTGAAGCTTCCCTTACTTTCTGCTCATGTGGTGTGATGTTCTTTGTGCTGAGAAGAAAGAAAAAAATAACCCTTTGAGTGGTAAATATGAATCACGCTTGCACTGGGACCCAGGGCTCTTCTTGGATGGAGATGGAAGGAGAGAAGAGCAGAAGCCTGGAGCTCTCCTGTCCTATACAGCAAACAAAAATATTTGGTTACCCAGAAAAAGGTTCCACAAGTGCTACACATGCACAGACTCACTGGGGAGGGGAGGGCAAGGGCAGCTCTACAGGGGCATGCATCTGAAGCAGAAAATACCTGGGAACATCTGATAGTGCACAAGCTCAGTTTGAGCAAGCCTTCAAATGCCTGTTGAGTGTAGGAGGTATTTTTAGCTTTCTTTATAAACTGAAAAGAGTAGTTCCCAAAGCTTGGAAATGGATTATTTAATTTCGTTTTATTTTTCCTGGCATTTTATTGCAAACACTCTTAAAGCTGTTTTCAGGTTAAGAAAAACAAGCGAAGGGAAAATGCTCAGGTTAGAGTTCACTCTTCTTGAAATCTAGCCCAGAATTTCTAAGTGTTAATCTCTGGAGGAAAAGCAAACTAATTCTCTAAGAGTGGCTCTGATTTTAGGCCATACGACCTGTTTCTCACATCTCTCACAGATTTCATACAGTTCTCAACAATCTACTGTTTGCACAAAATCCCAGGAAGATTTTGTTCATTAAATGTAATAATTGCATCAAGCTCTCTTCTCTCGTAATAAGCTTTCAAGAGCACATGCCAATAGCAGCAGTCCTGAGAAACTGGCTACTGACCTAACCTGGTTACAGCAGCTGAAATTTTGTTTCCTTCAAACACAAGCAAAAGCAGTATGTTAATAACAGCTTAGAAAAGACAGTAACCAAAACCAAAGTTTTTTACCTTTTTGAACAGGTCAGTCTTTCTTATTCCTCGATGGAGTTGTTCAAGTGTAGAGCAGTGTCACTGGTGGCATTTTGTGAACCCATGTATTTTGAAATACAGGCTGTATATCACATCTCATTTCCCAAGTAATTTCTGTACATGTTTAGTAGATCACAATTCTGTGTGATACTATCCATTTAGTATTTAAACACTAAATGGAATAAGGTCTGTTTCTAATTGACATTGATCATTATAATTTGCTTAGACTCACTGGTGGGGAACAAAAGAAGATATATTTTCTTTTTTCACTAGCCTGTTTAATGTTCTGTAAAACAAACTAAAGCTTATTGTATTTGCTGCAACATTAGAACAGGTATTAGAGCTTCAGGAAACTACACTAATAACTCAGCTGCATACACAGGCAGAAACACAAGAGGCTTTGGTCCCTTTGGATACCTCTGGCTCCACAGTTCAGGCTCTTTATTAGGGTGTCCCTTTTAGCTTCTCCTGCATGGACCACGACTGTGGTACTCACTCCCAATCTACCCTCAGCCCAGGAAAACACAGTGCTCAAACCAAAGGCCCCTCAACCTTCTGAGTTTTGTTCTTCCCTTTAAAAACTAATTTCCCTACTTTGAAGGCTGCTTTAGCTCCCATCTCTGCAGTGGGGAGAAGCCCTTCAGTGTCTGTTGCTTGAGCAGCAGGTGCCCCATGCCATGTGCCCCTCAGGTTACAGTGCTGATGAGGGAACTGGCCAAAGTCCTCTGTGTTTAGACTTCTTCTTTTTAAGGCAAAGCAAAGAGTGGCATCCACCCCTTGCCCCATCATCTCTGAAAGGACTCAGATTCCCAGGCTGCTGAAATCTCTGCTCTTTCTTCTGCCTACCTTTACCTCCCATAAAAATAAAAGAAAAGAAAGGAAAAAGGAAAAAAAACCCCACCACATAAAGATTTCACAGAATGAAATGAGGGCTGATCTCTAAGTCAATCCTTGTGTTTAGACCTCTAACTCGCACTGAGTCTTCCCAGGTCAGGGGAGCACTTGTATAAGGAGTCATATCCACCTGAAACCATGGTAGGATCAGTGCAAGATGCATGGACAGGAACATCTTACAGAGCTGTGTAGCAGGGCCACCAGCAACCTCACCCAAGTCAAAACAGAATAGGTGAGAGAGAAACAACCTCTGGCCAGGATTGCCATGGCCTTAAACAACGTGGCACAGCAAGTGGTAAAAGGACTGTACAGTCTGACCCTGCACTGAGCTGGGACTTGGCGTCTTGTACAGTGAATTGCAGGAGTTTCTGCCTTTCTGGGCAGAACAAGTAACAAGTGTGTGCTGGCACCAGACAGCACTGCTGCAGGAAGCCTCCTATATGTGGCACACATCTATGAAGGTGCTGGTCACGAAGATGAAATGAACATCCTCAAACAGAAAAAAGTCTATAACTACATTTATACTTCATGCAAGAATTGCATAAGTCAAAGAACTTTAAATTTCTTAAAATGACATGCTGCTATATAGTTTTCTGTACAAGACATATAAGCTTGCAAACTCATGCTCAGCATGGAGATGAGGAAATATGACTCTTGCTAAAACAAAAGGAGGCTAATAGTATTGATTTAAATTTCTTTTCGGACTAAGCAGAGAGGATAGTTCTATTTTAAGAGGATTTTTAAAAAAAATTTGAAAAGCACTGAGGACCTTAAGTACAATTATTATTACTTTCTAGTACACCTAAGGCCCTATCATTTCAATTAAAAATAAATATTGTCACTCTAGTTCACTGCTATCATACAAGGAATTTCCCCCCTCAATGATCACTACCCTTTTTTTTATTCTTTTTGCCACCCTTTACAGCCACACTGCAAAAATACAACTGATGTAGAGAGTGGCTGCCATGCACAAAGCCAGCACAGAATCAGCCTTGTGGACCCAATCTCCTGCACTGTGGTTCCTTTCTGAAAGGGAGCATGCAGCTCAGCCGGCAATGTTGTGCTTGGATGCCATACAGGTCTCCAAAGGAAAAAAAAAAAAACAACCCACCTTGTTTTCATTCCAGCCGTGTTTACATAAAGGCTCTAATGATCCCCACCAGCAGGTTATTTCTAACCCCTGGCCTCCTTCCCACCCCCGTGTGTCCCTCTCCAGCCAGCCCCCATGGTAACAACCTGCCATTCTCCTCAGCAGCAGTGGTTAAACATCTGGCTGTAAATTGTCTCTGCCACATGCTTCAAGCCCTATTTATCCTAGCTGGAGAAGGAAGGCAGAAATGGTTAACTGCATCTAAATTCAACTCTACTGCCACTGCAGTTTTTGCTACAGCATCATCACTTGGCATCTACGCAAAACCAGCCAACAACCCCCATTTTTAGCTAGAGTTATGTTTGCAGTGAATTAGCCAGTATTTATCTGACTGATTCTAACATAGGTCGTTGAACTTCACCCAGCTTTTCCTCACAAAACAGAGGGAAGCACAGCCTGGGAGTCTGAGATTACTTGCATACTTGCACATCACTCACAGCCCTACAGAGAGAGCAAAGAAGTGTAATTCCTAGAACCTCTCCGGGGCAGGGCCCATGGTTTCACTCTGTATTGTGAAGAATCCCAAACAGTGCAGCAAGGAGGTCCTTGGACAGCTGCTCTAAGCTGTGCATCAGCAGAAATCATCAGCAAGAAAAAGCAAAGCAATCCACATTTTCACATACCCTGTCACAACTCTGCTTAAGCCAGGAGAGCTAGAAGTGCAGATTTAATCAACACAAAAAGACCTCAGCCAGCTGACGAGATCTGCTGTGGCTTCTGCTCATTGCTCAGCATGTGCCACACAGAGCAAGGAATCTGTTTCAAGTACCACTTACAACAATGTACTTTAAGTTTCTAAGTACACATGACAACGTGCTGAATAATAAGCCACATGATTCAGATGTTTCAAGCACTGCTTGTGTGCCTCACTGAAGCCCAAGGGAATTTCACCATGTGTCTTAAGGCCACTGCATGTGGCCCTTGACCTCTCAGGTGACAACCGCACAGCACCTCCACGTCTGGGGGAAGCAAAGGAAAAGCCATGTTCCATGTGCCTTGACTTTTGTAATCAAAAGTTTGGTTTTGTCTATTTTATGCATTATTAAAGTGGCAGAAATCATTAGGATAATGCACTTGAATGAAATTTAAACTCATGAAAATAAACACCTGATTTTCTAACCCAAACTTCAGAAAACAGATGTACTTCTTTCATGTCCTAGAATAGCAATCATGTGGTGTTTGGCATTGTGTCTGTTCACTTATTTTTTAAAACTATTTTCCCATCCACAGATTTGAATGAGATGAAATCCACAAGGCTATTTTTTATTAAACTTTCTCCAGCACCACTTTACAAAGCTGACTGCCTCTGTCCCTGAACAGCTCATGTCAAACTCACTGGAAGCCTGGGATCCGGCTGCACAGGTAGAAAATTTCTCATGGGCATCACATTTTACAGGTAGATGCTACAGACAGAAGCAATTCCTGACCACTATCCACCAAGCCCAGCCTGTGGGCCTACTCTAATCATGGTCCCACACATAAGTTTGTGACTGAATATATTAAATATGCACAGAGAAGGCATTGGTAATTTGATTTTAGATTAAAACATGATTTTAGGAGGTATTTGCAACAGAAATCACCTTTCCAGGGCTTTTAACTTCACAGTAGGTTTATTTTTATGCTTCTAGTCCATTAACACAGTGCCAAGGAACAATTTTGTGTTTCTTAATTTAAAAGTTATTAACTTCTCATCTGAAATTAATGTTTTAGATTATTAAGCTATGAAATAATAATAGGCATATTTGCAAAATTCCAGAATTATCGCATAGGAAAACTCCTGCTAAGTCACCTACGTTCTCCTCCCAACCTGTTTTTGGTGAAAATCTTGGGTCACAGACAGCTTATCTGGTTTTGGTGCAAACTGTCACATACATATTTGGTATTGCCCATGAACTTGCAGCAACAGTATCATCTGAGAAAGGGATGTTCCAGCCTTATTGAGGAAACAGAGCTAGTCCTAGGACATAAAACATCCCCTAATTTTGCCTCATGCACAAACCCAAGGGCCATAGACTTCACACACCTATTTTACCTTTACTACAGTCTTTATACCTTCACATGTTCCTGATAGGCACTAATTTGTCAAATAAGAAGGTTGTTGGATGAACTGTAAAAAGAATCTCACACGTTTTATGCTGCCTCTAAGTTACAAACTTATTAACTGCTTTTCTGATATAGTTCATCTATGACACCACACTTGCTCACTATTATTTTTGGCTTGGATCACAACATTACTTGTATCTGCCTTTTTTTTTAGTGCTTATTAGTTCCAGAACTGAGAAGGAAAATAATTTCCTCAGCAGAAGCCTCCAGAATTAGACAACGCCCTCAGAGTAAAAACCTCAGCTTTTATGAGTCCTTCTTAAGTGTAAGTCTTATGCTAAGGCAAGGAAAAGAGAGCGGTGAACTTGGCTACCACTTAGTTAAAAAGTTGATTCCAAAAATCAATTCATATCCCACTGGATATCTCATTTCCACTGTTCTTCTAGGGAAAGCAGGTGAAGGACTGAGAGACTTAGCATCCCCTCATGTCAGTTCTGAACAACTGCTAGAAAGGCAGCAAGAAGGAACACTTCAGAGAGCAGAAGAACTTATAGTCTAATGTGCAACCATTATGCCTGTGCAAATGGAGATGATTTATCATTGCATTTGTTTTTCTTCTTTCACCACCATCCCTCACTTACAGCACACTTCAGCTCTGCTGGAATCCAGCAGAATTTCCTGCTAGGCTTCAACAGGAGGATGATCAGGCTATTAATGGGCAGAAGGTGCAATGGGTACAAAAGCTGCTGTAACTTGCTCAGATGAAGTATGATAGTAGTCATCAACAACTTCTACTCTGGAAGATGAAGGCCTCTTGAAATATACAGAAATTCCCTGACTTTGCAATCCTATCCCTTCCTTTTGTTTTACTCAATATCTTTCAAATACAACTTTTTATGTGTTCAAATCTAACTGGTACAGTCTTTTTATGTGTTAAACTCTAATTGGTAGAATCTTCACAGACTTACACCAACATTTTCATATCAAGACTATTTCTAGCTTTCTATAAAAATCTTGGATATTTATCATGGAAAATGAAGGTAGAATATAGCATGCATATATGCATCTATGCCAAAGAAAACAAGTCTTATTTGGCCTTCATAGACTTAGGAAATGGTTCAAGAACTGAGTGAAAATAGCATTTCTGTGATGCTGCTAAAGCCAGCAAGAAAACTTCTTGAGAGGAATAAATCTAACTAAGTTACAGGGTACCTACTGCATGTTTTAAATACTAAAAACTTTGGTCTTATAACCCTCCCATACTGAGAAAAGTCTCTACACTGGGACAGTTTTATGACATTTAATTCTGCTCACCCTATCTGGCCTGTTTCAGTATATTCACAGCAAGTTACTATGGGCTAACACGATCACAGAACCAAGTGTCTTAGACTGCACTCTCCATATAAAAGATTTGGTTGGAACAAGAGCAAATGTGTGCAGAGTGCTTACTTTCTGTTTGCTTGGGATTTCTTTTGCTCTATTTGTAAATCTCTCCTTTCCTGAACATCAACACAGCAGGAAAGTGAGATGAAGGCTGTACAAGCATTCAAGAAGATCTTGTAGTCTGCATGTCCGCATGTCTGTCTCTCCCTATTATCTCACTGTACAGCAAATCCTGCACCACCAGGGAGAAAATTAAGTGAGATAGTATGTTTTTTTCAGACCCAATAATTCGGTGAAAAAGTTTTTACAATGTTGAGAAGCAGAAGAAAAACAACAGAATGGATTTATGTTTGGTTTTTTGGCTAAAACATAACCCAAAAGGTGTTTTCCTTAACAAAAAGAAAGAAAGAAAAAAAGAGAAAAATTGTCAAATTTTACAATTTCACAAAAGAGAATATTAGCATAAAATCTTGTAGCATTTGTTTCTATTTCTTGCATGTTTCCCTACTGATTAGTTTCTATATCACTTAACATCAACTCCATCAAGTTCTGAATCCATCCCACAGGGTTTTGTTTGTGGTTTTCTTGATTGCTTGTGGGTTCTTTTCCCCAGTTTTTCTTTTCCTGCCCTTCCCTGAAGTACCTCTGATTTTTACTTATACTCATTTAGACAGTTTGATGGTTTTCAAAGACAGAAGCAGTAGTCTCTGTCTCAGCATGGCACAGAAGAAGGTGAACAACATCTGACACTGAAAACCAATACAAGATTTCAAAATGCAGCTGTGGATATACATGAAGAACAGGAAGAAGCACTGAAAGGAAGCAAGCAGCTTTTCACTGGATTAAATGACACTGTGGTGCAGGTCTGTGCTGTATAATATGATAATGAACATTACACATACAAGGATGCAGATTCAGCAGATCTAAGAAACTATCAAACTTGAAGAAACTCCAGCCTTGCTGCACAAATTTGTTACTGGACCAGTGAGAACATTGAACAGAGCATTCTCTTTAAGGCCTACAGTTTAATTTTTGCTGTCTCTTGCAACTTTGATACAAAACTTTCAAACTCTCAGCTCCAGTATTTTGTTAGTATCCAAGCTCACACCTTTCCACTCTATTCTCTCAATGTGTGCATCAGACATTCTGTAGACAGCACCTAGGCACTTCCTTTGAGAACTTCAGCTATTACAGTCATAATAAAGCAATAAATGCCAATAAGCAATTATTCTTTCTTTGTTGGCTATGAAAGAAATAACCCAAACAAAAAATCTACATCTATGTTAACCAAACCAATACATGAAAACACACAGCTATGTTTGGGAGCTCATTAGCAAAAAGCTTAGACATACAGACATTCCCTTGCACAAAACCTCTTTCAGCAGCGTCAGATACAGAATACTTTCTGCATTTGTCACCTTTCAGGTCTGAGTTTCCAGCACGTTTCTTGTTATATGCAATTAGCCCCATGCCAAGGTTTGGTACATTTCATAATAAATCCCTGACCACATTTGCTTCGGGCTTGGCAGCTCTGGAAAGGCTCTATTCATCAGGGCAGCAGTAAGCCACAGGACTCACCACACAACTCACTCGCAGAATTCCAGCACGCTACACTTTTCAACAAGCCATCCCCTCCCTCCTTCTCAAACAGCCTGACATATGACTGTGATTAAGTGGGATATGAAAAAGCTCCAATCCATTTTTCTCTTTTTCATCTCTCTTTTCACCTCTTTTCCCTTCAGACAGCACAGACACACACTTTCCTCCCTCAGGAAAACCCTGCCTTCTCTCCCAACATTGCATGGTAGATAGGAATTTTTCTTTTTTTTTTTTCCCCCATTGCCTTTATTTAAAACAGTAACCATCTATTACATGCAGGAAGGCTTCTCAGGTTTCTCCAGCTTTGGAGCACTACCCTCACCCAGCACATGAGGCTGGCTCTCAGCTGGGAACACTCTCTGAGAGGCACCTGAGAAGAACAGAACAGCAGCAAGAGCAACCACTGGCAATTGGGCCATCTGTTCATGAACAATGCAAAGGAAAAACTCTCACATTTCCAATATTCAGTCAGCTACAACAAAGAGGGAGCTAGAAGAGACACCACGCATGCCACAAGGAGTATGAGTGGGGAAAAGTTATCTCCATTGTATACAGACTGGATTTCTCTCTTCACTGCATTGCAGAACAACCTTGCTGGCAACACTGGCACAACCCATTTACCCAAAAACCCACTCAAAGGAAAGCAGAGCCCTGGATAAAGAAGCTCCATCATGCTTAGTAGTAATGCTATAACCAGCCTTGAAATTAGCTTTTCTTTTAGCTAAGGAAGGGTGAAAAACATCGGTTTACTCAGAATTGTCTCATCTTTCATAGAAGGGCATCCAAACTGTTACAGCAGTACACAGTTTGACTCGGGTAACCCATACAACAACTTCCAGCAGTGCCAAAGCACTCCTGCCTGTGTTCCCGCCCTCCTTTCTTCTCCAGGGACACATTCTCAAACCTTCATTTCTTTCTCAGCAACTCTTGTCCTTTCTCAAGGAACTGCCACAGGAATAAGTGGGGCACTGCTAAGCTGCAAAACCTCCATTGTACACTTCTGACAGGTGAAATATGGACAAAATGACATTTAAAGGGCATAAAGTAAGCTCCAAAAAAAGCTGCATCTAGAGGGTTACAGTCAGGAACCAAGACACAGCATGGAAAAGGTCATGTTGTAGTAACAGGCCAGGTTTTCCACAGGTCTGATTTCTCCTGAGGTCCCTCCTTTCAGGATCCATCCTCCCCAGAGAACTCTCCCTCTGCCAGAAGTCTGTTCACTCCAAAGCCTGAATACAAATTACAACACGCCCTTTTAACACAAAGCATAAAGCCATTCCACAGCTAACTATACCCAATGGCAAAACCTAATGAGAAACTAAAAGAGAAATTGTACCAGGAGTTTATCTAATCCTATCTTTTCTCATTAACCTACCCTCTACCTTGCCAAAACGCTAAACTAAACATGCATCCTAATTTTATGTCATTCCCTTGCTTGCCTGGAGCTGCTGAATACCAGAATTCACAGTGAGATATCCTCACAATTCTTTTTCTTCTTAACTCCTTTTTTTACTGAATCCAATACTCTAAAAATAGTACAGTAACTGCCTATGGCATAATGAAGTCAGAAAATACTCATCAACGTGCATCAGCCACAGAATGTATTTGATTCGTCTAAAGACAAGTCAAGCTTGCCTGAGACTTATACAGTTATGTAGCTTGTGCTCAATGTCATTTGTAAGCACTGAGCCCACCTTCTGCTCAGAAAGTGCCTGTGTGTGCATCCCACCCTCCAATGAGGCCAAAGTTTCCCTCACTGCCCTCCAATGAGGGCACAGTTTCATTCAGAGGTTTTGGAGAAGCTGATTATGCAGCATCACACTGTGTTTCCAAGGTTCCTATTTACCTCAACATATTGCACTGCTGCAGCAGGATCAAAAGCTGGAATAGCTGAAAGGTTATTTAATAAAACAACAATGCTAAATTTACACTTTACCTTGAAAGATCCTTCAGAAGTTCTTACAAAGCTTTCTTACAACCATTTCATGACTGTGTGCACGCAGGCCTGGGATGAAGGAGCACTTAAGCATCCCCAAATGCCCTTTGCAAGTCCAGAGGTGGGTATATGAAGTTCTACCCAGTCACTAAAGTTATCCAGCACACATGGGCTGTTCCTTTGTTAATAAAAGTGAGAAAAACTGGAATCAGAGTTTCTGTAACATGCTCTTCTCACCAACCATTAGTCTTGCTTCTAAGTTTACCAAACCTTTCACAGCCAGCAGAGAAGTGTAGATGTTTAACGTGAGTACAAATGGTACCAGCCCTACTGAGAGGCAAAAGAAAGTCCAATCCATCTGTTTTTACAAATGCATACACTTAACTTTAATCTAAGCACTATTTACAAAAGTGCATGCAGACATAAAAGAGCATAATAAATTAATAGGTCACAAGAGGCAACAATGACTAATGACAGATCTTACTCTCCTTCCCAAAGCCCTGGCCCAAGGGAAAACAGCAGATAAAATTACCTAAGTTGACTTTCTGTGTTTCTGTTAAGCCAAAACTTTGGTGTATCCTGAACTGTCTGTGTGATGTTTCCCAGCTGGGTGACATAAGCTTTCCTAAACAGTTCAGGGCTTTAACGTGACCTTAACACCGTCATCTTCTTTCATAGAGCCAAGGGATATGCTTGTTAGTTTATATGGGGTTTATCTTATTCATCAGATTCTCCTGCCTGAGCACTGATATTGCCCACTTGTGGCTCTACTGTCAACAGACCCTGCAAGAACCTCTCCAGTAATCCGACTCCTGCCCACAGACAGCAGCCAGTAAAACTGTAATTAAGCAGTTGTGCAAAACCCTTCTTGGGCAATTACTGCATGATTGAAATGGTTCCACCAACACAAATTTGCTATATAAGTCCTTTTAGATCTGCACACTTGTCCTGTGTTCCTTTGATGAAAATTGTCACCAGTGGCTGCTGGGTGCTGCCAATTTGGTACATATAATTGCATTACCTGAGTCAGAGCTGCAAGTTGAGACATGGAACAAGATGGTGCTCTGAAATTCCTCATACTTCTGCAGTTGCATGCAAATGTCATCTCCTGACAGATTATTTTCAGTATATTTGTTGAAATAAACAGTTTAGATAATGTGTTATAAAATCAAGAAGTGAAAATATAATTTCTCCTTTAACCCAGAGAAACACGACTGGCATTCACCAGAGCTCTTCACATCCCACATCTCGTGTTGCAGGGATCACTTACAGAAATCTACATGGGCTTTTCTATTCCCTTTATCCTGGACTGTAATGTGATTATACATGGAAGAGCAGCAGGTGTGCACATGCACTTGCAATTGAAACAACCTTCTCTCACAATTTTCTTACCCCCACCCCACACAAATTACCTTTTCCAACACATTTCCCAGGTGATCATCCCATTTCTCAGAACTGAACTGTGCATTTTTATTATCCTACATTCCTCTTTAACAAAATTTTAACAATTCCTTGTCTACCAAAAGCCCACGTGTTGACCAAACTTTGGAAATATTACCAAATATCTAAAAGGACACATCCCTTCACCCTTTGTTGGTAAGATTTCCCCATGTGAAATACTGGTGCAGTTCCACAAGCATTTACTTCAACAAGGCCATGACTCCCTGTCCAACAGCAAGTTTTATTGCATTTCTGTCATTTACCTTGCTCGTATTCCCGAGCCAGGTTCACCATGGCACCAGTTGTGCTGATAAAGCAGAGAAGTATCATGCCTGAATAAACTCCTCTTACGTAATTCTATCTTAATAGTGTGAATCCTGTTTATGAAAAATGTTTACATCACGGCAAGGAAAACCACAGGTTTTGTGTGGGAGGGCACTCTAGGGGAAGTGAGAGGAGAAAACATTCTATCATGGAAAATTCCCCTTCAGTAAAAAGGAAAAAAAACCTCCACAAATTATACCCTGGCAAATACTAGCCTCCAGAAAATAGCCAAATTTACTTCAGTACTGTTCAAATATTTAATACTAATGAATTGTTAATATGCAGTATCAATAATTGTAATATGTGGTTCAATGAGATGGTAACTGCAGCTTCTGGATGCTCAGTACCTAAGAAAGCAGTGAAAACTCATGACAAAAAAAAAAAAAAGGCAAACCATGAACAGATATCAAACCATTCTGCTGACATAAATAAATTTTAAAATTTTTTAAGTAATTTTATCTTGGTAGATTTTATGCCAGATCAGGTATTATCCTCCTTCCTGCAGCTGGTACAAGGCAGCTATAAATACATCATTGTGTGCTCTGCCAGGCTGACAAACACATGAGCAAGTTCTCACATCTGACCTGGTTCAAATCCACAGGGCTTGGCTGGGCTGCAGGGCACAGATGTAGTGACAAGTACTGATGAGCACTAGGTAAAAGGCACTTTTGGACTCTCCAAAACACCCAAGGCTCAGGCACCAATATCTGGGATCAACACAGTGACTTCCACAATATATTTTTTCCTTATTTAAACATATGTAAATGAAAAATATAATTAATAATTACAGAAATTAATAAAAAAAAAAAAACCAACTACTTACCATGCACAATCAAAATCTTTTGGCAAATTTTAAAGTCTTAGATCCCTTGGGAAGCTTTCAATTCACTTCAGTGGGGTACAGACTGGGCCTTTTATCTCCTACCTGCAGCTGATTCAGCTCTAGCTTAGACTTGACAAAATCCTGCCAAGTTTACCATGTCACTTCATAATAAACTGGGTTTCTTTTTAACTGAACCTAACTGAAAGACTGAGCTTGTGATGACTGCTTGCAATTACATTTTCATTTCCCTTCGTTGACTATGCACATAAGTGCTGTAAATCTCTATCATTTTAAATGAGATCTTCAAGGGTAATTTTGGCAGCCAAAGTAGGCATCGTGTCTGAAGTACTGTGGGATCCTCTTTTTTTTTTTTTTTAAATTTTTTGGACTCAGATCAGTCTCAAACAAATTCATTGCTCACCTATCTCAGATGACATTTTAATTGCAGCTTTTAACTACACGTACACTAATGGAGGAAAATTGGGTACAAAGTTCTTAGAAAGTGCATTCAGGTGGAGGGCCTTACTGTGAATTTGGTTTGCACTGCTGAACTTTACAGTACTGTGATACCTATAAATATATTTAAATGCTACTAGGGAAAAAAAAAGTGCCTCTAAATTAAACTTTCTGGATGTCAGAGGATTTTTAAAAAACTTTATTTGCAGAATATTAGCATTTAAAAGCAAAATGTAAGTTAATAATTTGTGGAGTTATGCAAAAAATTTCCTAAATCTCTACATCTGCCACTGCTTTTTGTTTCGGTTTTTTTTGCATTCTTTTAAAAATTCCCAGTGTGTGTGCATATATATATTTGTATGCCTAGAGCTAGAAAATGTCAAAGGTCCACCTGGTGTTTTTATTTACTTATTTTACTTTCAGGCATCAAAAAATTTCTTTTTTTCAAGTCAATACTGTGACCCTCATAAAAGGAATTCTCTAGGTGGTCTTTATATGCAAAGCCTCACTGACAATATTTACATCTGTGAAAAAGTTTGCACAGAAGGATGCAAAAAAGGCATGCAAAGAAGGAAAGTGGAATTCTCACCATTCACATCTATATGAAACAAAGGAATGTCTACTTACTGCCCTGAGGCTCTTTCCACACAGTCCCACATTTGCTAAGGTCCTTTCTTTTGTAGCACTAGTGTTCAGTGCAATTCTTCACATGTGTATAAATGCCAGAGATGTATGTGGAATAACAGTATTCAAAGGTTTCACATGTTTGTTGGTGTTTCAGATATGTATACTTTAAAATCAAAAGTAACATTGCTGTGGAAACCTTGAGACTGAAATCGGTTTCTTTCAACTTATTTCCTCAAAGTGACACTTTCTGTTGTTGCAGCTTTGCAATATTAATTGCTTAGCTTTTTTCTTAAGGTGAATGATATTTATAACAAACATAACTAGCTCAATGCAGCTGAAAGCCATTAAAGTAAAAAAAAGTAGGAATCACCCATTCCATCTGCTTTTCATAACAAAGGGATACAAAGACCATATTGAACATTCATTCCCATTTCTTTAAACCGATATTCCCAAAAGAAAAGCCCAATATCCAACCTCAAAACGTGCAACATGTCTTAGAGGCATAAGAAAAGGAAATCAAAATTAAATAGGAAAACACATGCTGCAAATAATGTACAGAAAATTAAATATGTAAATAAAATATTAGAGCATTAAAATTACAGAAAGCAAACATATTTACTCCACTTTAGTAACTACTTAAAATAAAATACCAATTGAAGATGAAGCCATTTGAGGACTTCCATGTCTGAGCATCAATAAATATCTTAGATGGGAGTGTCAGAACAGTGCATCTACATTAAAAGTCTTGCAGAAGAGCAGTGTGTCATGCATATTGCTGTAAAAACTGAAAGGCAGAACTAATGACTAAAACTACAAAACCACATTTCCAGCATACAGCTATGCAAACTAAAAGAAAAACCATACAGTAACATACTAGGGGAGATTGCAACCAGTGATGCTCAACCACCCACTGCCATCAGTGGGTACATTTTCTGCTGGCCTTGGCTGGACATAAATGAGGACATATCACACATAACCCCTTGCTGCACAAAGTTTTCCAGATTTGGAGGCAAATCCTGAATCCTGCACTCAACAACTGAAAACACACATTTTCTGATGGGAAATGCAAATATGAAGGCATATCTATTAGAGCAGAAAGCAGTGAGTGAAATGTCTTGTACACTGACAACAGAGAAAGGCTTGGAATTATAGTTTTAGACTGTGCTGAAAACTTGAGGGGCAGTATTACAACACTGCAGAAGACATGCACAAAGTCGGTTCATGCAGAAATCTGACAAAACTACTCATAACAATTCCTTTCCTCAAGCCGCTAACATCTCATCAGGGTGATATTTCTTCACTTGAGTTAAAAATCTGTTTTTTCACTGAAGGTATGAGTCTGGTATATTTAACAAAATCAATAATCATGTGATGCTAAAAAGTTATCTAGAATTCAATGAAACTGAATTTTAAGAAATTCCATAAAGCCTAAAACCTACTTAAATCTCTGTGACTTCTCTAGACTGAAGGACCAAAATAAATACTGTAGCTACTTATTCCTTAACAAAATACTCACATCTACTTTATACTAGAAATTTTATGGAAATTGCCAGAAAGGTCTGGCATCTAAAAGAACCATTTACTACAATTTTTTTGTAATTCACATCACTTTGACTTCCCAACCCTACCATCCTACTTTGCACAGGGATTGAAATTTTAAAAGCTTACAAGAAATTATAGTCCTAAATCCTGTTACCTTTATTGAAACATTGGTGCTTGAATTTTGAGGACTTTTTGAAAATCCAGAAATAGAGACTTACATATTAACTCCAGCAGCATTATGCTTCAGATGCAGTTAAACTACTTCTCGCAGAAGCAGGACAACCTGAATCTAAAACATGATACATTGCCTGATGAAGGATTAGTTTTGTGGTCCTAACAACTTAGGAAAGGGAACGTAAAAAGTCTGTTTGCTACCTAGCTGTATATAAAAACCCTACAAAAAGTTTAGAAAAAGCTTTACATCTACTCTATATAAAATAAATGTCTCTTTTCCCATGCCCCCCTACCCCAAGTTGATACTTGTGTCAAAAACAGAACACCAAGCACTGCTTAGAAAGAGGCAAATATAGATTTATTTAAACAAGACCTTAAAGAAGAAAAGCAGGCTACAACTCACCTTTGATAGCCCATTACAGTCATTCTGAAGGGGTTCGTTTAATCTTTCTAGTAAAAGAAGCAAAAAGACTAACTAGTCTTTGTGAGCTTAGTGCAATAAAACTTCTGCTCTCAGGAAACCCAGGGTTTCTGACAGCAGTTTTCTACCCCTAAATTATATTGTTATTATTCACACTATTTTACAAAAATTATAACATTGTATCATGCATTGTGTAAGGCCCAAAGACTGTGGGGCACTTCTGTCATTGTCAAACATTTTTTCCTCTGCATTGCACCAAAAAAAACCCCAAACAAACAACAAAAAAACCCCACACACAAACAAAAAAAAACCACAAACACACACACACACAAAAAAAAACCACCAAAAAAAAACCAAAAAACCCCAAGAACAACAACAAAAAAAACCCAGACACCTGGTGAGACTCATGACATATGTGAACTTGCTCATTAACTGCTGAGAAATTCACCATTTCTAGCCACCTTTTTAAGGACTTTTATTCAAGCTAATGATACAATCTGGATTTTAACATATTTGTATAGGGTGTCCTTTCCCCATGGCATATTTATTCCCTGTGAGCAGTCACTTCTTCAAGCTACTGAAGGGGTATCCCTGTCTCTTCAGAATGAGCAATCAATCAAGTTTTAAGATTAATTTGTTTTTTAAAATCCCCTTCTCTATTCAGGCTCAGGATCAGTACTTCCTCTAGCAGCATATGAAACAAGCATGATTTTTTTTCTTCATTTCTCAAGGCTGAACAACTGAGGTTTTTCCTGGAATTTAAACTAAATTAATGACTAATACCACCATAAACAAAACAACTCTTCCACTCCCCAGTTCATTGGTATTGCTTTTTAAGGACAGTCATAAAGCTGCAAAGAAAGAGACAGAACACTCAATGGCTTTTAAACAAATGCTACCACATTTTAAACATGTGTGTGTTTGCCAAAGCTCTAAGCCTCTATTGCTCAAACCACTTGTGGTTTCTCAGCACTTCTTTTTTGAATGATTGTGTCTTTATAAAATAAACATGTTTGAGACTAAATTACTTGTGTGTCTGTTGGGAATAATTATAAAATTAGCTCGTTCTAATTTACACTTGCGGGTTTTAAAAACACAGTCAAATAGCATAGTGAGTCTCCTGGTGAAACCAAAGCCTGGCATGTCAAACATGGTTTAAATCACACACATGAACTTTGATTTTCTCAGTGCAGCAGTCTGATCTCTACAGCAGGCTTAGTCCTTTAGTTTTGACTTCTAATTCTCCAAGTAAGTATTCCTTTTGTAGGTCTCCAGAGACATTAATTCTGCATGCCAAGAGGTTGTGCAATATACAACAGAAGTAATTCAACTCCAGGCACAGAGCTGTGATTTTCAAACTGTACCATCTCCATGTATGGTTTCAGTAGCTTGCAATATGTTGTTCATCCAAAATACATAAAAGAGCTTTGGTTGCTGGCTATCTCAGTATCCCAAATAAGATGGACACGTGCTACACTTCCAACCACATTACCTAGGAATGTATTTAAGGTCCAATCAACACTATTCAGGGGAGAAGCACGAGATATATTTTAGCTGTATCTCTCAGTCTAATTTCAGTAATCTAAATTATGTTTTTCCAGGAAGAGAAATTCTGACATTATCACAACGTTTCTATTGTACTACCATGGCATAACACATTACACTTTCGTGCATTAGGTAGTCACAGCAGCAGATAACAATTTCTAGGGAACTGCAACAACCAACTTATTTCCAAAGTATTTTCTGCTAGTCTACTAGATAACACTGGTTGATATAGTCAGTATTTTCATAATAATATACCAGGATTCACTGAAAATAGTTTCGGTCAGCAACTGGCAACTCTGGAAAATTTAAATCTTATTCAGCTTCCTCCTCTTTTACTCTGGACTTGCCACACAACATCTTTTCAATAGATTTACAGCTCCATGAATCCACAAGATGTACGTTTGTGGTGAAAATTATTCATTTCACTTAATGCCACAGGTTTGTTTTCACTATCAGTGACTAGAACTTCTATTTGGCATCCCACAGTTTGCCTTTTTATCCAAGGCTGGGGAGACGCAAATTGTACTTTCTGTACCAAGATAAGGTGGGTTTAGTTTCTGTGTTTACATCCTGCTTTTTATCCCTTGAGGCTGCAAAGGTTACATTACCCTGGCCTTGCCACCACTGTTTAACCTTATTCTCATCTTTTCATAAATACCTGAACAAGTCTTTTCTTTTTTTTTTTTTTTTTAAATCACATCATAACTAATACTTTAACCACCAGGTTTTCCATGAACAGTCTATGGTCTCCCACTTGTTTCACATTTCTCACGCACTGTAAATTCTCCTTCCTCTATGTTAGAGACTTGAGTCGTTTTTTTCTACCTCTTCTCCCTTTGCAATAGAAATATATATCTCAACAGAATCTCACTCCCAGTCTGACCCAAACTTCAGTCCAGGTAGGTATAGTTACTAAATCATACCATCAACCCCTTCACTCCCTTTTCCCCCCCTACAAAAAAAAAAAAAAAAAAGCTTCCTGCACATCTTCCTGCCTTCCACAAGACTTGCTGCATCCTCAGTCTGAGAATACCTGTACTTGTATTAATACAGCTGCGTATACATGTGTGTGCATATATAGATATATGCCTATATATGAATACACATATTTTTATATATGTCTGTGTATGTGTCTATTGAATATATCCACATATACGTACATTCTCTGTGTAGAATAGACACACCACACACATTTAGGTGGCTGTGGCAGGGTGCAAAGCACTACACCCTACACTGCCACGTTTTAACATCCTCCACGGCACATTTTTCCCAGTGCGTTCTCAAGGGNACCTTGAAAAATTTTTTTTTTTTTTTTTTTTTTTTAAATCACATCATAACTAATACTTTAACCACCAGGTTTTCCATGAACAGTCTATGGTCTCCCACTTGTTTCACATTTCTCACGCACTGTAAATTCTCCTTCCTCTTTGTTAGAGACTTGAGTAGTTTTTTTCTACCTCTTCTCCCTCTGCAATAGAAATATAGATGTCAACAGAATCTCACTCCCAGTCTGACCAAAACTTCAGTCCAGGTAGGTACAGTTAGTAAATCATACCATCATCAACCCCTTCACTCCCTTTTCCTCCCCCC
>VWYP01034196.1:324227-375362 GCA_013400435.1 Pycnonotus jocosus | reverse complement strand
AAACCAACTTCCTGCATATCTTCCTGCCTTCCACAACACTTGCTTCATCCTCAGTCTGAGAATACCTGTACTTGTATTAATACATCTGCATATACATGTGTGTGCATATATAGATATATGCCTATATATGAATACACATATTTTTATATATGTCTGTGTATGTGTCTATTGAATATATCCACATATACGTACATTCTCTGTGTAGAATAGACACACCACACACATTTAGGTGGCTGTGGCAGGGTGCAAAGCACTACACCCTACACTGCCACGTTTTAACATCCTCCACGGCACATTTTTCCCAGTGCGTTCTCAAGGGTCGATTCTTTCTCTAACCCAATAAAAACGTCAATAGTAAACATTGTATTTAACAGCCTGAACTACATATGGGGTATTTTACCAGCATAGAGTTTCAAGTGCACTTGAGTTTACCCTCTGGCTATTCTGAAGAATGAGTAACTCGTTCCACTTCATTCAGCAACATCCACTCCTCCCCCAACCTCCCTCTTTTGGACTGATTACCTTTTAGATACAAAAGAAAATAAGCCACTATGTGAGAAAGAGGTGCATTCCCCAGCATTAAGGTTTTAGAATAATCACCTTCCTGAACTGAAAATGGCTTACCAGTAATCTAGAACAGACTATTTTGTTAGAATGTGGAACAGGAAAGGTAACAAAATGCCCCCTCACATAATTTTCTACACAAATCAGCCTTGCCCTGTTGATATTTGTTCAAAATTATAACATGTACTGAATAAACTGAATCACGAGAACAGTCCTTGAAAGATGGTTCCCAGACACAAAACATCACACATTTCACTGGCTCTGTGACTCCACTTGCAGCTTTATACACTACTGAAACATAAATACCACTCGATTCTCCTCCTTCAATGGAAGAATAACAATAAATCTTTCCAACTGTAGTTACTGGCTGTTTCAATGGCCTGGCTTCATACGTCGATAATTAGATTACAATCAATTAGTGGAAATATCCAAAATAAACAAGTCAAGACAACATCCAACTTCCTGGAAAGTTAAGTTCCCCCAGCAAACCAAACATTTCAGCAGCATTAAAGCTCTGTTCTTATTTTAGGAAAACAGCAATGCTCTTTTCCTCACTTCTTTTACAATATAACGCTTGTTCCTGCACTTTGTTTCCAAAAACCTCACAAAGCAGGTCAAGCTCCTTTGAGGCAAATATTATTTCTGGGGACAGCATTTGCTTTCTGACACACGTCTCTGTTCAGGGAGAAGACTGACCAGAACATGCACATGCTCGATGATGAAGCAGACAAGAATGAAGAGTGCTGCTGTCCCAAGGGGTTCTTGATTTAAGGGTCAAGGAGGAAAGAATTAAAGAACAAATGGGGAGGACTGTTGGCTTGAACTTGAACTATGTTCTGATGAAAAAAAAAAAATCATACTGCTTATCATAATTGGGAGAGAAGATGTAGGAAAAGTTGAAGGGCCATTTCTGGCCTTCCTCTCCCATGGACCTGAGTTTTCCCAGCCTGAGCTGGCAGCCTGCTGGCACATTTTTAAGCAGTTTTTCAAAGCATTCATCCTACTCTCACACCCAATTCATGGACCTGAACTTTCTGTGTACAATACTGAAGCATATCATGTTGAAAATAAAGCTAAATTAATACTCAAGGGCATTGCTTTTGGAGCAGACTGCAGGCAAGAGCAGGGAACAGCTAACATTATTCTTCTTCATGAAGCCTGCAGCCACTGCAGAAGTGTTTAGGCTGAAGTAGTAATTATGATATGGGGAAGCATCACAGCTTAACAACTACAACTAACTCTCCATGGCACTCTTAGCTCATCCTGCCTGTATAGCTCAAGTTCCTCCCATAGCTACACACGACCACCAATTCACACAGCCAGAAACTCAATCTGCCACTGATTATATTTGGGAATTTCTGTCACTAAATGTAAGCCTTAAATCCTGCTGGATACTGGTAAATTTAAATGTAAAATTAAGAACACACCAGAGAGACTCCAGATGTACTGATTTTTTGTTTTTTTAAATAGAGAAAGCAAATCAGCAAGTCAAACCCAGCCTATATCTATCTATCTGAGCAAGGCTTAATGGATGTACAAGAAGCATGAAGCAACCTCTAAGAAGGAATAACTTCTGCTCAAGGTTCAGAAAACACAAGAGTACACTGTTTCACCAAAGAACTGTGCTTTATACAGGCAACTGATTCTCAGCAGGATGGGAAGAAAAGTATTTGACTGTAACCAGCAAGTTAATACTGTAGGTACTATTGAGTATTTAAGTTTATGTTCTTTTTTAGATTTATTTATTACTTCACATGAGATCCCCAGTGTAGAAAGAAGGGGGCAAAAAAAAAAAGAAAGGAAAAAATAAATCATACTCAATTAGATTCTAACACAGTAAATTTTCATTTTCTTCAGCATTAGTTTTGTCAGAATAAGATTAAGCTCAAGCCATATTAATTAATCAGTAAATCATTATTAATACATTTTCATGTATATTTGCAGAGCAATTTTTCACCCTGCATCTTTAGCAATTTAACACATGACTTCACTAGGAGTCTACAAGTCCTTCAATAAATGTATCACTTCAGCAGGAAATTTTTTTCTCCTTTCATGACTGATTGAGAATTCTTCCAACAACAGTTTAACCTTTGAGATTATACATGCTGAGCATATTTAAAAAACACAAAATGTGAACATTTGAAATGATGGGTGATGGTTTTACAAGTTACAAAGGAGAAGAAGGACAGGAGCACCAGCATTAGAAGGACTACAGACCACAAAGGCATTTCTTTTTTTATTTATCAGTGGGGGATTAAAGCTAAAGCCTAAATTCCAAAACTAAAGATTTTCAAAGAATATTTCCACACAAAAAACATTTTAACTGTGTGTTTCTAAACAAGAAGGTAATGTAACTCCTAATGTCTATGTATCTATACAATCATAAGGATAGGAAGGTGATTATAGCTTTCTCATCCCTTGAAGTAGCAGACTATATATAGTACAGTAGGCACTTGTAAATTCATAAAAACTGCATCCATACATAGTGGCATGATAGTGCTGCCTTGAACTATTGATCAAGAAGTTGTATAATGCTTACAGAGAAAACCTCAAAATCAACTACATCAGCACAAACACACAAAATTGATTTTTTTGGTCAATCTTCTGATTTCTCTCCACCTTTGTTGGAGTTGTCTTTTCCTTTTTTCCCAACTTTCAAGAAGTAGACTTATGCTGTGCCGTTCCTGATAGCCTAAACATCAACATACAACTGGAGCTTTCATTCTACCATCCTGTTAAAATGCACTGCTGAACAAGTCAAAAGTGGATCTGCAGATGCAGTCACCGAATAGGCAGTGATGGGTTTGGTTAAAGCACGCTACCACCTTCAATGAGAGACCATAGCTTCTGTCACAGGACAAATTAGAAATGACTCATATGAATTCCAGCTCCTTTGAACAGAAATTGAACCATACTTATGTTCTCTACTTGCACTGTATGAAGGTCACATGGACAGTCAATCTTCTGCACATTTGGTCACTGCTAAACCAGACCAACCCCACAACTAGCAGTTGTCACATCAAACCCACCCCCACTTTTCAAAATTTGCCAAATGGAAATAGGGAAGGACAGAACTACGCAGATTTCTGTATCAAAAACTGTAATTAAGAGTTCAACACTAAGCTGCATGCTCTACTTCTAAATGTTTCTTGCAGGCTTTTATTCAACACACAAATCTATAAAAAGTCAGATCTTTTAGCACAACATGAAAGAAGAGTCATTGAGGATGGCATGTCCTAAGAAGACTTCCAGAGTTTTATCCCCTTCTCTGTCTCATACTTCTGATGAGCATGATAATTATTTACTATTTAATTTTGAAGGTATTACCTCAATTAAAATAGATCTCAAGGTCCTTCTCTCCTCATACCAACCTCTGCACTCTCACATGACAACACAGAGCAGCAAAGGCAGCAGCAGGCAAGCCAGCATTTCTTTGACAACTGGCATGGAGAAAACTCTGTTGGTTTTAAAAGCCCTTGCTGAGTTTGTAGAAGCATGATGGAGTGAACTTATGCTAGCTAGTTCAGTGGTACACAGAAAATATCACAAGTACCAGCAGCAGGACAAATTGCTATCCACTTTGTCATGTTGATCTACAGGTACCTGCTTATCTTCAGAGCCTTTACTGATACCTGCAGTAGAGTTACACATTCCATTCCCAATACAAGTTACATTATCACACACTGCACTTACTACAAAGCACAAAAGTTGAGAAAAATAGCCCAAAATAAACAAACCCTCCATCGACAAACTTTCTATGAGCTCGTAATAATGAACAGTGTCTTATCCTTATCAACAGATGCTGTCTTACCTTTATCACGAAAAGCTGAAATGTCCCTTTCTCCTATTCAGCTCTCAGGAACAAAAGAAATTAACTCCACCCTGCAGGCAAAGAACATTTTTTTAGTGATTAGTGATATTCTGAAAAAAGGTTTAAATCATTACAAAATAATGCAGACCTTCTAATTCTTGTATGATATGCAGGCAAAAAAATTATGCTGTCTGGAAAAACGCCCACTGATGACACATAAGTAGTTATATATTTACCACCTTGTTTTAAGAATTAACATGCAAACGCTCTTATGAACTGCAGCCCACTGATGGCAAAATATTCAACAATACTGGTTTATAAGGAAAATTATACTTTTATATATTAGGTCCACTTCCAAGATTAAATGGCAATATTGCAACCCACTACACAATCTTTGACTACAGTTTTCATCTTAACAGAGACCTCAGAAGAATGAGATTACACGATGCACATGACTAAAAATAATTCTGGATCCCCTAAGAATTTACATATCTTCTAAAATAAGAATCATCACTCCTCCCTGTTGTAACAAATGCACAAAATCCAGCCCTTCCATGGAAGTAGGATGGGATTTTTAAGGCAACGGAAGTTAGAAGTCTCAGGGTAAGATCAAGAGTCTCATAAGCAGTAGAGAAACTGAGATTCATTCATTCTGCAGTATAACCATAAAAGCGTTACTGAAGCAAGTGCAGCTTCAGTCAATTGCAGAGGACTGAAGACAAAGCTGGAAAATTAATCATAGAGGCTAGAAGCAAAAGAGAAAAAGAAGATAGAACAGCTGCAGAAGGATGATGATGAAGGCTGCTGGAGAACGAGCATATTAAAATTGGTGTGGCAAGGAAAAGAAATTTCATGGGTTGAACAAAAGGCACAAGAGCACAGAGGGAAGGAGAAAAAGAGGACCAGAGCCTCATCGTATTTGCTCTTTAATTAACTACTCCATTATTACACTAGAATGTGGAGCACAAATTATTCATATAGACAGCTTCTCAAAATCTTTACAATCATAGAATCATTTAGTTGGTAAAAGACCTTTAAGATCATCAAGTCCAACCATAAATGTCACTGCTTATCTTATCTGAAGTAGTTTTACATATATCAACACCAATTCAAGAGTTACATAATGGTTCAAACTCATTCCTCTCTCAAACAGTGGCCAAATACTTATAATTTCCTTCACAGTGCAAGAATACCTAGAAATTTTACAAGGGCATAAATACAACTGACTTGCTGATAATGGGCTGACTCAAGTAGATGTCCTTGTTCCTACAGCAGGTTTGTCATTCTACAGTTTTAATAACCTGATGTTTAAAAGGAAAAATTATGTTGTTTGTTATTAAAGAAAATATCCAGGTAATTAAGAGGCACTAATCAGATGTTATATTTTAAATATGCAACTAGCTCGTAATGAATCGTTATTTCACAATATACATTACCATTTCCCTTTTTCTGGGATAAAAGAAAATCTCCATGAATTCTGTTTTTATTCTGTGAACAGTCATGTATTAAAAAACCAACTGAAGTGAGTTGTGTTCATTTGGTTTTGTTTCTAATTAACAGAGACCAGCTGTTAATGGTGCGTCTGTGACACCAAAAATACCTCTAGCCTTGATATCTTGGAAGCTTGCCTGCATCTGTAATATACAACATATATTCAAACTCAGAAAAAATTACTTTACTCAATGAGATTCACTGGAGGGATTTTGAAAGCTTTCTTTGCATTGCTGAATGCTTTCAAAAGGGCACAAATAATAGAGATTCTGCCTTGTCACATGCATTAGTTTGTGCACATAAGGTCACATTTGTTCTGAAAATATTCTCTTAAAATTGTGTTTACACAGAGTCACAGGTAGAAAAGGTTTGGTTTAACAATTTATTTTCAATCCAATCTGTGTCAGTATTTCATCACCAAATTACACAATTTACAGACCAATTTTCATCAGCATCAAAAACTTTCCCAAGTTAGTAAACCTCCCTGAGCAAACTCTCCTGGCCTCTTCTGAGCATTCACACGGCTCTGGAGCTCCACAGCATTCTCCTTGCATCCAGCCCGTGCCAGGGACTGACAACCCTGACAGTGAAGAGCCCTTTCCTCATGTCCAATCTGAAGTCATTCATATCTGCTTGACTGTGTCCTCCTACACAATTAAAAGAGGGATGAGGACCTTAGTGGGAGCTTAGAATTTATGGAAGCAGTTACTGTTCCACAATCATTTTCTGAAGGAGTTTAAATAGGGTGGTTGGCAGTAAAGAATGACAGCTTCATCCCTTCAGCTCCCACAAAGGGACAGTAATATCCTCCTCAATTTTGCCATGTTCAGCAACAGGCAAAAACATCATAGGGATATCTTCACATGATTTTCCTGTTTTATAAAATCTCTAGAAACCATTTTCCTAAACCTTTTTGCTCTTTTTCTCAACTCCATCCTGCAGACACCAAGGATTGGTCTCAAGTAGGTAAACTCCACAGGTGACTGTCCCCAGTAATCACAGCACAGCCTCTCCTGCTTGAAACAATTTCCATTTATAGCCTCCAAGCATATGATTCTGTCTTATTTTTAAAGGAGCCCTTAAAAGATAAAATTCCCATGCTAAGCTAATATTAAATACACAAGTGATGATGTATTTCACTATAAACTGACAGGACTGGTTTCTCTTCCTGCTTTATCCATAATACTGCATGTAAGCTCTCAGCTTCCAAAAAGCATGTTGTCCTATTTGAGACTGCTTCTCACTCTTCTGCTTAACTGACTTAATTTTTTCTAATTGTGATCCAGAGGAGTTGCCTAGCAAACAAATGGTTCAGCTGGCATTTAACCAAATGTTATCTCTATGGGCTGGGTTAAAAATAGAAAGACCTTCCTTCATTTCCTTCTCACAAAGCCAGAAAAGACCAGAATGAGTAAAAACAAAAAACCAAACTAAAAAATTAAGCTGTACAGTTTACATTGTCTTTTACCAGACCAATGCAGTTGCAATTTGATGTCCATGTGCCTGACCTCAGAACTGGTGTATAATCAATACAAGAGCCAAGGATGTCAATGCTTGTAAAAATGTGAAAAAGATTCAGTTAGCATTTACTCTAAACTGCACAGAAAACTGAATAATTTTGAGCTAATTTATCTTTCCTCTTGACTCTGCAAGAACAGACACAGAAAGGTGAACTTACCTCTGACCTATACAATCCAAGATTTCACAAATAAGCTGATATTATTACAATGAAAAGATGGGAAACACTAAAGGAACCATAAAAATGTCCTGTTTCATAAGATAAGGAAATCCTCCTTTTTGCTACAACTAATATTTGTTTTGACTTCTTAAATGAAGCTAAATAGTATTTTCATTGTTCTTTCACAGCTCTTTCAGAAGGAGCAACTGCTCTGACAAGCCAAGGACCAAAGGCTCCACAGCCACTGACAGGGAAGTGCCCTTTCCCCCTCCTGCCATTTGTCAGCCTTACAGGCAAAAGCTGGGAGAGAAACACAGATTGGAATGATTACACAGAAAGTTTGGGGCTAATTAAATACATTACTCAGCATCAGTAGTATTTAAAATCTATGGAGAAAATTAATAGGTGCCATTAGAAAGTTTCTAAGGGAGATTATAGAAAAGTGTTACAGCATGGGGAATACAAGATTTCACTTGAAGCCGCCTTCACAAGACACACACACGAAAAAATAAAAAGTCCCAAAAACCATGCAGAAAATGTCATGAGTATCTTTTTGTAAAGTGTGTGAATATAACATATAGAAATATATGGTTTGATTGTAGAAACCCAGATAGTTCTTCTGGACATCAGTTTTCAACAGTGGCTTCAGTTCTCAAATTACCCAATGTTATGACAGAAAGAAATCAATTCAATGCATTTGCAGTTGTCTCTACCTACCAGTTTTATAAGGGAAAATTAGAACTGCAGTACAGACAAGATGGTGAGTAGGCACATCAATCTAATTACAAGTAGACAAAAAAAATTTGATCTGAATATAAATTGATTCCTCTAGTCCTAATACACTAAATGATTTCATATGACAGGATCACATACAACACCACTTTTACTAAGATTGGAGCAATTTGAAGTTTATAGTTTTCTAGTGGCATATGGGTGAGACAAGTAGAAGCTCTTAAAAAAAAAAAATAAAAAATAAAAACGCACACACACAAAAACCCCTACCAAACAAATACAGAAAACAAAAACCCACCCAACCAACCAAACAATAAAACAACAACAAAAAAACCGAAACCCAGAAGATTCAGCAAAACATTGAATGGACATGAATCTTCATCTTTGAAGAGCTAAATCTTGGAAGGACATGATTCTAGCAGGAAGGGGCAATCAGTGACCACTATAATCAGTGACAATTGTGAAGTGTTATATTCCACTCCCCATACAGTCAAACACTAGAGGAAACTGCAGCACACAGAGATAAGATGCTGACAATCTGTCCCCTTAACCATAATCCCCAGTTATGGATAAACTCTTCTCCATAGAGGACAGAGAGATGGTTTCCTATGGCTGCCAGTGTTTAAGTTGTCAGGAAAAACACAAGGTCCTTTATAGCAACATTGTCACAGAATACAGTTTTGCTATCCACTGAATGCTCACCTATTTCGATACATTTCTTATTACTTTCCATTTTCTGTACTTATCGTGCTGAAAATTAATGCTGTCTGAGAGATAGAAGATGCAGGCACTAAAAACACCACAAGTGATCTATGCAACAAAGCCCTTGTCTTGCTTATACCTTCCCACATCCCCCCATAACATCCTCTCCCTCTCTATGGCTCTATGCCATTCAGGCATTCACACATTGAGCCTTCTTTACTCATTGTTAGAATGACAAGCACCTATCTAAACAGAGAGTATGAAACATGACCCATGTGTTTTCAACTGAAATACATCAAGAAAAGACACTTCAGGCTGACTTTTGAAATAATAAGTTCAAATATTTTCTTAGTATGAAAAGAGTAAGCTCTGCTCCTCTAGTTGGAAAATTCCCTGCAAAGGCACTGCAAAGATAAGGAACAGGAGGAATTTGGCTTCTGTATTTGCTGTCAATGTTTCCATGGCACACAAGTACCACAAATCAGATGCTCAAAGAGTAAAGTTTAATTCATAATTCATGCAACCAGGTCAGAGTTATCCCAGGATTAATGAGCTACAGCACATAAACACATAAACAACCAAGACAAGGACCAACACTGCTTGATACTGTAATAGAGTCTGTGTTTGGGGTTTTTGAGGTTTTTGAGAGAGTTGTTGGTTAGTTCAGGGTTTTTGCTTTTCCTTGTTTTTCAAATGCAAAAATCTTTGATATTTACAAGTCTGAAGAGCAGCTTCAATATATAATTAATAAACCACTCAACTTCAGAGGATCTTAAGGCCTTTGTATCAGCAGAAATGAAAATAAAATTGTACTCCTTACCAGTTACCCCAATAGAAAAGAAACATGGCAATTAAATATATGTAATTGCTTAAATCAAAGCCAACTTTTAAAGATTTTGAACAAAGTCTGAGTACAAACAAAATGTGACAGCATAAATATCCCTTAAGTTTACATGGCTCTATTGAGACTTATGGGACTTGTCAATATTAGAATACTGTATTCTAGCCAGGCATGAAATTAATATTTGAGACATTCTAGTGCTGTTTTTAGCTCCAAAGTAGAGGAGAAAAAGCACTACAAAAATCATGTGTGTTGACATTATGAGTCATCTATGCATGCGCTTTAAAGTAACCACCAGTATTATTTTGAAGAACATGAGTTTAAAGGGAGAGTCAGAAAACATATTTCAAAGAACTAAGATTAAGAATATAACTGTGGCTTCCACCTACACTTAGCAACTGGAAACTCATTTCCAGCCTCAGGCCTAGACTGGCTCCAAGGATCTATTTTGTTCTCTACACACAAACCAGCTGGCACTATTGGTAAAATGCTGGGGCTGTGCAGGCACATTTTCCACATGGAGCTGATAGGGACTATCATTAGAGATGAAAGGAGCCCCAGGCTACAAGCTGGGGATGTGCTATGTGTAAAGGAGAGTGGGATGTGCTCCCTGAAATTTGTACTGATACCTACCTGAAGCACGCTGGAGAAGACAGAACACAAAACTACAGGATGCTGATGACAAATGCACATACGTATATCTGAAGGGCATTTGACATACTTGATGCCAACTCACTGATGTCCCCAAGAGGGGACTAACAAAGCTGAAGTACACAAAATCAGGTCTGAGGAAGGACACCCAGGAACAGCAGGTGCCCATTAGTCAGCTGCACTCTTGTGCAGTGGGTGCTTATGCAAGAGTGATTGCTTAATTCAAGCACCTGGCTAAGGACAAGCAGCCTGCAGGTCCTCCCAGAGACACCGAGGGCCACGTGCTCCCCACCTCCCACAGGTGTGCAAGCAGGATCCCCGTGACACTGGTCCAAAGAGGAACTGTAAACCCAATCCTCTTCTCCTTACTGAACTGCATCATAATGTGTCATCCACGAGAAGCAGAGAGATGGTGTCCTAATGAACTCATCTTCTCAGATTAATCTCTAAATCAGTGTTGATACAGTAGGCCACAACCATGGATTGCCTATTAAAACAGAAAAATATTTATCCAATTCAGCCTTCAATTCTGGGTGTGTTCTCTGTGAATTTGAAACCCTCCACTGAAGCAACAGGATTATGAAAAGAGTGAAATATGTCAAAATCACCCATGCATATGATCAGGCCAATGCGAAAAAAAATAACTATAATGAGGCAAGGCTACCAAAAAGAGTTACAAAACTTCAGTGTTTCTTCTCCCTTTTTAAACAAGGCTAACCATGTAAACAGATAGTGAGAAACACCCAGAGAAGTGAGAATTACAGTCCATTACAGGCTGAGACAGTGAAAAACAAGAGAGCCAAAATATCAGCACAAAAAAATCAGAGTAAATTCTAAATCCTTATTTACAACATGATGGGCTATGACTTTTAAACAAGGAACATGAACCTTTCTCTCCTATTTTCAGACTCCATACAAATCTCTGCATTTTTCATTGAAAGAATCACCACATACAGTAAATAAAACACAGTGAATTGGGGGTGTGGAGGGAGGGGGACAAGACAGAAACCTCCTTTCTAAAAGGGTACAACCACATTGCTACGTAAGCTACAAGAAAAATGACAGAAAAATCTTCTCCATTTATGAACAAAATTCATTACAAGGAAGGAAGGAGAGAAAACAAGGGGGGCTTTCCATTGCAACTTGGGCATATATTAGAATTTCAAACTAGATGGCCAAAACCAACCAAACACACACGTGAAAATAAACACTGCTTGCTTGGTAAAATCTCACAACAGCAGTAAAAGACTGGAGTACAAAGTCATTTGTGAACCAAATGGTTTAAACAGAAAAATGCATCTTACTATAGCACAAAGCAAGTTACTAATTCACTGCATTAGAAAAGCAATTTGAATCTTGGAGCATGATTCCTTTTGCTTTTGTTTACTTTGGAGTTGAATGATTTCAAACTACATAAGCAGGATATTAACTAACAATCACAGGGTTTCTGTGTAAAGACGCATTTGAAAATTATGTGAAGATTGGGAATGATTAGAGGCCTTACGCCACAGAAATGTTGCATAGGCATGAAGAATGTATAACATTACTCTTGAATTGTTAAGGGTCAGAAGGTCAGCCCACGTATGCAGACCTTTCCTCTAAACAAGGTTCCCACAGTGACCTCCTCAGAACCGCCTGCATCCTGGTGTATTTTTGCCCATCTTTGCTCCAGGTTTTCGCGTAGTTGGAATTCCACAGATGGTCCCCATTGCCTCCGAAAAAATGCTCTTTCCAGATGAACTCCCCAGAACAGAACGTCATTTCTTTGACAGCAAGGGATATTTTCCAGAAATTCATGATTCCCAAAAGCACAACAAGTGGCTAATATTTAGTCATTCCATCGTCTTAGAAAATATGGTAGCAGTATAAAAACATTTCAGAAGGCACTGACATTCCAGTAAATGCTGGAAGCTCTCTGACCAGCATTTGATAACTGTACATTCAAGGATTTGTGAGTCCCTTCTCCTCATTTCAATACAAATAGTGTATTTGCAGTAAAGCCTATGCTAATGTCATGCTTCTGAAGTTTTAGACAACTACTTTAAACATGGTATCCTAATGTCCTCTGTTAAACACACAGAACAGTCAATAGTTCAATACTCCAGTCTCTCCCTTCTCTTACGATTTCATTTGTTGATGTTAATGATTTGCTAAGTTGATTTCCCATCAGCCACAGCCTCTGTGTTTCTCAGAGTTCCTTAAAGATTACTTCAGTAACAAAAGACATTTTGACACAAAGATAAAAGCAGAGATATCCAAGTATATAATTTTCCAGCTGAAGGGCCACGCCTCAACACACACAGCTGTGCCCATAAACTCTCTTCATGCCATCACAACGATGCATGCACATGCCCCCTTCAGCAAAATAACCCACACTTATCACAGAACACTTGCATTCAGATTCCATGTTTAGCAACCCTTTTCCAGGACTTCTGCTTGCATCTCTGGTGAAATACTGTAACTCCTGCATTATATATCCCTTCTACACAAGGAGCAAAATAGAAATTTCTTCCTTAAAAGAAATTTGGTATAATTCATAACAGAATCATTATTATAAAGAAATAACTTGTCTGTATGCAGAGAGGATGCTCATCTTTCATACTTGCTAAGTGAACTTACTGAGTATGTTTTTCAGGAAAGAGACGAGAAATCCTGTAACCCAAGATGACAGAGAAAAGGAAAAACTTGGGCATATATCATTAGCATAATACTTTAAAGGGAAGTCATCAAAGAGAGGTAAGCATAAATAAAATGTGAATAAAGGAAATCTTGATTTAGTAGTTGATTTTTAATCTCCTTTGCATTTATACTTCACTGATCTTAAAAAAAAAAAAAAATCTCATTTTCACTGCCTGCTGTAACCACTGCAACAAACATTAACTCTAAACCAAGTTAAAACAGGATTTAAAAGCAGTGAAATAGCTCGCTAAAGATACCTTAGGTGAGTGGTAAAATGGGTTCACCCAAATGGGCCTTGATTTAAAATGAAGTTGCTGACTAAAAACTTTCCATGGGAAACGTTCCCTCTACTTGTGGCTCGGATTTAAGATTTCAAGTTCACTGCCCCTAAGCCTTCTCAGGAGCTTCACAGATAAGTATCATTATCTGCCTTAAAATGGGGAGATAATTCTTCTCTTTCCTCTGAACAACTGAAAAACCAATAAGGAATATATTAAACTGGCACCTGCTGAGATTTTTAAATGAGCCATGGTGAGCTCCTGCTCCTTGGTAGCACCTTTGCAAATTGCTCCTCACCTGGGTGAAAACACCAAATGCTTCAGCTGGTAGAGGCTGCAGGATGAGAGGCTGCAATGTGTTAACTGAAAGGAGCCCAACAAAAAGTCCTTCAACACCAGTGAAGGCTGGTATAAACCTGTCTGCTAACTCCCACAGTATTATCTAATAAGATAAGCTGACTTCAGGCTTTTCTCTAATTCTAAATTTAAGTTTTCTGTTAAAGACTTACCTGCTTAAAATTAAGATGGTAACTGTTCAACACTTTCCTCAAGGATTGAAATTCAAATTGCCTCAAAGCCAATGCATCACTCTCTTTTTAAAGAAACACACCAGATCAAATTTTAAAAAGTAATCCACTTGTAATTGAATGTTTTACTTGAAAATATATTAGAATTATCACCAATCTTGAATCTTAAAATAAGATTAAATGCTCTACTTTTGCTATTCCACTCCTCATGTTTGCAGACTTTTCACCTTTTCCTGCAATTTTGGCAATGCAGACAGACAAATGATTTTTCTTGTTTTTCCCTGCTTCCATTGTAGCTGATGCAGGCTTGGTTTCAAACGTCTGCAAAATATATTTGATGTCTGGATTACTAATCCACAGAGGTTTCTTTTTCAACTTGTTTCCTTGGAAGGTGATGGAATCAATTCTATCACTGTTATTTTCAGAAAAAAAAATTATAGAAGTTCAAACACTACTGTTTTGTTTTAAATAGAGCCAGCCTTTGAAATTCAACTACCTGCCAGTGGTCTAAAATGCCTTTTTAAGCAGTTCACATAACATAGCAAGTAATAAACATAAGGCAAAACTTAAGCAAGTATAAAAAGATGGGAAAACACCCACATGCCATTACAGCCTGTTTCGACCTACACATACAATATAAATCAAGCAAAAGGTAACAGTAGCTTAACTAATTCTATTAATCTCTATGAGTAAGCGTTTCATTTGGCCATTTTCACATCCTGTAATTATTCCAGAGGAAACGCAGGTTAAAGGTTCAACTAGCACTTAAAATGTCTCCTAAAACATAATTATATATACAAGACTTAGCCTGTGGGTAAAACTGGGAAACTTACAACACAAAGCATTTATTTTTCCCAAATAAGCTGCTGAGTCCAATTATAACAATAACTTTTTTTTTTATCATTATTAATACTCAGTTCTATGCAAAGTGTATCTCAAAAGGAGAAACCATCTGCAAGCTGCACAATTTGGGCCAGTATGCAGCCATAATAAATGGTTAAAACCAATTTATGAGCCCCCTCTTCCAGTTCAGCCAAAGGAAGAATCACAAAAGCACAGTCACAGTTGTCAATTGCTCTGTGTTCTGTAGGGGATCACGGCAATGGCACAGGCTTCAAGGACCGCCCTGTCTGTTTAATAGTAAAATATGGTTTTCAAAAAACACAAACTCTCTATCTGCTTTTTTTGCTTTTGGAAGAGAAACTGATTTCCAAAGATGGAAAAGGAGCCCATAAACTGTGCATGCCATGATGTAAACTGCTCTTAGGGAAGAAAAACAAAACAAATCAAACAAACAAACAAAACAACTGCAGCAACAACAACAAAAACCAAAAAACCTCAAACAAACAAAAAACCACAACAAACCAAACAACTCCATAAATTTAAATTACCAGGCATGCAGTGAGAAAAGGCTGAGAAGAGGTGAGCATTCAAAACAGGCAGGAATTCAAGTCAAACAGATAAAATACTTCAAGAGAATCTTGCAACTCATTTATCTATAGAGCCCATTAATCTCCTTCTTCCTATTAAATATGCATAGTAAGTGCTATATGCAATATATATTAATTTGAAACAAAGACAGTCAACTGTATTAATTTGCTATTGGCAATTTATGAAGCCCAGAAATAAAAGGCTATTTGCCATAATAAAGAAGGCTCTGAATCTGCTCAGCTATGATCTCTTGATTTTTGGATGTGAAAGCATCAATGTGAGGTGTTCATAATGAAGTCTGTAGGCACCAATTCAAAGTCTCTGTTCTGGAAAACATAATCTTCTCTACTTACTTCAAGAGGTGCAATTAATGGAACTTGGCAAGCAAGTTCCAAGGCTTTAGTTTAAAATTACAAAAAAATTCAACCTGAAAAGCTCATGAAAGGAATATTAGTGTCAAAAATGCTCCAAGTTCTTAAATTAGAAAATACTAGAATTAAGGCTGTTCATGAAGCCTGAATCTAAACCTCATATATATTCATTGCAATGGCTTTGCCCAATATTAAAAAACAAGTCATCTATGCAACCAAGGGGGAAAAAAAAGAGACAAACCAAAATACCCCAAGCTAAACAGCAATGCTCCTGTGACCATCCTGTTTTCAGATGATGTAAAAATCCACGAAATCGCTGCAGCACTTCATATAAAAAGATTGTATAAAAACACAAAAAGAGGAGTTTCAAAAGATAATAAACAGCTACTATAGTGACAAGCTGGAACTTAAATACAAAGCAAAATGACTATATTATATACTGAGAAAGAATTTTGGTTTACATATTTTTCCATAATTTATTTTTAAAAACATTCCACAGTTTTACTATAAAACCCCAAAACCACCCTAACTGGTTTTGACATATTTTTAGAGTTCCTCCTATGTTTTCCTTTCTTGGGCAATTTTTCTTCAGACTTGTATTAACATCTCACTCACCAACACAGACAGCTAATGGAGCAGCACAGGTATCTGCCAAAAGTGGCAAGCACCAAAGTACAGGCAACAGAACAAAGCCCAGTATACGTTTTATGTTTTGGACACACTTCCTAAATGTTCAAACTTTCCAACCTCCAGACATACCTCAAGATCAGAGAGCACCATGAAAAGACTCCCCAAGTATCTTCTACAAAGTAAAGCATAAAACTGTGTATTCAGTAAGATACCTCTTTGCCACTAAACCTAATTTTCTAGTTGTTCCTCACTTAATCCAGTTTGTATTGACATCTAGGGGATGAAGAAGGAATGGAAAGGTCAAAGCGTTGTTTCTCCAGTTCCAGTGTGAGGAAACCAGCAGGTAACTCCAATGTCTCCCTGACCTTCCAGCACCATGGGGCAATCTTTGCACAAGGTCTCACTGTTCTCACACAGCCCCTGCTCTGTACGAGGTACTGATCTTTTTGTTAACACTTGGCATCCAGGTCTTCTTGTCCTACTTCTCTTTTGCCAAAAAAGCTATTCACGTGCAATATAGGATCCTGTCCCAAACATAGGTCTATTTTCTCAGTCCATTTCCCTTCCTTTTTCCTTGCTCAATATCAATCCCTAGAACAAGTTGTCCAGAGAAGCTGTGAGTGCCCCACCCGTGGAAGTGTTCAAGGCCAGGCTGGATGGGGCTCTGAGCAACCAGGTCTAGTGGAAGGTGTCCCTGTCTGTGGCAGGGGGATTGGAACTCAATGGTCTTTAATGTTCCTTCCAACCCAAACTACTCTATGATTCAATGATCTTACTGACCCTCTGGATTGGAAACAGGAATTAACTCTCTGCATTAATAACACTTTCATTTTGATGGTAAAATTGGTGAAAGAGCAGGGCTTCAACATTTTGCTTGCTGGCAAGAGTCAAGTTCCTTCGATTTACAGTAGGAACACCAAAAGCAGCTTAGCTTAAAACATCACATTTGCCTATGGTAGGCTCAAGATTTCCCTTCCTCTTTCTATTCCAGTACCAGTGAGTTGCTCCATTTATACAGAACCACATTACTGCTACTGAACACTGGTGAGTCCATTGCAAGCATTCACTGCTTGTTTTTTCCTCTCTGTCAGCACAAGAGGAACTCCTGAGTCATACTGAAAGTTTGCAGGGCAAGAGCTGAAGTCAATGCAGATGATGTGAATTATTCAAGCATTCCAAACATGTCTCTTCTCAAACATCAGTCACCTGACGCATCCAAAGATAAGATATATTTTTAAGAGAAAGGCACATGGCAAAAAAAAAGGAAGATGTCTATATGGAATCAGAGTGGATTCAGACATCTCTAGCAATGGACCTTATTAGCATGCAAAGATTTTATAAATTGAGCGCTATTTTTTCTTCAAGCATAAGGCACCTACAAAATATGCATAAGAAAAATAGTGTTCAGTTGATATATATGAATATCAGAAGTATGCTGATACTTAAAACTGAGGAAATGACAATTAGAAAGAAACATTAATCAAAACAAAAACAGTATGAGAATGCATTCATTGTCAAATGTAAATTTTTCTTCTTGCTGAAGGAAAGTATGACAGCATGCACCTGTTGTTTACAACCTTACAACATTGCTAATGAAAGGTGCCAATGCAAACCAACTCATGACCTCTCCACACTGCTGAGTAGAAAGAAACCAAGGCCCTGATTCAGCAAGCACCTACCTTTGCTGGAACAGGTTACCCACCTTGAAAGTTCAAAGGAATGTGTCGCCCAAAATGAGCTGCCAGCCTACAATAACATTTCAACACTTGGGGCTAAGACAGGAACCTAGCATTCAGTCACACCAACAGTGTATATATACTCTGTAGAGAAGTGTGATGTATACTCTCAGTTGGGGAATAAAGCTCCCTGTTATTTTTGTCACAGATGGTCTGTCATGGCTCAGTCACTGCCCACCAGAGCAGCTATTGGCCATGGGGTTGCTGCAGCTGCAGTTGAAGGTCAGAGTTAAAACTGATGGCTGTTCATTTCTAGCAGACGCTCAGTGCTGCTGATGGTGAGGCATGGTATGCTCTGTAAGTCACAGGTCACTTCAGCTGTTCTGTGTAAGGGTTTATAATAAGGAATATTATATAATATTTTTGTTAACACTTGGCATTCAGGTCTTCTTGTCCTACTTCTCTTTTGCCAAAAAAACTATTCACGTGCAATATAATCCCAACACAGCACAAGATCCCGTCCCAAACATAGGTCTGTTTTCTCAGTCTAAACCCTAAACCTAGCAGGACAAGTGTTAATTAGCTCCAGTTTATAATCCTTTATCCAATATGTCTCATAATTATCTTGCTCAAGAACACCGCTGTCACAGGCTAGTGCTCAACCTATTTGTGCAAGATGAAACACACCACCTGGGAATTAGCTATACAGCTTTCAATTCCCATTATTGACAGGAAAGAAAGGAGGGGATGAGCAAATGAAACATTTGCACTAAGTATTAGTGCTTTGGAATTTTTTTTTTCCCCTAGAAGACCAAAACCTCAAACCCTAATCAATGGTCTTCATCAAAACACAATTCCAAGAAAGCAAGAAAATCTCCAGCTTTTGTCACCAAATCCCATTTGACCTAGGAGTGGGTGCAAAACAGCCCTGGGTCTTCTGCAGCCAGCCTGTACACAAGTCAGGGCTCTGTCCCCAACTCCTGCAGCCACAGCACCAAATTTCCCTGCAGCACCCCAAGCTACTGTAGCCATTCCTGATGCAAAGCTGAGAATGTCTCTGGGCTCTAGAGCTTATTTAAGTATTGGCATTTTCAAAACAAATCAGGCTGAGAAGGGAAACAGAAACTTGCTAGATCTGCTCACCTCTGCTGATCTTAAATGCCCTGATCACTAGGAAGATATTTAGAATCTTAAAACATATGGGTGTTTTCCAGACTCCTTCTGCACGATCTTCAATTATAAAACCAGATTTCATAAGAGGATTTTATGGATTCAATAAAAGCAAGCATCTGTCATCTTCTCAGATTTAATTTTTCAGAAGAGACCTGCTCACCTGTAAGAGTATTTCCCATGATTACATCCTTTGCAAAATACTTAAAAATTTATGGTTTGATTTACTGAGCACTTTCCTCATTGTGCAGATATACAAACCCCATCCATCTAAGCTTGCAACCTTTTATTACACTTGTGAAACTCCACTGTGAGAAAGGCAGACCAATGGACATGGACAAGCAGCAGAGCTACAGCAGGCACACCACACTGACAACGCACCTTTTTGAGAAACAGAACTGAAGAAATTATGATGGCACTGACATTAAATAGCAATCAATAGATATTAAGCAGTAAACTTAGTACTAAAGAAGGTGGTTTACAACAGGCAAAAACATATGACAGTCAGGCTGAAGTGTTCAGTGCTTGAGAACAATTTGTTTGGGTTTGGCCACTTCTCAACATGTACATACAGAAAATTTCCATCCCACAAACAGAAAATCACTGTATTCCATTTTTGATAATTCTTCACGCTTCACAAATTAATTTTTGTTTCCTTCCACTGTGCAAATACAGAGAGAAACTGCATCACATGCATGTAAATAAACACAAATACCTACTTAATTTTTTTAAAACCTTGATTTTGCCCTGCCTTCATTTGTGAGTGTCCCAAATTGAAATTTAAGTTGTGTACTTCAGCTAAAATATTCATAATACACTCCAGAACATATCAAGGCATCAAGCACACTAGGTGCTTGCATCAAGCAAATAAATCAAAGGCATATATATATATTTATATATTTACTTATTTTAACTACCTCAATTAGTATTTCTGGGTAAGAAAGCATCTTCTATGGTAGGCGAAAAGGTAATTCAGCTGCTGCTATTAGCTCACTTTCTGGTTGTAACTTCCAGATACCACCTCATATGATTTAAAACAGTCCTCAACAAGTTATTATTAATTTGACATTTACACTTGTGCCATTAGTACTAATTTTCAGCTCTCATTTTGAAGAACAAGGATTTTAATCTAATAATTACATTACTAAATAGGATACTAATACTAATTATCAAATCAACTCCTATTTTAAAGTTATTATAAGAGTAATTATTTGTACAACTGGGCCTTGCAAATCAAGAGGATAAAGCTGATTTTGTGTTATGTAAACGGTATGTTTTCTGTGTATTTTTAGTCTTTATAACAACTAGTTTTCTCTAAAGACTGGAGGTTCAATAGCTGAATTTGAAAAATTTGGCTTCACTCTTTTTGCTCACCTGGGTGAATAAATCCTGGTCCCACAGAGAACAGAGTAATTTTATTTCCTTATTATCAACTTCCTCTGAGATACAAAAAGTCCTCTTTAAAATATTGCCACATAATAAAAACAGATTTAGCATTTTCTTAAAACAGGAAGATTTGTAGTAGGAGATGAGCTCCCCATTATCCATCTGTTTCCAGTTGGGTTTAGTCATATTACCAAACTTTCCAGATGTCATGCTCTTCATCCTTTGTCCCTCTGGAACGATCAACTATGTTCCTCTAACAACTTCTTTATATCTACCCTTATATTCAAACATTATAAATAATTTTGAAATGAGATGTGTGTTAAATTCTTATTTTCTGTAGAGATTTCCAAGACCAGTGTTCACCAATTCCCTCTCATGAACTACCTACCAGAAAGGAAGAAAGAAAAGGATGGAGTGTGCTTCTTGGTGCAGGGATTTGGGCACTGGGGAGCAGCAGCATGAGGTTAAGTCAGCTGGAAATAAAACTAGAGTTAGTTCTGCCTCCAGTGAGCCATTTATACATATTGAAAGGAGGAGAAGCAAAGAAGAAAACAAATGCCAGACCTGCAGGTGTGCTAACAAATTAAAACTAGAGCAGGAAAAGAAAAAAATCTGCTACAGCCTTTCAGCCCCTTGCCTCACCTCAGCACTCCCTGTGATGCAACCTTTCTTCTAAGGAGAAGAGCACAGAGTCAGTCTTACCCAAAATCAGGCAGTGAATATCTGCACGGGCTGGCTGATTCTGCTGCTGCCCCTAACCAGTGCCAGTTGTCACCTGGAACAAGAGTCCCCAGGTTATTGAAAGATGAAGAAAGGAAAAGAACCAGCTTCTCCCTTGAGCACAAACAGGAACTCAGAAACGCAACTACAAAGTATGTTAGAGCTAAAAAGTTTTCAACCCTACATGGTACTGTCTTCTGGTTTTCCAGGAAAGCATTGAAGAGAAGATTATTCAAATAAATAATCTGTACTTTCTCTACTTGCATGACTTTTCTCAGTAGGAGTTACCATAATGCACTGGAAAAGAGAATACTTGTGAGGTTGTCGTATGCTCTGCATCAGCAAAGTCAGAATCATAAAAAAATCTTCCCGAATCTCCAAATGGTATTTTGCCTCTGTACACGTTCCACTTGGAATTTTCCATATCTAGTAAAAATGCTGTTCTTTCTTTTATGAACAACAAGAATTTTTATGTTATGTTACCATGTTCCTTCAAACTAAGAAGAGGAAGAAACTGAGCCATGTAGCTGAGGCGCCAGTATTTCAACACACTGGACAGAGCTTTCCACAGAAACCGCACATACACTTTTAAATAATTTGGTTTTTTAATACAGAGAAAACATAAGCCATGATGTTGCTATGAAAAGGTCCATGTTGTAAGCATGCTTTCCAAAATTAAAAATCACCATAAAAGAAGCAAGCTTCTGTGCTTTGTATCCACAAAATGGAACAGAGTACTTTTATGACTGCAATGAAATTGTTTTCCCGAGAAAATGACTGAATGGAATGGAAAGATTGTCACATCCAAGACTTGTGCTCATCATGGATATATACTCTTAAGTAGAGCAGAGCAATCTCACAGGCAACAAGAAGTCAGGTAACACCCATATTTGGAGCAAGGAAGTAAGAAGGGTCTTGAGATGCAATTTCAGCACTGAAAGACAAGACATCACTCAAACACAAACTCAAAAACTCAGGAAGATCTTGTGAAACAGAGGACTCCACAGAAGTGCCCTGGCAGATCAGGTCTTTGGTCTGGAGTTTATTCTGGCTTACAAACACTTACAAACCTACAGACACCTCCAGAAAAAAAAATTATGTCAAGTATACTCTATGGACAGATTTTATTGTCCTAATGTTTCTTTTTTATGATCGCATCTCCAACTTTATTGGAAGAATTTAATCCTTTTGCTTTACTAGAAGAAAGCTGCTAGTTCTTTTAAAAATTGCTTAGTAACCAAAGCCTCCCCGAGCAAGAACCTTGCCCAAGGCAGTAAATCTAAGACCTGTTACGGCAAACCAATACTGGCAATCCACAGCAGGCTTGGGATTTGAGAGTCTGGGCCACAACTCCTACGTATCTTCAAAAGGCAGTTTGCATGTTGGTACTATCAGCTCTCAATATGAGGAGAAATATACCTGATCAGCATGACTTCTCAAGAGACTCTGCCCTCCTACACAGATTTTGCCTCCCTGTACAATTCCAGATTCTTCTGAAAGCTCCCCAACAACCACCTACCCTGCTAGGGGAGACGGATGATGGGGAAATACAGACTTTTATACTCCAATCAGAACTCAGTTTTGGCAGCTGTGGAGTTTTTGTCATGTGGACAAAACCCCCAGAGCTGACTCTGCAAGGGCTCAAGCCAGATTTCTACCAGTTTAAGAGCTGTCCTGCAACAGCTCTGCGCTGGAGTGAATCATCTTGAACTGCTTTTCCTTCTTGCATGTTTTCCCCCAACACTTTCTTATTAAACTAAATGTCTAGCACACACATACACTATCACTCCCATATACACAGCATGCTGGGCACATATATGTAAAGAATACATACAGTAACTACACTATTTGCCACACTGCAAGCAAACTGCATGAGTCCATCTAGAAGAGTTTGGCCCCATCCCAGTAACTTCTGCCTGGTTTGTTGCAGCAATCCAGGTCGGATGATGAACTCCCCATTTACAGGAGGCAAAGACCCAGCTCTCAATCTTTGTACACCTCACAGAGTGAGTTTCCTCCCATTAGCAACTAGAGCTCTCTAAACCAGCAACCACGCTTGCTGTGGGGTGGGGGGAAAAGGGGGCATGACAAGAAGACCAGAAAACAGCTGTTAACACAAAGGACAGCCCTGAAGTCAATGCAGAGCATTGTAACTCCATCCTACACCTGCTAAACCTTTTCCCTGAACCTTATTAGAAACAGCGCTAGCCCAGCCGAGCAGGGAATTGGAGGGGCTCTGCAGTGCACTCCCACCGCGGGGAGCTGTGCTGGAGCAGCCCGGCGTTGGAGCAGCAGCCCCCGCGCTGGAGCAGCCCTGTGCTGGAGCGGCAGCCCCCGCGCTGGAGCGCTTTCCACAGGCTCCCCATGACAGCCTCGCTTTCCCGGTCAGCGCTCTGGCACTCCGCGCCTCGGCGAGCCCCGCAGCTCCCGCAGTGGCAGGGTGAGGCGGCCACAGCTGTACCAGCTGCACGGTCAGTGCCGAGCACAGGCTCCCGGCAGCTTCAATAATACGAGTTCGGTGCAGCAGGCAAGATTACACATTAACAACCACGAGCGAAACGGGAGCAATTAGAGAACAGCTAGGGAGTGCTCAAAAGTGTAACCAGATACTCTCGCAGCCAATACATATCAATACAGCATATAAAAACATGCCCAAGGACCACGGCCCTCTCCCTCCGCGTGTTGCAGCTGGGTGGTCTCGCAATGAAAAGGACGTGTTAAATCACATTGTGTCCAGCCATAAAAGAGAGCCGCCCATAAACTGGCTGCTGACACTTCGAAAGTGCTCCAATCAATGCTGCCGGTAGTTTGAACAACGCTGAAGAGGAGGACATTTCTGGACAAGGCGATGGCTGACCGTGGCTTTTCAACAGGAAAGCAGCACTGACAGGGACCTCCTGAATGACAGGTCTAATGCACCATTTCCTCCTTCTACACCAAAAGCTCTCTCCATACAAAACAGCGGAATGCTCTATACCTACATATCCGTAGCTTGACAGCTGCTTTGCCAATAAACACTCCATATTTTCTGCTACTCCCGATCCCTCTACTTAACATGACGTAGTAACATGACCAGAAACTGAACAGGGACTCCAAAACACCAAGGCGTGAACAGAAGAAACTGCATCAATTCACAGGTCCTAAAGGAAAATATGAGAATAAATATATTCATGTATAGGCAGATACAGTTCCTGAGTGATAAAGAACAAACACTGTTTTAATAGAATGAGTAGGTACAATGTAGAAGGGTTTGGGGGTTTTTTTTAATTACATCCACCAAATTAGCTTTGTAAAAGACTGATTTTCAGGACAAAACCTAAAACCACAGATGGCTGACTATGTAAAGCAGCTGCTTCTAAAATACTGAGGAATAGCACAAAAAAGGCAGCTTGGGAAGTCGGACAAGGACTGGAAAACTGTGCAGGAAGCTGGAAAGACTATAAAGGAGATGACAGCAAAACACAGATAGAAGCACAGAGATGCAATATGTGAGGGGTAGAAAGGAAACTGGAAGGACAGTAACATTTTTGATGGGCTGGAACATCAGACACATGAAAGGAAAAATTCCACATGCAAGATTTCAAGGCAACCATTTTCTCCCTCCTAGACTAAAGGAACGTCAAAAAGCAACGGATTAAACAAAAGTCAAAAGTTAGTTGAAAGCCGTGAAGGAAAATGGCCATTCTTGTGCCAAATGACTCTCCACCCCACAATTTTGAATTTCTGGGAAATGTACATTACTTTGACTGTCAATTGGCTTGTGCTTTTTATGGCTTCTGGGATAAAATTAACAGGCCAGTGAATTCTGCAAGCAGTTCTAAAGAATGTTTACCAGGCTGCTTTCAAGATTTCTGGAGAATGTGAATCACCAAATACGTGGTTTTAATTTAGAAACTTATAAAGCAAAAAAATTACATTTTTTTCTCTGAGATTAGTTAATGAACATGTAAATAAACACAGCCAATATGACAGCAAAATTCAACAGAATTTAATATACTGAAGTTAGGACTAGATAATTTACATTCCAGAGCTCTGGAAACATCAGCCCATGAAGCAGGAGGTGTGAAAGGAAATATTTTAATAGGTCTCTGATGCTGAGGGTGGTGTCATCTGATTGGAAAATAGCAAATATAATACCCATAACATGAGAAAGAAAAAATGCAGTCTGGGCAAAGAAAGTCCAGTTATTCTGATCCCAGAAGAATGCATGGCTTTAGCACAATTACTCAGAGGCAGAAAAAAAAGGTCGAAGAAATTGAAGTAAACAGGAATAAATGTATCTGCATTAAAAAAGAAAAAAAAAAAGAAGAATGTGTGACTAACTTTTTTCTTTTCTAAAATGGGAGCATCTTATATAGGCATCATTTTTCTAGCCTTCAACAAAGCCCATGCTAGCATGACATAAGGAATTCTTTAGTGCACTCAGAGGGGAGACTTGAAGAACATATTAGCACTATGAATGGACTGAGCAGCTTATAGAGCTTTAAAAAGGGAAAACATGCACCATGTGGAGATTATTAGTGTACCTCCAGAAACATTTGTTCAAAAAGTCATCTTATTTAATACTTTTACCAGTGAACTTAGCAAGGAGAAAGAAAAAACCCTAACCCAACATTGCTTTATTAAGAACAGCTTCTAATGCAAAGTCAGGAGATACAATCAACCCATCGAAGGACCATTATAATATCAAACAGAATTTAATGGATAACTTTGAGATATGTAAGCATGAAGCCCTGTAGCATAAAATGGAAGGCTAGGTGCATGGAAGCACCAGGAAATGAAGCTATTTATCAACTGGAAAAGTTCAAGGAAGGAAAATACCTTGTTGACCATACTCTGTGCTAACAGATTAACTGTGACCTGCCAACATAATGCAGACATCTCAAAGGCAAATATGATCTGAAAAAGTATCAGGAGCTATGTGACAAGCAGAGATAGGAAAGCAGAAATGTCTTTGTACTTCAGGAACAGCACATGAGAGTCTGGCCATTCCCACTCCAGAGAACTGACTACAAACCAGTGGCAAAAGAGGACTTCCAGGATGCTACAGAAGTGAAGGGCCTCTCTTGAAGAAGAACACAAAACAGCCTCCTCAAAACAACCAACCAACAACAACAAACTATTGAGCAAAACAAATGGTGGGAGAATGACCCCTCTACAAGTGCCAAAATACAAAAGACACCAGAAAAAATTGGCTTGCTGTACTTGAACTTCTACAGCTGGTTGCTCAGGCTAGGAACCTGACAGTTGATACAAGTTTCCCATTTGCTGAATTTGGGATTTTAATGATACCATTTCTTCCTGATTACATGCAAATCTGCATAGAGCTTACATTCCTCCTCATAGGGAATTTGAACCCCACTGAAATTAACAGGATATGAAGGCCAAAATCTAAATACCAGACACCCAAATATTAAAAATTCCAAAGGAATTCAGACATACAATTTTTAGAGTCTTTTGACTGGAATCCAGTACTGAGTTCTGTTAGGTCCCAACGAATAACCAAGCTGAATGAAACAAACAAGAATAAAAGCCTTTCCCCCACTACAAAGAAGGACTCAAATTTGCCTGCCTGTGGTGCAAGTTCCTTCCTTCGTGCAAGGAAGATAGCACTAGACTATTGGGCACAAGAAACCCTTCAAGTAAAAAGAAAACCAAACCAAACTGAGGTACCTTCCCGCCAACCAAAAAACCCAAACAAACAAACAAAAAACAACAACAACAAACCCCCCCCAAAAAAAAAAAAAAATCCAACCAAAACCCAACTGTAACAGAACCTATAAACCCAAGTTGGATTGTTCAAACTGGGCCCTTGAAGTGAAATTTGGGCACTTCTAAAGATGGCAGGCTGATCTCCACAGGTGCTGAGCAATCCCTCTGCAGTCAGCTTTGACTCATGTCGGCATGGGGCTGGTGCTGTCTCCACCAGCACTCCCCACCTGGCCCAGCTGGTTGGGTTTGGAGAGCTGTGGTCCATAAGTCAGGGCCAGGGTGCATTTAGAATCTCTGAACAAGTTCCATAACACCTGCCTGGACCACAAGGGCAGGAGCACATCCCTTGAATAAGCAGAAGGCGAAAAACCTTTCCAGCCTCAATATACTCAATATCCTAGTCTGATACATGTCTCAACCTGTTTTAATCAAGACAGCTCTGCCTGTTTTTCCTCTGCTGTTCATTTTTGGAATTTACTCAAACATTTCTTACTGTTCATGACAGCTGATACTAATCCAATGTGTCCTTGGTTTCTTCTCCTAAACACGCCCCATTTGCAGTCCTCAAAAATACTGGCATGGCTTTAACAGCCTTGAGCTGCTCTAGGGATGCTTTTGATATCACTGATGTTTTAAAAAGCTAGGATATGCAGAACAGTCCTTGACACGGATAAGCAAGATGTAAATAATTTTTTATATTTTCATAGAAAATTTCTCTTCCAATAGAAAATTTCTTGGGCTCCTATTTGGACTAAACAGAACTGAAAGCAGACTTGGAAAAGCAACAAAATATGCTCTTCATAGCAAATGGAAAGTAAGAAAATACTTGCAATTCTTTTACTTCCTTCCAGCTCTTGTTCAAAACCAGCTTATTAAGTACTTCTGCAGTTGCCCCAAAAGGAAAAGCAATTTAAACAACAGATTTTTAAAGACATCTTTAAATATACAGTTCCCATAAATATTGTATCTCTGATATGGTTTACTGGACTTCTTTTTTTAAACTCTCTAATGTCTACAGTTAAAAAAAAAAACCAAACAAAAACTTCTGAAATTACGGATCAATACACAAAGTGGGAGAAAGTGTTTCTATACTTGAAGTTTCTAATAGCTTTATATCCATCTAACAAACATCAGGAGTGACATGAGACAAGCATTAGGAATAATCTACTTTAGGAAGGACAATGGTCAGTGGATGAACAAGATAAAAGCAAAAGAAAATACAGAACATGAAAGTCAAAACAATTAAGGAAGGGAAAAAAACCCCCTAAGGTTTAATTTTTTTAAAAAAAGGAATCCAAGAAAACCCAAAATGTGAAGAGAGAGAATAAAGCCAACAGAAAATTTCAAAGAATGCCAAGTTCTGTCCTTTCAAGGTTGTGTGCAAGACCCCTATTACATTCATTTAACTGACTTCAACTAGAAAGTCCTTAGGCATCATACTTTAGTCACAATGTGTCTGACAAGTGCCAGTGGTTGCGTGGAGCAGCGTTACAGGACAGCTAAACCAGCACATTTACTCTCCAGGTAAACTGGTGCCTGATGCTAACATGAATACAACATCTCACCTGAACAGAGCTGGGCTGGGTTATGGCATGCAGCTCAATATTGTACACTGAAGGAAAAAATACACACTCAGGAGTGGAAAGTTGAAGGCTAATTCTCAACCAGGGCTCAAGCAGGTATTGTGGAATGTGCTTGTTCCTGAACACAGAACATGAAGGAAATCAAAGTGAAAGAAAGCAGAAAATTTATTCATTCTTCCCTTCCTCTTTGGAATAATAAAGCCTTCAAATGGTTTCTCATTAACTTTCCCAGTGCATGTTTGCTTTTTCCAAGAAAAAGGAAAAAGGGAAGTAGCTGGTGGTAACCAACTGGTAAATTTATATACTACTTGAGAGGAATTCCATCCATTCCTGTACCCTGGGTATTCCCATAAGTCCCAAACAGACCAGCTTGAACACTCTGATTTCGTGACTCCATATTCCTCCTCTTGGATGCAGGTCCTTTTTTCAGGAGATCTGTTGCCAGTACCTCCACCACCTTACCACTGTTGGAGGTGAGGTCCACACAGTGAGTCAAGCACACTGTGAAGGCAGTGAAAGGTTCATGTGAAACATCACCTCCCTTGCTGCAAGTCTACCAAAAGGAGGGGCTTATGCTCCTCTACTTGCACAAAGATTCTTTCAGTGCAACATTATGCAGATGATGCCCGAAGAATTGTGGTTTATAGCTTCCTTCCCAAGAAGTGCATGCCTTCCTGTCTTTCCTCTCTTAAGCACACCTTTAAGACAATTCCCAAAATATTTCATTTATTATGTTCAAAGAGTCACCCTACCTATGGAGTAACATGGCCAGTGTGGGTGACTTTTCAAAGCTGTTAACAATGACCCAAAAGTTTTATCAGAACTGGGTGAACCTGAAGAGTAACTGCATACATGTTCATACATGAAGAAATATTTCAAGACTCCAATGCTGTCTTAGCTGTCCAGATGATTTAAATACCTGCCTATCTGCATTTCATAAAATGTTGTGTCACTATTAGTATGTGGCATTTGGGGCTTTTTCAGAGTTAGCTTCAAGGTAGGGGTCATGCTTCCTATGTGTGATGAGCATTTGGCTCCTGGGAGCTACTAGAAGCAAAGAGGAACAACTCTATGATGGGTTATTTCCCAGGGAATAAGCTTTGGTTCAGCTTTCCTACACACACACTAATTTTGGAACAAAAGTAGTTTGAGATCAAGCACTTTTCAGCCCAAAGATATGACAAGTACAGGACAGGACCTAACCTCACTGCACAGCAGCTGTCTGAAGTATCAACAAGGTAAAAAGGGGCTCTCCAGGCTGGGTAAGCACCTGCAGAAGTCACTGAACACCAAGGAGAGTCAGGCTGAGTAGAACACCAAGAGCAGCACATCACTGTCAGCCACAGAGGAACATGGATTGCAATGCTTGAAGAGCACAGTTAATCAGCAAAAGCAAATGTTCAGTTGAAAAGCATTTAGATGCCACAATAAACTGCTGAGTCGTTTTGATGCTCACAGAGATTTCTGTGCATCAAAACAAGTCAAAACAATCCTGGCCTTTGTACAAGCTCTCAGGAAGAACTGTAAATTTAGATTAGATTTGAATCACATTTACCACTTTTGCTTTAGCAAACCATCAACAGCAACTAACTCTCCATTCACAGATTTTAGTATAGGAACTACATGGGGGAAAAGCCAATTTGTGACACTTTAAAGTATTTTACTCCATCTGAAATTGATTTGCTTAACACACAACCTAAAGCTAAGTTTCTCAAACAATCCTTTGTAACACTTAGCTAAACTAAACACCTGCTAAAACAAAATAATTGGCAATCAACAAAATGTTTGGGGATTGGGCCTTTTTTCACAATTTACAGTGCAAAAGAAACACAAAATACATCAGGTTCTCTCAAATGCGATTTAAGAACCTTCATGAAGAAAGAACCANACCTTATTGAAGAAAGAACAAGTTTCATCCCTCTGCAAAAAAAAAAAAAAAAAAAGATAAATGAGAAACCCTCTTCACCAGTGGGAGAGGAGTTACACCACTCTGTGGGGGAAAGTGTTATTGTACAGTAGCTCATATTCATGTAATAATTTTTAAATGTGCTGACACGTCATTTGCTACGCCAGGAAAGTGGTGTGGCTGCTGCCTCCTGCACTGAATCTTGGATTTGCTGAATGTGAAAAGCACAGATCAGTGGTTCCATACCATGAGATCGCAGGAGGTTGAGGCAGGGAGTCCCAGCTGACTGGATTAATTTTGTCCATGGCCAAGCATAACACTGGTTTAGAGCCTCACACTCTATCAAGGGAGAAATTCTAATTGGATCTAACAAAGAGCTCACTGCTTAGGCACACGTGTCAGAAAATAGTTTCCACATCACATAAACTGTACTGCTAAGGAGAATTATAAAAGGACATTTTCAGAGCTCTGGAATAATGACACATTATATTACACACATTGCTTTCAAGTATATTGCCTTCAGGAAAGTATCATGTAAATTATGAATAATGCATTTACTTGGGTAACAGCAGGTATGGTGAATCAAGGCTGGATTCAGACACAGTTACTGCCATTCATTTCAGCTTTTACTTCACTACAGGATAATTTGTGCTACAGTTCACTACAGGAAAATATGATGGAAGACACTTCACCAGAATCTTATTATTTAATCTTCAAAACTATGTACTAGAGAGGAATAAAAGCTGATGGTGAAAAAGCAATGTAATGCGATATGAGGGTGGAAAAAACACTTAAATTGTGGGAAAAGAAAAACTACATCTCAGCTTCCAACTGAAATCCCTCTCCACCTGCCACTTTTCTGTGAGAAGCATCTCAGTCTTCATAACTAAATGTGCACAATACCAGAATTATGAGTTGAGAGTACCACAGTACTACAAACCCCACAACACTATTCCCAACAACCTTTCTTCACCAACCTGTGAAGAAAGAGAGCCTGCCTTTCTGCTCATGCCTCTCTCCCATTTACTTTCCAAGTGGAATATCCCTACCAGGGCATCCCCTCTGCTCCAGCAATACAGGAGAGAAAGTTTACAAAGCAAAACATGGAAAAGAATCCTCCCTTACCACCATCGCTACCCAAAATATTCAACATTCACAGCAGTCCATAACACATTAATACCTTTTTTTGATAGGAGTACCAAGAAGGATTTGGAATTTTTAAACATCAGTGACAGAGCACTGGAGCAGACTGCCCAGAGAGGTTTTAGAGTTTCCCTCACTGGAGATATTCAAGAACCATCTGGATGCAATCCTGTGCCATGTGCTCTAGGATAATCCTCCCTGAGCAGGGAGGTTAGATCAGACAACACACTCTTTAGGGATGCTCAAAATTCTGCAAGCTGGACCCTGCAGCTGAGGGTTGCAAGGGGAAGCAAATGCATGGTGTGACAAGTCAGGTGTCCAGAATCCTGAAACTGCAGAGACAACTGGACTGTCTAGATTGAAGCAACTCATAACAAATTAACAGGAGGAATCTGTTAAAGTATTTAGGGGTTGCACCATTTATTTGTCTTCAGTAGCATCGAGCATAGGAGCCCCCTTATCTCAAGAAAGGTGTTCCTGACCCATGTTCCTGATTAAAATTAGAGGAGAATGCTGACTGGCCAGGGGGTAAAAGCTGTAAAACATCACTACAGCCACTCCAATGGTCAGAGGTCACTGCCACACCACGTAACACCAGTCCCATACTGCTAACATGGGAATTTCAGTAATGTGGGCACACATACAGACAGAGCAATTAACCTTGCTGGGGGGGAGTGGAAGGCAAAAGAGAAAGTACATCACAGCAGAAATAATCTGATTTGGCTCTGTACTGAGGACACAAGCCTTTGAAAAATACATCACATTTTCATTTTACAAGTCCTTGCTCTTATCTACACTAGGCCACCACTTGCCCAATTCATATTCCCACCCTACGGATAAGAAAACATATACTGGTTTTGGCTGTGACAGAGTTAGCAGTTCCTCATGTGATACTGTGAGTTAGATTTGTGGTGAAAACAGTGTTGATAACACAGAGATGATTTCACTATTGCTGAGCAGAGCTTATTGGTGTCAAGGCCTTTTCTGCTCCTCACACGGCCCTGCCAGTGAGCAGGATGGTGCTACAGAAAAGGCTGGGAAGGGACACAGCTGGGATAGCTGACCCCAATGGACCCAAGGGCTATTCCATACCATACAGCATCATGGTCAGCAGTAAAAGGCGGGGGAAGAAGAAGGAAGAGGGGATATTTGGAGTGATGGCATTTGGTCTTCTTGTTACATGTGATGAAGCCTCGCATTCCTGGAGATGCCAGAACACCCACCTGCCCACAGGACATAATGCACGAATTCCTTGCTTAGCAGTGCAGCTTTTCCTTTATCTGGTAAACTGCCTCTACCACAACCCATGTTTCCTCACTTTTCCCTTCCAATTTCTCCCACTGTGGTGAGTGAGTGGCTGTGGGAGGCTGAGCTGCCAGCTGAGGTTTGCCCACAACCCAGTATCACTGCAAATCTCCCCACTTGGTGTCTTGCTGCAACTACATCTTCCAGGAAGCAAAGACACTGGCCTTGCCTGCCCTGGCTAATATACCTCAGCAAAGAAAGCCTTGATTGCTGTCTACCAGCATGCCACCATAGAGGCAGGAAGGCACAAAGAGCAGAGAGGAAAAAGCAGCCTATCTGCTAAGGGCAGCATCAAAGCCTGTGTATGAAGCAGTGGTGATGATGTCCAGGTTGGAATTGAAAACAAATGTCCTGACAACCCCACAAAAAGCATCAGAAAACACCCTCCGTACAGGAGAAACAGAAAGCAGGCATTCAGCTTTCAGAAGAAGAAACTTGCTACCTCTACAAAAGGAATTGTGTAAGAGATGAAAAGGCAGAGAATTGGAAAGTGACTCAGGAAGTCTCACTGATGTGCTGCCAGGAAAGGCTCAGACAACAGCCCAGAGCACAGGGAGCTCCCTCCCCTAGGTAGCTTCTGCTGGAGCAGTCAGCTTCTTAGCAGGAAGAGAAGAAGAAATTTATCTCAGAAGCTTATTTTGATGTCCATAAACCTTAAAAAGGGTGTATTTTAACCTCTGCACCTCAAACCACACCTAAATAATAATAATAATAATAATAATAATAATAACAATCAAATAAAGAGGAATGGCACTCTTAGAGAGATCAAACAAATATTTTCTTTTGAAAAAGTGTAACTTATCTCCTATATATATTCATCTACAAGCTCTGGTATTATTTTGATACCTCAAAAAAAAGGACCCTGGGCTTCCAAAGACTCATTACTCTGCCTTAGAACATCTTCATGTTAGGATAGGACAAACAGAACTGTCTTCAGGAGGGTCCATTTCCCAGCACTGACTAGGGAGAAGTGCTAGAGAATTAAAGTTAACTGGGGTTCATAACAAATGCATGACACAGAAAGAAGAAAATCAAGTGGACAGAGCCAGACACAGTTTTCCCTGTCAGAATGGGCTATTAGAAAACCTAGTAAGATAATAAAAAAGGACTTCACCGGCAGTTAAGGTGTGAAAGTCTTAGCTCCTAGCTAAACTATTATATTTAGTAACCTGTCTTCAAGTGAATTACAGCTCACTTAATTTCTTTAGACTTCAGAGGAGTGCTAATTCCCAAATTCATGGGTGAACCGCATTAACTAAGAGCTCGTAAATCATTATAATTATTTCCAAAGTCGCTCTCCTCTGTAGCCCTTAAACCAGAAGATGTCATTTTTATTTTAGCCAAATATTCTTTACCAATGTTCTCAAACCACCCAGGAGTGGAGCTGTGACTCACCCAGAGTGCTGGGTGAGCCTGTGGCTGCTTTCACCTGATTGCTCTGGTCTTGTAGGGGGCTTGCAATGCTGAGGGAGCCAAGGACTCTGCAGGAGCATTACACACACTGCTCAGCCATTCCCATCAACTTTGCATGTGGGATTGAATTATTTTGTCTACGGGTTTCTTGTTTTGCTTTGAAATGTAATGTTCAGACAAAGACTTTCCTGGGCTCTGCAAACAGAAAGGTAAAAGGGTGGCAAGATAAAGTTTTGGCTTGCCAAATGTAATTGTGGTCCCATTAAAAAACAAGCAAGTTTGACTAATGAGAACGCAATGACATCATAAAAACATCTTAGTTTTCTTCAGTAGATTAAAGGCAGTTCATAAATGAACTCTGAAAAATATCAAAATTAGAGAAAGGTAATGTAAATATCAGGGCATGTTCTAAAGAAACAAGTGAGCTGTGTTCAAGGCAACATGGAAGCACTCAGACCAGCACCAACATTTGTTGAGTACTCTGCTCATTTCTCCCCCTTTGATACTCAGGCTTTTTTTGTCCTGTAAGCTGATGTAAACTTTGAAGTTTTGCACAAGATCTTGAAAGAAATACAGAGTGTAACCAGCTGCTACATATGATTCCCTAGCTAGTGGCTGCCATGTATATTACATTTAGAAAGCATGAAAGAGAATAGGTTGAGCGATGTAAACTGCCAGCAGGGAAAGTCTTTGAAAACTTATACAAGATAAAAGCATCTGTAGTCTCAACACCAATACTCTGTAGTCCAGCACAATGATAAAAAACAGCGGCCACTGGAACAGCTGGAGTCCACTGAAAGGGAACAAAGCCAGCATTTGAATACAATTAGCTCTGACTGTGCTCAAGTTGTCTGAGATACAATTTCACATCCTCAATAACCCTCTTGCAACAGCTAGTCCACTAGAGGAACCATCTTTCTCAGAAGGATTAGAAACTACAAGGCAAGAGAACTGTACAAACTGCGTGTTACCCAGTCGAAACCATCAGTGACATAGATACAGCTAAATGAAATGCAACCTCTGTTCTGTGAAATGGAGTAAAATTGTATCATCTGTGTCCAACTCGATGTATTCAGCAGTTAAACTACACACACACAGAGGGGCCACCTGAATCTGCTCCTTGCAGAAACACCTTGCCCATGGAAAAACTTCAGAGATGTGAGACAGCAGATGAGCCCTTCCGCATGTGGTGACAATTACTGAAAGTGACCAGTCACAAGTGCAACAAGGAAATGCAGAGGGAGTGGTATAACACACCACAACAAAACAAAACAATCCTTGAATGGGTTACTGCATTCCAGGTGAGTGTTTGGTGAATGTGATGGAAAAGCAGTTTGTCAAACTGTAATAAAAATTGCTAGTGGAATTGCTCTGGTTTACATATCTATCTATCTATCTTCTTCCCTTGCTTTCAGACTGCTTTTAAACACATCCTGATCCATCTCATAGAAGAGGAAAAGAGAGGAATTCTGTCAATATTGTACTTAAAATCAAGCACAAAAATTAATGCATTATGATCTAAAGTAAGTGTCATTTTTACAGCTAAATTACAGAAACACAGCATAACCAGTGAAAATGAAAATTATTTTGTAACTGATGAGTGGAAATTGTACTTCAACTAACTGTAATCCACAAACTGCTGGGTTTTGCAGCTAAAAATCAGCAGACTTCAATACAACCAAACTGAATTCTGTGGAGAGGACAAAAACATCTTCCTATGTGAACTCTACCTGTACACAGGCTACACTGGTAAATACTGGAGCACAGTCAGAAAGCCTGAGAACCACTGAACAGCACCAACCTGGCACCTGACACTACAGAAACACGAAAAAATTGGAGAATTTGGAGAGTAAGAACAAAAAGATTCCTAAGGGCTGAAGAACTGGATCCATAATGGGAGATCAATAGTTGACTACATACCAGATTAAATAAAAGATGACATTAATGTCTCAAAACAATGTCCTGAAGTAATCAAAACAACTTGTAAAAATAATTTGTGCGTGCAAAACCAGTAACTGCTACAAGGAATGGCAGAAGGGTCTAAAGTCAATGGATGTTCTTTAAAAACAAAAGCTTGTCCTCCACATTTTCTCTTTGTATCCTCTATGAGGGAGGAAGAAGATGGAGCTTCTTATATCCCAGGATATAAGAGGAAAAAGCAGAAGAGGGAGCTGATTTTCTGAGAACAAAATTGTGCATCTGTGGAATAATAAAATCATAACTTCTTACCCAAAAAGTTTTTTATCTAAAAATCTTCTATCCACCTGTGGCAAAGTGTTGGAAGGCAAGAGGATGCACTCCAAGTATTTCTGGGTCATAAACAGGAAGAGTGACTAGAATTATTCAGACTCTAAATTTTGTTTTACTTTAAAATGGGAAACTACCCACAGTTACAATAATTTGCATATCCTAAAAAAAAAATACTACTTTTTCCTACACTGTTGATGCTATTGCAATTCATCTCCACAGCTGATAATATAAGAACTATAGTTGGGGAAAGCTGATTAACAAAAAATAACAAGGCAAATGACACTGCACACTCTCAAGATCAGTAAAACAGCCAAGTCAGCTTTTGCAATTTCTGTATTTCCAGACTTTTTGGTCAAGTAGAATAGGACACTGGAAAATGTTACCTGACTGTAACACTGAGGTATTTGATCATATCCATTAAGATAAAGCCAGATCTCCTTCCTGTCAGCAGTTTTGAAGATTTCTGAATAGCCAAGGATGCTTGTTTCCCATGAGTTTAAAGTGGTTTATTCATCATCATTCAAGTTTCTCAGTGTATTCTTTGGATAAAAACATATTTTTAAAGTCTATAAAGAAACAATGACCTTCCAGTTTGTGATATCATTTGCCTCTTTTGGCAGGGTCATTTTGAACTGAACAAAATCAGCTGTTGCTTTCTTTTCAGACCTTTCCTATCATCTACTGCAATTCCTTCCATGTAACTCATGAGCGTAATGTCTGCACATCCGTCTCATCAAGCACCCCTTCCGCCTGCTCCCGAGCACAAGGGCAACTTTCTGGTTACTGCGGGGTCAGATCTTAAATCTGAATAAACAAGTTTTGCTGAAGATCAGTCAAACAGGGAGTTCTGTTAAATATTCATTGTGAAAAGCCTCAATTTATCTGTTTCTCCCAGCAGCCATCCCCTCCAGGTTCACCTTCGCTGAGGGGTGGTAAGAAGTCAGCAGCCCATAGGTTTTGTGTAAGAACTCTCAAATTAAAAATTAATTTCTGACAAAACATTCCCACATTTAACGACACATCTGGGAAGCAAGGTAAAAAGTAAGGTCTGAAGTTACCTAGGCTGCACAAAGACCAAGCAATACCAAACTTCATTTGAAAAAAAAAATCTGAGTGAAGAAAAGAAATTATACATTCAATAAATAATAAACATATCAATTTTGTTAGTCAGTTAATCAGCTGGCCTCAGCATATGTTGACGACTACCTGCAGAAAGTAAACAATGGTTTCAAGAAATGCTATTTTGAGAGCAAACCTTCCTCAAGAAAATGTCATGACCAGACATTTAAAAGAAATTTTAAATCCTTTTAGACTTGAAGAAAAAGTAAGGGCTTGGACAAATTAAAAACAAAAATCACAGTACTAAAAACAGACAGGAATTTGAGAAATTCTCAAAGAGCTCAATATGATTTGTATTCCCACTATTGTGAGGCCCTGTTTCCTGGACAATTATAGCATCAGATGGACCTCTAAGAAAAAACAACAATGCAGCTTTTAAGATGAGGCAGAGAGTAACACCCATGGAAGCCACTTCTACTATGGCTCTACAACATCTACTATGGTAATGCTACTTAAGAAGGGTTATGGCTCGAAGAACGAAGGAAGTTTACAAATGCAATAGTCACCGAATCTGCATCTAATTGGAAAAACTCAGTAAAAAGCATCCAGAGATGCAACTGGGGATCCAGCCCAAGCACTACTTACAAAAGCAGATCCAAAGAAGTGCAGGTGCCTCAAGATCTTGATTAGAAAAGGCAAATGACTGAGATTAATCCCACATGACTTTCATCTGTGCCACGGGGGATTATCTCCATTTCCAACTACCAGAAGACTGCTACAAGGAAATGAGGCCTCTCTACAGTCTTCAAAGAGAGGCAGAACATATTCTTTTTACATATCATTTCTTTGGCCTCAAACAACGGGCACAAGTGGATGCCATTGTGAGTTCTACCATAGAAAATAGATTCTGGCTAACTTCTCCTGTGCAAGGACTGGTTTTGAGTGAGCCCCACATTAGCAGGAATTAGGAGGCCTTCCCTACAATGGTAATCTATTTCAGTCAGGAGCAGGAAGGACAGAAGGAAGCAAGCCACAACACTGCAAAAACAGAATGTGCAAGATAATTTAAGCAAGACTGTCTGGAAGAAGGATATTCTATTGTTTGACATATACTCCTAGTATTTTTATGCACTCTAAAGCCTATCTGTCATGCATTCACTGATGAATAGGATTGTATTCTTTGTATATGGTACATTCAAGCAAAAGTAAAAGTTACATTTATCACTCTGTTGATAACCTTTCTTGCTTAATGAATGTGGAAAAGAGCTGCTATAAACAGGCATTTATCATCAGATGGGAAATTATTATCATTAAGCGCCATGAATACTGCTGAACTAATACTCAACAGAAGTCTTCAAAGTACAAAAAGGGGTATCTTCTGAAGAATGAGCACAGCTGAAAATTTTGAGACTGGCTTATTTGACAACAAGCACAGAAATTGGCTGCTTTTTTTGAGGAAGGAATATCATTGAGAGAGAAGGAACTGGGGAAATGTACAAAAGAGGTTAGCAGCTGGAAGAGAACTGAAATGGCACAGGAAGAAGGAGAGATAAAGTCACTTAAATGGAAATAACATTTCCATTTGTTACAGAAATAGTGTAACAGCTTCCATCAATTAATTATTTCATTCATTATACAGGCAGCCCATTTATTTTACTTCTTACTAGTCAATTAAAGAGTTATCACTTGCAACACCTTTAACAAGATAGTCTCATACTTGATGGAATAATTTAAAATATATTTTGCAAGACATATTTGGGGTTTTATTATTTCTTTCAATTTAAATAATTTCTCTCTTGAAGTATTTATGCAACAAATCACATTCAAACTAGCTACGCATTTTTTTTTTTTTAATCTGAATTGAAAATGTAATTTCTCTAAGAGTTTTACTAGAAACATCACGAAGAAATTACTGTATTGGACTGATGCTTCACCTTAGACACCTCAGGGAAAATATGGAAAGGATGATAACAGTCAGAAAAAGCTCTTCTGGGCAAAATCTTTCTCCACTCCTGACATGTATTTATTATTCATTCCCCACCACCTCTCCCTATCTGATGACACAGCTTACAGACTGCATGCAGTTTAAGATGTAGTTTGAAGTTGCTGGCAACTCTCCTGTGATAATTTCCAGCTCCCACTAAAAGAAAAGCCACAGCTTAGTCTGTTCTTACACCTACAGAGAACAGGAAACTGGATCGGCATCTGTTAGAAAGAAAAACATCAACACCAGAGTTGGTGTCACCAGGAATGAACACAGGAATCGCTGTGCACATCCTTCAAGGATTTCATTATGATCCTTTCCACTGCTCACTATTCTCTCTAACCATTAGTAGGATATACAGTCAGCTGCAGCCTGAAGTAGCCCATCCCTTCTGTCCTTGGCTAATGTGAGAAGCAGAAGCAAGAAGAGTCCTGACCTTTCCTGAGCTTTTTCTCCCCAGGGTTACACTGACAGCGTTCACCTTTGGCTGCACCTTCAGACCACATTAAGGACTTTTTTCAGGGTACTGAAACATGTGTTCAGTCCATTGGGGATCTCAGCACCCAGTACCAGTAACATAGCATCTGTTGAGCTCTTCATGTTATGTCACTGTTGTCAGCCTACTGAGGCAACTTTGCAGCACCTCTGTTGGTATGACTGCGTTTGGATCTTCTCTATTCTACCTCCTAGGTACTGCCTTCTGCTATTTTTAAACTTTAATATATATATATATTCTTTAGGCTATTTAGTTGCACACATGCAAAAAAAAAAAAAAATCTAAACCTCTCCATCTCTAGCTTTGGACATCTCTTAGGCACCATTTGCGTGTATAGCTTTTTCTGGAGTCACAGAGAAAAGGAATTAATTTCTGAGGCAGATAGCATCTTCATTTGTTCATTGCTGTGCTAGCCAGCTAGGCTAATCCACACTTCACCAGAGGATTGCCTCACATTGCTTAAGGACAGGGAGTGAGGTTATGTCACCTCACAGCTGGAGCAAAAGACAGAACAAGGCAGGTGCCTTTGCACTGATGCAGACCAGGAACATTCCCACCTGCTGAGAGTGCTGAGGACCCCATCTTTCAGCAAGAGAAATAAAAAGAGGAGCTAGGCACAGCCAACTCCTCAAATACTCCAACTATTCCCAAAGCAACTGCCTGTTTAGGTCCTTAATTTTATGGCTAAACACTTCTAAAAGCTTAGCTCAGCTTTCATGCCATTAGGTTATCCTTTACAGTACTGCTTTTGGCCCATCAGAGTAATTACAGTTTACTTTTCATCTCAAGCCAAGTCCAGCATTTAAGTATGACTGGCATAAAAAAAATCCCAACCAAACATTTCAAAAGGCATTTAAATACACATAAGACAACTCCTGCCTGCATGCAAAGCCCCCACTGACACCTAAAAATATTTAGCATCAATGATTAAACCTGTGAGAATATATCCATCCATGCTAGTAGAGTCACAGTGTTTTAGTTTGTATAAAATTTGCAGTAAGAGAGAAGAAATGCCAAGGATGGTTCATTGAAACAGCTGAAATGCTACTAAGAAAAGAAATTGCACTGAAATTAATAATTTCAAATATATGTGCAGCATTTGAGAGCAGAAGGACAGTATAAAAATAGATCAAACCCTTTTGACAGGCTCTTATTTGTTCACACCATTCCAAGTCATGTTGTCAGAACTGGTAAGGTGAATCAGAAAAATTGAGTTATGCACAAACTGCAGAAATCTACTCTTTTGCAGAAAGCTAGAAAAATATTTATGCACAAATTAAGTGCTAAGTTCAGTAAAAACGATGGCATTTTGTACACGCAAAATCTAACAGCTCACAATTCAAGCCTTAAAAAATAAGATTAAAGTTAACAGTCCAGAGGACTAGAAACTATTCTTTGTGTTGCTTTGGTTTGGGGGTTATGTTAGTCTTCAATTAAAATAATTTTCAAATAAAGTTTTTTCTGCAAAACCTTAAAAACAGCAAGTCATAAGAAAATCCCACACATTGAAAATACAGCTATGTGTATCATTAAGATCACATTGGTTCTTGTCAGGAGAGAAAATTTTTTTCAAAAGCAGTCTTAAAAGATTACATAATTCAGCTATAGAGAAGTTTGATTACTCCCTGGCAATGGCTTTCTGAGTTAAAAAGTTATAAAGGTTATCTTCATTTTTTTTTCATGGTTAATTGGAGTAAGCTACTGATTTCTGCACATCCTCAACCAGCAGCTTCCCTACTACATTTCCGAACAATACTGCATAAACTCTATTGTAAACAATTTTTGGGGGTGTATTTTCCATGGCTCTGACTTAGTTGTGGCAGACAAGGAATATAGACAAGCCTAAACAGTTGTCATACATGGTTATCAGAGAAAAGTTAATTAGCTTCAGGCTTAAAATGTGCTCCTCCTCCTCCTCTTCAAAGGCACAAATGTGAACCTACCTGCTGCTGTGATGGCTGTCAGGAAAAGCACAATCCTGTCCCTTCCATAAAATACAGATTTGTATCTTTGTGATGCCATTGCTGCTCACGAGCTGTTGGCAAGCAGAGCTCACATGCCCTATGGGAATATTTAACTAACCCCTAGACAGACCCACAAGGTCTACCATCAACTTCCAATTAATACCAGAATTCTGGAGGAAAATGCTGCTGCTGCTTTTTCACTCTACTAAAGCTATTATGTCTGCAGCAAGATAAAAAAGGAGGTTAATACCTGTGGAAAGAAAGCCTAAATGACAATTGGGACAAGGCAAAAGGTTCAGTTGTCCAACCAGTTTTCTACCCAGTGAGGAATGCACACATCCACACCATAGCCTGTCTCCAGAACACCGTGAAATGGCGTTGAAGGCAATAAAATCCAGCTGGAGGCCAGTGACTATGTGATGACCAGGGCAAAGGGATCAAGTGTACTCCAGGAAGTTCATGCATGGCACCAAGTTGGGTGGGAGTGTCGATCTACTGGAGGATAAGGCAGTTCTGCACTGGGGTCTGGACAGGCTGGAACAATGGGCTGAGGCCAATTGTATGAGATTCAACAAAGCTGAGTACCAAGTCCTGCCTTTGGGTTACAACCACCCCATGAAGTGCTGCAGGCTGGGGCAGAGTGGCTGGAAAGCTGCCTGGCAGAAAAGGACCAGGGGTGTTGGTCAACAGCAGCTGAACATGAGCCAGTTGTGCTCAGGGAGCCAAGAAGGCCAAGGGCATCCTGGCCTGGATCAGGAATAGTGTGGGCAGCAGGAGCAGGGCAGTGATTGTGCCCCTGTGCTCAGCATTGGTGAGGTCACACCTCCAGAGCTGTGTCCAGTTCTGGGCCCCTCACTACAAGAAGGACATTGATGTCCAGAGAAGGGCAATGGAGCTGGAGAAGGGTCTGGAGCACAAGTCCTGTGAGGAGTGGGTGAGGGAGCTGGGGGTGTTTAGCCTGGAGAAGAGACAGCTTAGGGGTCACCTTACTACTCTACAACTCCTGACAGGAGCGTGTAGCCAGGTGGGGGTCAGCCTCTTCTCCCAGGTAACAAGTGACAGGATGAGCGGAAATGGTCTCAACTTGCACCAGGACTGGTTTAGATTAGATATCAGATTTTTTTTTTCAAGGAAAGTGTTGTCAAGCACTGGAACAGATTACCCAGGGAGGTGGTAGAATCACCATCCCTGGAATTGTTCAAACAACATGGATATGGCACCTGAGGATGTGGTTCACCGGAACATGGTGGTGGTGCCACAGTGACCATTGGATTTGATGATCTTGATGGTCTTTTCCAGCTTTAATAATTCCATGATTCTATGATTCCATGAATGTTTCCTACCGTAAGAAGTTCACTTCATGTGAGAGTGATGGATGTCCCATGAAAACCACCAAGCTTGACAGATTGTGGTCTGCATGCAGAAATCACAGAGGCAATCTTAAGACAAAGCCCTTCTTACCATCATTCAGAAAGAAAGCATACCAGGATATTAAATCCTAAGCACAACACAGATTCAAAGTTTCAATTTCATAATACTTGCAAGGCACTGAATGCAGGAGCCCTGAACATCTACCCAGGTGTGCTTGTGAATAAAGGAAAAAGACAATTTGCATTAATATTTTTAATGATGAAAGGCGAAACAATCTCCTGAGTAACTTTAGTTTTATCCTGTCCATCAACAGCAGCAGCTTGGACTTGACCTCATTCTTGACCCAGGGTCTCAAAAGACTTTAAAAAGGAGTACCTGTGACTGCACCTCATTGGACAGAAGCAGAGATACAAAGATGACAAGGACCCATCCTATGGCATGTCCTTGAAGCAGCACAACCCTCCTCAGCTTGAAAGGTTTCTCTGCTTCGATTTTCTGGTAGGACAAGACCCTACAAGACTTGCCTACAAATAAAAGAAGCCTATGATGCCTGCACATCCTTAATTGTATTTCTGCAGGCTATAAAAGTCTTGCTCTACTCATTTTAACAAACTACCAGATAGTTATGCCTGAAGAGAAATTCCCTGTTAGGGAAAAAACCCTATTCATCCAACTTCAGTAGCAAATGCAAATAGCTAATTAACCTTATCTCCATTACACTGTCCTGACTTTGCAATACATCTGGCACAGAAGCAAATATTCTTTTTCCCTTTTCCAAATCTTCTCACATATATACAGAGCCTACACTCAACAGGCTCTGAAGCAAATCTGACCAGCAGAGATTTAGCCTGTACGCACGGGTACACCCTCTGACCCGTACTCTAAATGCACACCCCTGCATGACACTCCTTCATCACTTTATTGGGGAAGAGACAAATTGTCAGACACATGAAGGACAGTGTATTTAACTATCTAGTTACAAATATTAGATATTTAACTGTATTTAACTATCTAGTTACAAATAAAGCTGCATTTGTGTACCTAGGAGAGACAACTAAAGTAGCCAGATCCAGCTCATGTACACATTATCAAATCCAAGGCAAATATATATATATACTCTTTCACTCACCAGTTTTTTCCCCTAAAATACATATGTGCTCAAAGTATAAGATTCAGTATTTCAACTTTTCATGGTCTGTTTTAAATACAACACTTTTCCTTGGCCAAAATTAGCAAGGATAAGGGAAAACAAATTGGACAAAAGGTCAGATTATAGTGAAATTGAAATATTTATCAGAACAGCTATTTCTGCCAAGGAAGATAATCACAAAGGTAATGTCTCCTTTGATCCTTAATTGACCTGTGTGTTTTTAATTAGGGAGCAGGGGAATTAACCCAGAGCTAATTACAGTCTTCATTTTACAAACCTGCAAGTGCATAATTTTATTCACATAAGTATTCCTTAGTGAAGTTATGCATGAACAAATACGTTTGTAGCTTCAGGCAATAGGTCTTGAATAACTTAACCTTTTAAAAACTTTTAAGCGGCTATTTTACAAATATGTCTTATATGCAATCTATTTTGTATTATAGGCTTCAGATGTGTAATTCTTCTGAACACCAAAGAATATTTCTTTTTGTGTCAGCAAAACAATAACAGTTATTTTTGTGTTAAGGAAATAAGTGGTAGCTTTAAAGAACGAACATTTTTAATTATATGCCTTTATTCATCCTGGCCTCTGAAACAGCAATCTTTTGCTTAATGGCACCACAGAATAGAGGCTTGTAGCAATGCATTTTGACTTCAGCACTGAATTAATTTTAATGCGTAACACAGTCAGTTTCAGGGGAAGAAACTTCCTGAGACTTGTGTCATTCAGGTCCCTGCGTACTACAATTCACTCACTATTGGAAAAACTTTCTGGAATGTGTGAAGAGTGAACCTACACTCCCTGGTGCTCTCCCCATGCTCACATTGCTGCTCCAGTCTCTTCATTACATTCTGAGTTTTCAAACCCTGTGGACCTGTATCTGCAGCCCTGCAAGCTGCCACAGATGACTCCAAAATACCAATTATGTAAGGCTCAGAATGGTGACCGTGACTTCTATGCAAATGCCCTCCCTGCTGGCCATTGTACCACGAGACGAGGACTTGCTTTGCATCCCACTCCAACAGAAAATAACTCCTTCAGCCTACTTTCCCAAGGCAATATTTAGACTTGCTTATCTGTGAATAAACACATCTGCCAGACCCTCTCGAGTAAGTTTTAAGTCTATTGGCCAATTACAACCAAATCTGATGTAGGCTTGGAGGCCTAAGAGATACTCACTGTGACAAGCAGCAGAAAAGCAGGCAGCTGGGCTGAGCATACAGCCCCTGTGAGTGATCCTGTGAGAGAAAGGCCAGAGCAGAGACAAACTGAGGACCCCAGCCTTGAGACACAATGCCAGAGGAAAGAGGTTTCTTTGGGTTTGGCTGCTTATCACAATCCTGCAACACAGCCTGTGCACAACAGCAGTTAAAACATACTGCCTGTATTACCACAGACACACGCTCCTCTCTGTGCACACTGTGTAAGCACTCACACTCTGGCATGGGCTGATCATAAAGAATAATTGATCACATAGGAATTTTTTTTTTACAGCTTGATGAGGTGTTGACGTTTTAAGCAGAGCAACGTAAACTCAGTAATGTGACGCATGAAAAAAACTGGTATAATGTAATCAAACACTACATTATAAGGTATTTTAGTTATCTCAAAATCATTTCCTTATTACAAAAGAGCCCAGCACTTACAGATGCTGTAATAGATAAATCTTTTCTCCTTTAAGACTCTCAAAAGAATAAGGTTGCTAATACATAGCACAATGAAATTCATAGATATCATCAGAATGTTACAATATCAGGACTTTTTCAAAACTTATCCTATAACCCTCATTACATATTTGCTCCCTCAACCAAATACAAAACAGCAAGAGGAAAGAGCTCACGAGAACCAAACCCAATCTGAAACATGCACTAGGGAAAAAACTAGCTTGACATATGGAACCTTTGACTAAACTGCAGTGTTTTCAAATCAGTTTCTTCCAAATTTTGCCTATCAGCAGCAAGATTCTCAGTTTGTTTGAGACAATTTGAAAATAGCTCATATCTTCTGAAAATGAACAAAATCTGAATAGCAGTAATTCTAAGATATATTTTATAGTTTACTTTACGGGGTACCACCAATAGATCTTACTAATTTGTTTCTGTTTTCTGTTTGCAGTTCTTACAGCACAAAGATCAGCACTTTTTGCCACTTACGAGTCACACACTAATTTATCTCTACATCTTCACCAACTTCATAAGTTAGAGTAATGACAACCAAGATAACCATGTAGGTTTATACACTATCCTATCCTTGCAATTACCTTAAGATTGGTAGAAAATACCTGTTACAAGTTTTTAGAGACTTTACTGGCTTGGCCCATATTCTGTTTGAAAGTTGTGAACTACCCAGAAGGGCTGTTGTTAGCACAGGCTGGACCCAGACGCAGCCCTTCACTCTCCCCAGCACAGTGCATCAAGTATCCCATTTGTAAGACAAAGCAAAGCAGCCCCTTCCCTGCAGGATTTACAGTCTGGACAAGTGCTTTGTAGTCAGCATCAAGCAATCAGCGGTTAAGGACACAGAGCAGCTCATAAACCTTCTCCTAAAAAACCAGTTCATCTTATTTCTTGGGAGTGGTAACCCATCATTTCCCACCTGAGCATCAGACTTCCTCTCACTGGTTCCTTACACCTGGCAACAGATATTGTGTCTTATTTATTGAAGGGCTTGTTTTGTAGGAAACAATACACAGGGAGGACTGACAGAAACAGGCAAGAAAAACTAGACGCTGGGAACAGCCTTTGTGAATCTGTCAGTTTACATCATCACCAATCAAAGCTCTTTCAAAGGGAGTTTCAAAACCTGAGGGCTCGATTCTGTCAAGAGATGAATGCTCCACTCTTGCTGCAGCAAAGGCCCCAGCACATGCATCACTTTAATTACACAAGTGCATCAATTAAAATGGACCCCCCTCATATCCTTAAAATTAAGCATGTATTTCAGTGCCAACTTGAGGCCAGAGCATTCAGTATCCTGACCCTCAGGAGGGACTGTTGTAAATCAGGATTACACACACAGATAAGTACAGATACAGCTATCCCAAAGGCCGGAGGGTCTTTTTTTCCCTGATTGCACAAGTGTCAACCAAGGGCAGCTCAGCTGAAACCAAGCAGGGCAGTAGGTTGTGGGAAGAGAGTCAAGGTCCTTAGATTGTATTTACTGTGATGGATTCCTTATTTTGAAATAAGTGCAAAACTGTTTCCTAACAATGCAAAATTTCAACACAAGAACCAGAGAATCTTCTTACAAACACATTATGAACCCATCATATCTCTCTAATAGTAAAATGCTGGTTGGGTTTTTGCTTGCTTTCAAAAACCTCCGAAAGAAACTCACTCCCTGCACACGTAGCCTCTGCCAGTAAAAGGAAGGAGGAATAGCTGGTGCTGTAAAGCCACGCTGGTCATCAGACAGAGGAGATTTTGTCCTCTGTAGGCAATCACACGGTATCCATTCTGTCACTATAACGTACACTGCTTCCACGAGTTACTCCCAGAGACTGTAGCTTTTAACATCCTGACTTTAACATGCATGTCATTCAAAATGGTCCATTCTCAGAAAACAACTATGTCTCTGCTCATTTCCCTCCTCTTAAGCTACACTTTATGTAAAGTAGAAGAGAGCATTTTGGCCTGAAAAGGAAACAACAGAGAACACACTGGAAGTTTATAAAACATGAATGGGACAGAGAGGAACAGAGATCAATTCTGCACTAACTCTGTGTCAAGACATGGGTACCATCAAAGGTTCAGAATAAAATGCTATGGGGTTTGACACAGTGTAAAGTTAAAGCTATGAAATTTCTTTTCACAGCACGTTGTTAAAAGTTTACACAGGGTCAAGGGGCACTCAGAGCAGTTCATAGAAAGTAAAAATCAGTGAGTGCCATAAAGACACCAGCTTTCCCTTAGAAAGCATCCAAGCTTCAAATCATTGCATGCTGAGAGCCTTCTGGAGAATTATCCTTACATGCCTATCTTATTTTTACTCCCCATCAGGCACTGCTTTTTCACCGTCAGACCCAGGACGCTCAGACACACCTCTCGTTTTATCTACAAGAGACTCCTCAACAGTGACACTTTCTGTAATTTACATTCAACAGGTCCTTAAATCGAGTGGTTCAACCATGTTTCTGAACAACATCACCGAAGACACCGACTGCTACAATCTGGCCGGTAAATCAGAGTTCACGTCAGTCCACCACAAGCGACCAAGTCTGTGAGTTAACAATACCGTACTGCTGCCGAAGAGATTCCCGCTTTCCAAAGATTCACAGGGCCCTCCATCGTCCTCAGTTACAAAACTGAGGATGTTGTAACTGAGTTACAAAAAGATGTGCGTTGACAAACTGGCGTTTTGATTTAAAAGTTCGTTTCGGGAGCGCTGCGCATCGCCAGCTTCTGACGTGCCCGCGTAACGAGATCGAAGCGAGCCTCGCTCAGCGTGTGCCCGCGTAGAGCCGGTCCGGCAGCCCGGTCCCTGCAGGCTCCCGGCCGTGCCTTCACTCACCGCTTCACCCCAGCTGCTCAACCCGAGCAAGCCCGGGGCAGCCCGAGCCGAGCGCTCCGAGCCTCGCACGGCACAGCACGGGGGCCGGGCGGCCGCGGCTCCCCGAGCACCCGGCAAGGCTGGAAGGCGCCGGGCGCGTTCGGGGCGCTGCCCTCGCAGCACTCCGGGTCCCCGGGGCTCGCAGGCTCGGCACCCCCGGGACCCCCCTGCACCCCGGGCCGCCCCGGCCGCGCAGGTGCCCGCCCGCCCCCACATCTCCGCTCTGCAGCACTCGCTCCCCGCCCGGCTCCGGCTCCTCATCGTCCTCACCGCCTGCGAAGGCTCCGCGGGGCTGCTGCCTCCTCCGCCGGGGCTGCCGCCGCTCCCAGCGCTGCCGCCGCGCTCACCCCCCGCTTGCCTCCCGCACTCACCCCCTTCCCGCCCGGCTCACAGCCGCTCTGCTCGGGAGCGGGGTGGTTAGGGGCTCTCTCCCCTCCTTTCGCCCTCTCCAGCTCCCACTAGTGCTCGCACGCCCGGCCAGCCGGACGGGGATTCGCCGCCTCCTCCTCCTCCTCCCGCCCCCCCGCGGCCGGCGCTCCCCGGTCACTCCCGCGGGGCCGCGGAGCCCTCGGGCCGGGGCTGCACGGGCGGGTCAGCGCTGTGCATCCATCACCAGCCCGCACCGCCCTGACCCCACACACCCGCCCCAGCCTGGCGGGACGGGGAGATTTAAGAGAAGCGAAGCAATTCACCGCCAGGACTGAATTTATCTCGATAGATAAAACGGACAGCGTGGGAACAGGAGTTTGAAAGGTGAATCGCCAGTATATTGCATAGTTTCGAGTGTCAGCAGTAATTTATTACTAAGTGTAGGCAGCACCACAGCCCTGATGTGGATACTCCTGCTGCAAGTTGTACTACATCCCACAGGCAGGCGAGTACCATCCCGCGCTACCTTACAGCCCAGGCTTTTAAACCTCCGTATTATCTTATTACTGCTTCCCTCTTTTCTGTTTGATGACAGGAAATAACAGATCAGCAGTTCAAGTCATCACAGTAGAAGCTTCTGACCACAGTTTAGTCCATTATAACACGTTCTGATGGGGAAAATGCAAATTTAAAATGGTAATATTCAAGGGATGACTACATTAGCAGTTCAGTGTGCATCAGGAGTGCACTTCGAAACAGAGGTGGAGCAACCTCAGTGCACAGGCTGCAAGCAGTAAGCCAAAAAGTGCATCGTGGTAGTGCACCTAATGCACTGTGGGGCCAGCAGGCATCCCATGCACAAGATGAGGTCACAGCCAGTGCAGACGCCTTGGCCTGAGCACCAGTGGTTTCACATGGCAAATCTACTGGGCCATTCTCACTAGTCATGCAGACATCAGCATAACCTCATTTAATTTCAGTTTCTCACACTCAAGTTAACATACTCCCTCACTGCTCAAATGGCTGGGTGTATTAATGCTACATTCACATACACAGGAGCTAGTCTAGCTCCCTTTAATGTTTGATTTGCAGAACGTTTTTCCAATATTTTGGGCCAGAGACAGAGAGGAAAGGGCAAACTGTCTCTAGCTGCATGTCTCTCTGTTCTTAGGCCCAAACCTCCCCTCTTCCTGCTACTGTAGGCATGGGGCCTTATTTCCACTTTACAACAACCTCAGTTAATTGTAGAGACTGACATGGTGAAAGTCTTATTACTAGCCAAGGCAAATTTGGAAATGCTGAAAAACTAGCAGAAACTCATTCCAGCAAGATTTCTACACTGCTGTTTTGTGAAATCAGTGTATTCTAATTGTCCTTGTGCACTTCATGCTCCACATTTTTTTTGGCCTGTATCGTAGCCACAGCTCATTATAACACAGGTATATTGTCTATTGTGAACCCCAGGTTTCCCTCTCAGCAGAGATACTTCACTTTTGGTTTCCCTCTTCTATTTATCTCCTACAGACAAAAAAAAAGAAAAAAA
>VWYP01034196.1:258639-324162 GCA_013400435.1 Pycnonotus jocosus | reverse complement strand
AAAAAAAGAAAAAAAAAGGAAGACCAAGGCAAATAGAAGTAGTGGCTCTCCTAGAAAGCAACTGAATATCTACTGCTGCTGCACTGACAAGAAAAACCTGGAAAACAGAGAACTCAAAGAGAAAAGAAAAACACACCCTCAGGAAGTAATAAAGAGAGGGATGAAAAGGAAAAGACATAAAAACAAATAGGAAAGGAACAAAAGGAAGGTATAACTGAATTAAAAGTGCCATAAAGTGAAACAGTTGGCAATGAGAAAGAGGCCTTATGGACACCTTTGCTTCACACTGAGAAACTGAAAAGTGTGGTTTCCTTTGAGGCACCAAACTAATTAACTCTTTACTGAGTATGTGAGAATCAAGGATTTGTGCTACAGCACTCCAGTGCCGGTGTGCAGAGAAAAGTGGAAAGTTTTTTACCAATTTCCTTGAAAATATACAGCAAACCTTCAAAAATGAATGCTCTTCTTAGCTATGATGAATTAGCAGCAACAGAAAATATGCAGACCTCAACTGAGTGCTAATGAAGGCATCACAATTTCTCTCTTCTTCCCACAAGCTCCAGTTAATCTCTTCTAACTGGATCATTTCAGCCACCATTCTTTAACTCCTAATTATATCAGACCTGATTATAACAACACTTGAATGAAAATGCTCAAAACATCAGGCTCCCAGTGACATTACTGAAGAGGAGATGCAGCGTTGCCCAATAAGACACTGTTGAGACTGCTGGGTAATTGTCTAAATCTTCTATCATTGCTAAGGTAAACACACGAAACCACAAAAATGTTTGAGCCTCCTAGCAAAGCTTTTGGCGTGCTTTCACCTTCCTGACCTCTAAGTGTTGAGCACTCCTCTGCAATTTCTTCTCATGCTATGTGTTGCCAGTGGAGGAGAATCCCCCCCACCCACCCTAAACACATTCAAATAAACCATCCAGTGGAAAAACAAATGTTGTGTGATCTCTTCACCTTTTGTCTATGTTTAGGAAAGACAACATAAACACATAATCCTTTCTATTTTAGAAACAAATTCTCTCTTGTGCTTTCCAAAACAGTAGTATTCTCTCTGTTCTGTGAAGAGCCTGGTGGCTTTGGGCTTTATTTGTTTCTTCTCCTTGGTAAACAACTTCACGGAGTCTGTTTGTCATTCAGTGGCCCTATGTATTTCACAAAGGAAAAAACACACACATGCAACCCATTTATTCCCATTTTCCTAACTGTTGATCAGACATAATGATTTTCCTACTGCACCAAAGCTGCAAGTTTCAGTAATTAAAAAAAAAAAAAAAAAAAGGCAGATTAAATAGAGCTTGTTCTTTACTGCATAGGCAGGGTAAGATTATTTCACAGCATTCTTACACTTCCATAACACAATTACATCTCATTTTCAAAACTCTATACCAAACTTCAGTTGTCTTTGTTTGCTCACAGATTACAGCTGATGGCTCTCTACCATCTGTTTGCTGGAGTACAGTGTCTGTAGTGCCGTGCTGTGATTTTCAAATCAGCCCTGAAACTGTGATAAACGGAATATCAAAACCCTTCATCAGCCAGCTAAAAAATTACTTAGGAAACAGATAATTACCACTTACACGGTGTCAAAAATGCTTTTGCCCATCACCTAATATAATGTACTAATCACCTACACAACGTAGTACACTTATAAAGAAGCCCCAAACACGTAGAACACATTTTAATTGCCAAAATTTGATTCAAATATTATAAATAAGCATAGCTTGAGTCTGTGGATATGCAGCACAGTCTTGTTTCATGTTTGCTGTGCAAAGCCTAGAAGCTTAGGATTAAATTTGCTTCTTGTTACCTCACTCTGCCATAGCATACACTCGTACATATATGTGTTTAAGGTTGTAACACACTGGGAGTAAAACACTGACAGCCCATCTCAGTAAAGGAGAGGAACGAGAAAAAAGGGTGCATGCTTCCCATGTGAAATGGTAATTGCGAGAGGAACAGAGAATTGGAAAGAACATAAAAGGCACTATATTTGAACAAAATTATTTAAGACAGCCGTTCCCAAACTGAGATCCAGGGACTAACTCCCTCCTGGGGAGAGCAGCTGGCTGGCTGCCTGCCTCAGCATCTTTCACCAGCAAGAGGAGCCAGCAGTCAGCCATAACATCCTCCACAAGTTTTCAGTGTGGAAAGAGCTGGAGCTGAAGTCTTCTTATGAATTTCTGGCATTCACAATCCCTATTGATTTAAATGGGGCTTGAAAGCCATCAGAACTGAACACTAGACATCTTTGCTAAGTAAAAAGTTTGCGGTGCAAAAAATCTTCAGAGTAAATTTGAAAGAAAAACCAGAAGACTGTCTCTAGGACAACAGCAGTGGGGAAGAATACCCTCCAATTGAAAATAAATCTCTTTCCTGTGAAGTTTTTAACTGCAGTTAAACTACTCTGTCTTGAACTGCAGACAAAACGTCCTGGATTTTAGGTACATCTCAAAGCACCTACCTACACCTTGCTGATAGCAGTACTGCTCCCAAGTCCAGCAGATGGACTTGCACAGAGAGCTCTTCGCATGCCTAAGCTTTCCAAGGACTTGGACTGCTGACTGCACTTTTCTTGTGGATTTTGTTATTGTTTCTCCAGTCTTGAGCAGTATTTTATAGCTTCTGCCCTCTGAACCACTAACTATTTTTATAATATGGATTAATCCCTTTTTCAGTTTAAAGAGACAGCTGAGATAGCAAACTCTAACAATTTCATATTCTGAACTCTAACTAGTTTAATGTAATATTATTTGTTCAGGAGTGTTGCTCCTTTAGTCAAGTTTCAATATAATCCCAACATAATCCCCAATGTTTTTTTCCCTTTTACATCTCATACTTCTCTGAAACACTTTATGTTTTGATCTACTAAACACTTACTGTGTGCCTTGTTTTTTGCTCAGTATTTTCTTTGATCGCTTCTTTGAAACTTAATCCAACAGGTGCTATTTTTATTAAAAGCAAGCCTGTCATTGTTCTTTTATAACAATTTCATTTCATTATTATGGAGCATATCTTATGCTTTTTTTCTTCCTCTTAAAATTCTTTAGTTTAGGACTGACATAATAGGTATGATTTTTATATTTACTGTTTGTCATGTCTATATATGGTGTGCGTATATTCTTATTCTTCCTACACTGTAATGTTATTTGATCTTAGTGGGATTTCCTCTTGGATTTAAACCCTTGAAAAGAGATGGACATTCTGGAGAGCATAAAATGACCAATTTAATGCAATAACAACAGCAGTTTTCCCTGAATGCAGCTGTGTTGTCACAGGGCATAAAATCTGACCTTTCGAACAACGACAGCAAAAGTTCTCAGTATTCCCTAAGACATCAAAACAAGGATCAGGGTTCAGTCTTGAAAATGCCATAAAAGGTTCTTGGAACAAAACTTTTAAGCTATTTTACTTTTATCCAGCAGGCCATATGACTGCCTGGTGAAATCCTGATGAAATCTGCAGAGCATGCAAAGGTACATTTCCTCATTGGGATCTTCCTTTGCTCATGTTTTGCCTTTTCTAAGTATGTCAGGCTTGATAGGAAAAATGGGAGTAAGAAAACTGTGGATTTCTACACCAGGGACCCACCCAAGGCAAAGTCCCACGCTGAGAGACTGTTTCATTCTTGCAGTGGGAAGGAAGAGGGTCTCACTTTAATTTAAATCAGGTGCCCTTTTTGTTTTCAGGTACCCATTTTGCCGTGCCAGGCTCAGCCACATAGTGCATTTCTCCTATACCCAAAATGGAATATGTAAAACCTCAAAAGGCATTCATTAACTCATAAAAGGATCCTTTTCATTTGCTCACTGTTGTATGGTGTGGAAAGCAAGGAGAAACAAGCCATGGAAAACAAAAGAAAGCTGACAAGTAGAACATTGCATGTCAGGGATAAAAAGCCAATAAGAGCCAGGGAATTGTCATCACACTGGAGTTACTCAGACTATAACCATCTCCAGCACTATTTTACTAGCTCTGCCCATACACATCACTGTTGCATACTGTTCTGTCAGTCAAATAATTCTAAAAATAACAGCCAAATACCCTTGAAGTTATGGAACTCCTTCCTTCCTTCCTTGATGTGCTGTGCTTTCAAGACCTGCCATGTCACACAATCCATTGGACTGCTGCTCTTTTGCAGACTGCAGAGATGATTTCCAGAGGTTTAGCATACTGGATTTCTCCTGATGAGGCTCCAAAGAGTGAGTCCTTTGATGAGTTAATGACAGAGCACTACATCACGTGAAAGCCAATGGGTTCAATGTCCAGAAAACAGGAAAGTTTGTCTTCAGTTCATTATTTAAAAAAAAAAATGAAATTTGCTAGCAAGAAAATGTTTAAAACAGTTTATATATCCAGGAATCAGCCACCACATCCCGTTCACACCCTTGGCTTTACCATGCCTTCATACTACTCAGATTTCAAATATTCATCATTGCATATTCTCCCCCACACAGTCTGACTACATATTGAAACTTTGAGAAGCCAGTCATTTGGCCAAATGTTGCTATTACAGCTTCTCTTCAAAAATAAAGAAAAATATCATAATAAAAGCACTTAAATTTTTGTAATGCTATCAGGAGGAAAGAGAAAACTTTAAAACCAATTTTCAGTCATGAAAACGGTAACTGAAAAACCCAGAGGTAAATGCTATTAAAGAAGCAAACAAAAAAATAATCACCACTTAGTGTAATTGTATATTGAAAATTGTAAGAGATGTAAGAGATACAAATAAACAAAAACATCCTTTGAGAAAGGACCCTTTGCACTCTGACTGAAGCTCTCAACTACAGGCTGTAGACTACTGTCTATCTATTTCTGGTCTAGTCACTCCAGTTATTCCATAAATTTCAACAGGAACCAGGAAAATGTTTTCTGTCCTACCCTGACTTCTCATGAGGCAGATCCTGAGTTTCCCACCAGCACTTTTTTATCCCAACCACTCTCCTGGACTGTACTGCAGCTCAGGTGCACAGATCCCCATGTCACTATGTCCTTTGCAAAGGCTGCTGGAGATGGGACCACACATCCAACCATATTGTCAGGGCACTGCTTGGCTCTAGGGTGCTTTATTGAGAGGCCAAACTGAGTAAACCCAAATAGCTTGCTTTAACCAAAAGCCATGCAAAGAAATATCTTCAAATTCAGCACCATAGAGTGATTGGATACCAGAGTTTATAGCTGTTGGCTTAGATAAGAAATGGGAGAACCACCAGTGAAATTACCCAAACTCTCTAAGAAGCAAGAAGACTCAACCTGGAAAGTGGATTACAGTTATTTTTCTGCTGTGTTCTGAGACCCAGGCCAAAAAAAAGCTGGATATTTGTCTGGTGGGATAAATAAAGTGGGATTTTTTTTTTAATTCCCAGTGTAGTACTTAGCTAGAAAGCCACCTATGATGGAGAGCTCTTATTTCATAATAAATACGTGATGAAACTGAAAATGGTCTCCTCATGCAGCCGAGGCTGCAGTAGTAAAAGTCCCTCAGAGCCCTAAATATGTCTTAGCAGATAAAAGATGAAAATAGGCATAAATGTTGGCAGTCACTACTAATGAATGCTTGCTAAACTAATATGTATTTCAGCAGATGAGCAGGACACAGACATTTCCAAACCCAAGCACGGAGACCACAGTTAGTTGTGTCGTTGCATGTCCTGATGCTGTGCTGAAAGCAGAACAGAGCAAGAGGGGAGGAGCTGCCACTCTAGGAACTATTTTTCCAACAACAAATAAGTTCCTTGCATGCTGGTCAGTCTATTTGCCTCCATCCCCTGCTCTCCTTCATTCTTACCAAACTATTTCCCCTTGAGCAGCTTTGTCCAGGCCCTAAGCACCACATACTCTTGCATAGTAAACACTGATTTAGTTGCTTCCACATGACTTTTGGGTAAAATGAGACATATCACAGAAACATGTTTCTTCTCTCTTCCCCTGCTACCAGTGTTGTGGTATCAGTTAAATCTGATGTTTATTCCATTTTGTTTAGGCAGATAAAAAGTTTGCAAAGGCTTGGTTATCAAAACTAATAAACACACCCAGGCTACCTGCAAGATTCAGGCAGTATCGTGCATGCACAGGTGCATAATGCAGAGGAGGAACTGCTTCTAGTGAAATACCACCTTTCTTGCATCAGAGTGACAGAAATCCCCTTTAAACCTTTTCATAACGCTATTATTATAATAGCAATAAAAACAGCAGCACATGAGGGACAGTCCCTTTGATCACCATCCATCATTGAGATCTCTGTATTTTCCTTCCAGCTCTCAAAAAGAAAGAGAAATTATCCTGTAGAGGATCAGCTCCTGCCAGTTCTGGAAAGTGTTTTACAACATGGAAATGCAGCCTACAAATCCCTTCCTACTCAGGCCTTTTCAGCCCACGAGCTCTCGTGCTGGAGTGGCCCTAGTAAGGTTTAGGTAGTGGATGGGAGGTTATGGGCAGTGTCTGAGCCCCACCGAAGCCCCACATGGGGGCTGAAATGGAAGGGGAGCAGCACAAAAGGCTCCATGAGCATTCCTCAGCAGACACATTTATACTGAGCACAGAAAGCACTGACCACCAGAGGCAAAGCTCAGAGGATGCAAATACTGAAAACCAAAAAAACTTGTCCTGTTGGGTGAGCTGTGTCCTTCACTGCCTCCCACAGACTTTAATTTTACTGCTGAAAACAGATATTCCTGTGGGATAAAAGTACATTTTAGGAAGACATACCGCACTGGAGGAAAAGAGTTTTTTAATTCTACTTGGCAACCAGAGGATCCAGTTTTCTTTTGTAAAAAACACCCACACCTTTTTTACAAATCTATTGAGGGAAAAGTTTATCTATGTCTTCAGTATTAACCCTTTAAAGTTTTAGAGACAGCAGAAACGTGGCTGTAAATACAGAGCGTAGTTTGGATTCATTTCATGTTTTGAGCAAGGAAGAGAAAACTCAAACCATTCCTGGAAAGGAAAAAAGCCACCATCCCACAGCTGCAAGTTGAAGATTTCTATGGTTAAAGCATCAGCATTTCTCCTGCATTTATAAGTATCACAACTTAGAAACATTGCTACTGGTGTGAGGTGCTGTTTCAAGGTAGTGACACATTACAGAGAAAGCATTTAAAAATATGCATATTTGGGTTTGGCTTTTTACTTTCCAGTGTGGGGAAAGCTATGTGCATTTTTGCAATTGGAGACTATTTTTGTGAACCGTGTTAAAGAAAGAAAAAATTATTTAATCTTTTAATATCTTAGCCATAAAATTTCAAGTTGTTACTATTGCCTCTTGACTTCCCCCTAAATGCAGCCAAAAATGGGTAAAAAAGGGTAAAAATGGGTAAAATGGACCCCTGTACCTCTCTGATTACAGCCCCTTACATTTTTCTGGTTAAGGTGCTACAACACAGGAGGACAAGTGTTTTTTCCTCTCTGTTTGCAATGCTTAGTTTCTGAAAAAGAAAGGTTTTCATTTTACATTTTATGTTAGACGTATTATTTAACAAAGTGTTTATCAAACACCTGGAAAATCACTCTCCTTTAAAAATTTTATGATGGAAAAGCAATTACCCTTTAAGCCATGTTTCAAAGTCACTTCACAAGAATCCTTTGGAAGCAAACTTCAGCTTTCTCTCCTCCTTAACACCCAATGTCACCCAACAAGCATGTAAACTACAGCTGATTTTATTATTTTAAGATCTAGTAATAAAATATAAATGACTATTTTATTTTTTATTTGAAATCTATGGGTAAATTAAATCTTTAAATAAATCAGGATTGACTTGGTTTCAAATATTTCTCTTCCTTACCAGGATCTGAATTTGTACAACTATTAGAGCCAAGTATGTCTTAAGCTTTTTCCGCACATCAAAACAAAGAGCAAATATGAATCAAAGGCCTTGAGATTCCAGATGAAAGAAAATGTAAATTAAAAAGTCTGTGCGTAGGGAAGAAAAAAATAAAATAAAAGGCTTTATGGCAAGGAAATTATAAAAAAATTGGGGAAAAAAGTGCAAGAAAGAACCAAGCCAACAGATCTACCATTACAGATCTAACATTCTGTACTCATATGAAAACGTAGAGAACAACCACCAGAGTTTGCTGTGTGCATTAGGTGGTAAGGAAAAATGCAAGACTTGAATGGAAGATGCTACACATGGGATACTCTGGGAAGCTAATTTAATTTTTACGCAGAGGGGCAACACACAAAGACTGTGCCTGTAATGCAAAACACTGCCTTTGGGGTACTTATAAATAGGAATCAAAGTTCTGTTTGACCAGAAATACAGGGACAGTCAAATCCCTTTCCAGATTCTTACACCATCTTCCCAGTTCAGGGAACTGGCTGATGCTGTTGACAGACCATCCTCCATTTTATTTGAAGAGTCATGGCACTCAGGCAAGGCCCTGACTGAAAAAGGGAAACCACACTTCTATTTTTGAAAAGGGAAGAAAGGAAGACCTGGGGAGCTACAGACAGGTGAGTCTAGCTAGCCTCTGTGTCTGGGAAGATCACAGAGCAGATCTTCATGGAAGCCATGCTAAGGCACATATGAGACAAGGAGGTGACCAGAGACAGCCAGCACAGCTTTACCAAGGGCAAATCATGCCTGAACAATCTGGCAGCCCCCTACAGTGGAGTGACAGCAACAGTCAGCAAGGGAAGACCAAGCTGTGTCACCTACCTGGATTTCTGTGGGGCCTCTGACACAGTCCCACATGATAGTCTCATCTCCAAACTGGAGAGAGTGGTGTTTGGTGGATGGACTATTCAGTGGAGAAGGTATTTGCTGGATGGTGAATGGCTCTGTGTCCAGGTGGAGGCTGGTGACAAGTAGTGTCCCTCAGGGCTCTGTCTTGGGGCTGACACTCATTAATATTTTAATCAACAACACAGAGAGCGAGATCAAGTGCACCCTCAGCAAGTTTGCAGGTGATGCAAAGCTGAGCAGGGTGTCTGACACAACAGAAGGAAAGAATGCCATCCAGGGATGGCACCAAATTGCTTTGGAACACAAGTTGCTTTTTTGTTACTGTTCAATGGTGCTCTCCCTCCCCCTTGCCCCAGCTGAGTGAAGGATGCTGAGCTGCAAGGCTGCAGTGTCAGGGAACAGCAGGAGGAGCTGCCCAGCTCAGGGCCCCCCAGCACCAGCCACACACTTGCTCATCAGGCCCCTGTCCCCCCACAGTGCCTGAACACCTGGAAGAGCTGCTCCTTTGATGGCCCTGGACCTGGCAAGGTGCGAGCCACACTTGACATTCCAAGCAGGAAACAGGGCTGGAGAAAGTCGCGCTCGGAGAGAAGGAGGTATTCAGTCCTGACCTTCACTGGAGACCCTGGTTACCTGGGTGGGATGTGTGGGTGGAAGTCCCATGTGGGGCTTTTCTGGGCAATTAAGGCTCGTTAACATAATCATATTGGTAACAGGTGGGGAGGTTGAAACATTAATCAAGGCTGGAGCTTGTTCTCCAATTTATTATTTTGCACAGAAAAAATGCTTACCTCAGAAGTAGAGACTCTCTCTCGAGGTCCCAGGGCCAAGCAATCTCCCCTAACTTGCCCTTTCTGAGAAAAGCTGAGGATACACTCCACAGGAGGCTTCTCCAGCTATAACTGGAATTTAATACAAGACACTGTTGACTTCCTCTCTTTTTTCTTTTCAAGAAAATGTATTCTCTTAAAGTGTTCTGAAAGTCACTGACTTTAGGAACAACAGACACTTTATACCGGAGCAGTGAAAGGAACAGGCTATGCTGGGTAAATATGCTTGGGTATCTCAAAAAGGCACAACAGAAATTCTAAATAGTACCAAACAGTAAGATACAGCAAAACTCAGGGCAAGTTTTTCTGGTTTATCAAGCCTCTGCAAGGAATAAAAAATAAAATTAAACTGAAAGCTATGATTTGGCCAAGGTCAAATATTTTTGAATGCATTTTGCCACTGTTAGGATTCTAATTCCTTGTTAAATCATGAGAAAACATTGAGATCACCTTCAGTATCAGTTCACAAAGTAAAAGACTGTCATATTACCAATTTGCCCATATATAAAGGCATCTAATAATGAAATATTACTGTTCCTAATCCTCAAATATCCCTGTGAAATTCTCTTTCTGCAGACATGAGCCTCATCAGATTTACACTGATCCCATCAAAAATGAAGTTATTCCATAAATATACACTCCATTTACCAACACTGCAACATTTACCAGAAAAGAAGTGCTGCTGAGGACTACTAAAGTGGACTTTCATTTCACAGTTCCCAGTAGTGATAATGTAACATTTGAGACTTGTCCTTTGGAGCAGTTGCTCACCATTTTTATTTCTATTCTTTCCTGGATTAAAGCAATCCCTTTTACAAGCTGTAATGATGCTCCTTCTGCATCCTGTGTAAGCTACCCTGGAGCATTTCTCAGAGTCTCCAAAGTCAGACAACATCAGCATGAGGTGGGCACATGAACTGGAGCTCAGTGAAGTTTTAAAATCTGGCCAAAACAGGGGAACAGATTGTTGTCAGCCATAGCTCAGATAATAAATTATGTTGTTTTAAATGTACTTTGTTGAGCCAGGGCTATACATCTATTTTTGCTCTTATATATATGCACTGCTTTTTGCTGTATACACAGCATACTGACATATTGAGAAGCTTTGTTTCTGGAGCCTTTCACGTTGTATTAGCTTGATTCAATAGGAGTTGCACCTTCCAGAAAATGACTTGTCCCCTCACCAGTGGACTCTGCCATGCTGGATTGCACTTATGGGGCTTGGAAAATTTAAGCCTTCTGAGTGAAACTTTGCTTTTGCCAAAGCATCAGCAACTTGGATTTCATAGGATTATTCTCACAGCCCTTAAGAACAAGTTTCTACTGAAGCCTCAAAACAAAAGTACCTGAGTAATCCTGAAAATCATTAAGTATGAATCCGTGCAAAATACTTCCCGTCATAATCACTTTTCAGCCACGTTTTTGCTCACCCATGCCCCAGGCAGCTGACAGGGCAGCTTGCTTGTTTCCCCCAGCCCAGGAAGCACTTTCCACCACACCCGGGGTTTCTTACAGGTCACAGCTTTTCATTTCAATTATGAGCCTTGGGCAGAATGTCAAACAAAACAGTTATTTGCTTAGTTTGGGCTACCACCCTGCCTCTGAAACTCCTTCCTTTCAGTCCCTCTGCTCTGGGGACTATTGTAGGACATTGCCTGAAGCATCATTAGGGAGCATCTGGACAGATTTTAGACAGGTTTTGCAGCTGTAAAGGTTTTGCTGGACTGGCCAGGGGTCTCTCCAGCCTGTTCAAAGAGCTGTCTTTTGTGGTGAGAAAACTGTTTGGTACAGAACACACTCTTTTTCTACAGACTTGACTCTTGTGGCTTTCAGGCTTCAGACCTTTGTTTTGATTGCAGATCTGAGGCAGAAATGCTCTTCTCCACACACATATGCCTCTCCAGATGTGTATCCTGGTGCCCCTCAAACTCTCACACTTCTCTGAGGGACATCAAGCCTGACACAAGCTGGACTAACAGCAGAGCCAAAAGCTGTTCCTACGTGCCTGTCCAAAGGAGCTTTTGTGGCAGATTTTTTGACAAATTTGGGAGCAAGAACAGGGTGTGGATCACCATCCCCAGATCAGCTACCTGTATTTTCCTTCCTTGATGTTTTGTAGTCCATCAGTCATTGTGAAATATTCCCATTTTATTCTCTGCTTGTAGTGAGCACCAACAATTCCAGCATGCTGAAGTGCTTCATTTGGCTTACAGGGCTCTTCTTAGGGACCAATGGCTAAAAAAACTCATTGATAAGTAATATGTAAAGGGCCAAACTGTGCAGTTCATTTTTTAATGGAAAAATGTTTCATTTTGCCATAAAATTAAACAAGATATTTTAAAAAAAAATCTAGCACTGCTAGTATTTTATTTTGTCCTTTTCTGGGAAAAAAAAAAAAAAAAGGAAAAAAAAAAAAGGAGCCATTTTAATGTTTGGTCCCCCTGGAGACCCTTGGCTTTTTCCCACATCTTCCAGATAAGGAAATCAACCTAAATAAATATTTGGATTGAGTTAAAGGTGATGTCTTCAGGGAAGGCCAGCAGCTTTGCTTTTCCAGGGAAGCTAATGGGATGCAGTGGGCAGCTCTGGCTGTGGCTGCTTCGCCCAAGTGCCTCCATGACTGTGCCTCCACTCCCCTCCCACCTGTATAAATTCCTGGAGTTAGGGACCCTCTGCATGTGTGACCACAGGACTCAGGCAGAAAAGAGCTCTTGTCTTTCACAGGGAAAGATGCTAACAAATGAAAAATACATGGCAGGAATCTTCCTTTAAATTCACTATCATTTGGAAGTTGGTCCTTGCATTGCTCTTATTTTCTTTGTGCCTGTTTAAAGAGGAACACAAAACCAGCAAGGAACAGGCTGCTGTGCTAACTCTGCAATATAGCAAGGCACCACAAACACAACTCCACAAAAAAAAAATTGCAGCATTTTAGATATGTGAAATAATTTTTCATAAGATAAAAGTTGATTTTTTTGGACTGTGAGATGGGATAATACCAGGGTTGTCAGCATTTGGCTCACAAATGACAAATGCACAGTGTCTGAATGGATTTTTCTGTGGGGAGCTGAGGGGTGTAAACTAACATTCTGAATTAGATTTTTATGAACCATGAATGTGAGCATTGACAAAGAGAACCTTTTTAGTTCTGTGCTTTCCATGACTTTGCTCTTTATTTCCAAAGCTGCTTGTGACAGCTTATTCATTCTCTGAGATTGTTTATTCCTGGTAAAAAGAGCACGCCCAACCCAGTGCAGATATCCATGCAGATAAGCAATTTTCAACCCAGAAGGGTGGAGAGTTACTTCTAGAGGACCACGAAAGGACAACAGAAAAAACTATTTCATATGCACTAAACTGAAACATGCATAATTTCTGGAAAGAGCCTCACTATGACTGAAAAAACCCTAACATTAAAAATATTGAAAAATTCTGACATAGATAAAGTAGTAATTTGCCAGATCTGGAAATCCAGTGGGGATTGTGCCAGGAGAGCTCAGTACCTGCTGCTGAGGTCTTATGCTTCAACGCAGCCTTTAGTAGTAAAATCTCTTGTTTTGGCTTCCACAGTGGAATAACATAAAGGAAATGAGAGAGAAAGAGAGAGATGGTGTTCGTACAGTCTGTTGTAAATAACTACACTGCATATTCATTATCTGAATCAAAGGTATACTTTGACTTAAACAAATCCCTCTAAAAATATTTAGACAACAGCATGAAAATGTCTTCACCTGGAATGTGCAGACTTACTCTGTGCCAAAAATAAGTCTTAGTGTAGGCCAAAACTGGTGACCTGCTTGCAGTCATATGTGGGATATACTCATGTATGGTAGAGAACACGAGCCAGGCTATGGAAGTCTTGTGTCATACTGCTTTTTCTGCTTCACTTTATGACTCAGCAGCTCTTACCTGGAAATGACATTGAGATAAATTCAATTATTAATGACAAATATTAGCATATAGCCTTGAAAAAAAATTCAAAGTGCCCTTTACAGCATGCCCTCTGTCTCAAGGCAAGAAGCGACCCACTCCTAGCACAGAATTCAACATCCACATATCTCCTCCTGCTTTTCCATTTGTGAAGAAATCGCTGGCTGCAGTTTGTATAATTTACAATATTCATTCCCCAAGTTGTCTCTCCTGTCTCCTAACCCAGGTTTGTTCAACTTGCTCTTGACAGTCTTAATAATTGGAGTTACCTGAAACAAAAACTGTGAGCTGCCCTAATAGGCAGAGTGGGAATCATCAGCAAGGACTTGTGAAACCCTGATAGCTGCTGCATAAATATCCAACACTGTAATGCAGTATGTGCCAGTATGTGCCAGTATGTGCCAGTATGTGCCAGTATGTGCCAGTATGTGCCAGTATGGCATTTGGATCCCTAAATACTGGTTTTCCATGACAAAAATAATGACCAACACATATTTTACACAATGACCACTATTATTAAATTTCATTAATTAATTTAAAAGGCAAAGAAATTTTATTTTCTAAGTGGTTTCCTTGTGGTCATCACATTATTAACCTCTTTAGCTATGAATGAAATTCAAAAGCACTGTTCACATCTGAAGGATCTCATTTCACATCTGTGGAATGCGGGGAATTTCTGAAAGGCAGAAAAGTATTAAGCACAGATGTGCATCCATTCATTATTCTCAAGACAATGCATACAATATATTAGTCAGTTTTGGAAAACCTCTTGCCAACTGTTGATCTACAAGAGAAACCTGCAAATAATTTAGTGAGGATTGGTCTGAGGTCTGTCTGTAGTTGATCTGTGACACACTAACATCCAATTGTTGAACTGCTAATAAACATTTTTCATTTATGCCTGTCTTTGCAAAATGCAGGGGTGGACTTAGGAGAAAGACCTTTTCTTCTCACCATGGTTACATCCATGGAGCATAAGGATATCTGTTCCAGGATATGCTCCAGGGACAGACCTCTCTGAGATGAGCTAGATAACTGGGGACACAGTGAAGGGCTTTGGTCTGTGAAGCCCCACAGGGCATTGAGCCCATATCAAGAATGCTCACAGCAGTCCCTCACCTCAGAGCAAGAGACTTTGGGCTGTCAGGGGTTGGGGCTGCAGTGGAAGTACCTGAGACTCAAGAGAAAGAAGAAACTCAGGATGGTCTCATCCCACTCGTAATTTTTACTTAAAAGGTGGTTGCTTTACACAGGACTCCTCTATTCCATAATTGAAGATGGGTTGGAGAGGACAGGAAGAAGTTCTAGGCCTACCTATGCAGTGAAGGACTCACCCATGCCCCTGGTTGCTGTGACTACACAAGTGATCTGGGAGAACAAGATGAAAATCCAGGGTTTTTCATGTATCTCATCTGCCCATATTAATACAGAATTATTGCTGTGGTTTTTGTTTTTGGGTTTTTTTTTAAATTTTGCTCAGAGACAAATTAAACTGAAACAAAACAAACATCTATAGCATGAGCTCTAGGATGCTTTTCAGAGATGGAACATTCTGAGCTTGTATTTCCTTCAGTATCAAAAGAGATATCCTCTCACTTGGTGAATAATCTGAGTAGGATGCTTTATGAAAATGAAGTCCTTTTTTCCCTCTTCTTCCAGCTATGCTTTAAGAGGCAGAGGCAGCTCTGACTTAATTTTGTGAGGAACATAATCATTTCAGTATGTAGCAGGTATTTGCTGAAAATGCCTACGACTGGACAAAACCAGTAGTTGGGGCTTTTAATGTTTTGTGTCTTGGGTTTGGTTTTTCCCCCCCACTTCTGAGGGAATCACTATTTATGGGAGTAGGTACCACACTGTTAGCAAAACCTGCCCTGTCCATTCAGACCCAAATATGCCTTTGAAAAGGCTTGCACAGAAAACTGTTATACTTCATTTTGGGGACACTAGGATCAACTGCTGCTAAGGACTTCAGGGGAAAATGGCACTGTTTAAGGACCTTGATGTGTTTCACTTCCATGCTAACAGCTGGGTTGCTTAGTCCTGTGAAGATGAGGGTAAAATGTTCAAAGGTACCACCTGAGGCACCTGGAGAACATACCACCAAGCAGGAAAGGTCCTGGAGGCTTCAGGTACCTCCAGAGTCAAGCTGCAGTTTAGCCAGCTTTTTCAGAGCTGTTTTGAATGGAAGTTCCTAAGACGTTTAATAGCCTTTTCCACTGCACTGGTTGCTGGTAGCAGTAGCTGGCAGATGGTTTTTGTAGATGATTATTTAAAAAAAAAAAACAAAACAAAACCAAAAAAACCCCCAAAAAAACCAGGTTGGAAAATGCCAGTCATGCCAGTTTTCTCAGAAGTTCTTTCCAAGTTTCTGAAGTGTACAGCAGTTGGCAACCTCATGGGCATTACTACCTGTAACTTCTTTTTCCTTATGCCAGCAGCAGGATTGAAAACCCAGACTACGGCCTCAAAGCCCCTCATCAAATGAAGGGACCTCATCCATGATCTTGGATCAATATCATCCCTGGTAGATTAAAGAGGAGCTGCAGAGTCTGCCTGCAGTACAACAGTGTGTAAATGGAGAAACCAGACTAATGCTGACAATAGCTACCACTCTCCTTAGAGAGGGTAGTCCAGAGTTGCTCCTAGGCAGGAAAGGATTACCAAAACAGCGTGGTTGTGCCAGGACAAATGTTTTCCCCATCAGTTTTATGATGGGGCAGACCAGCTCTGCATCACACCCTCTTCAGAGCTCATTACATCTGGTTTTGGTTTTATGGAATTCTTGATGCCTTTGTTGCCACAAATCCACTCATGTAGTGGTGGCTATCAAGTCACCAATGCATGGTTGCAGCAAGGAATTCTGTATTTCAGGAGATGCATCTGCTATTCATTCCTAGGCAGTCATCGCATGCTGCTAGATTATATAATAAATTAGAATCTGGCAAGAATGAACAAGAATCCTATAACAAAAGTAGAAACCTGTTTCACATCCTAGATCAAAACAGGCAGGAATGATGGAAAGAAACTGTTTCAAAACTGAACTTCACACATTCCAGTTGCAAAGCTTGGCAGACTGTCAATAGACTGAGTGGAGACTCTGGTCTGGGAAAAGGGAGTATCCTGTCACAGCGAACTCCACAACATCACAGCTGATAGCCAATGGCACAGACCCCTAATTGAAATGAGGCTCTCAGTCATGCATTAAAAAGTGGCAGATTCCAAATGCCAGCAGGAACCTGACTGCTCCTTTCCCTTGTCCAAGCTCAGGCTGGCTCTTCTTCTGCAGCACATGACTTTTGGGGCTGGCTCTCACTCACTCAGCCAAAGCTGATGCGCTGTGATTTATGAACCGTTATATTCCTCATTGTGAATCCCAAGCGTGCAAGGATGGACCCGGATTGCAGATATTCCCAGGGCAGGGAGACCAGTGACAGGCAGGAGGAGCCTCTGACCTGATCTTGGCTGTGCACTGCCCCACAGCTTTGTGGGAAAGCTAGTTCTTTGGGAAAGCCACTCCAGAGAGATGGTGTGACCAAAGATATAAACAGGAAATCCTGAGCAATGGTAAAAGGAGTTGATGCTGCACTTATTCACCTCCCATCAGTTTAGGATATCATATAATATGGATAACTGACTGCAATCTGCTTATTTTCCATCAATTTCTTCCAGGACAGGAGCACAGGTGATGCTTCACTCTGCAAGCTGAACTAGAAAGTTCAGAAAGTCCTGCACATTTTATCTTCACTCCTAACTTCTCAGATATGTACGTATGTATGTATCTGTATGTATTCATTTATCTATTATGTATGTATTCATTTATCTACCAGTATGTATTTATTTATCTATTATGCATTTATGCCTATATCTATAGGCATGTTCATAAATTTCACATATTCTGCATCTGTGTTCACAACATGCACTGACAATTCTTGAATTGCATTTTTTGGCACAACAGAAGGCATCTAAAATGTAATGGCTATACCTTGACTACTTTGTTCCAAAGATAGGAACCACAGTCAATAAGACCAGGACAGTAGTGAATACATCTTTGATGCTGGTATTTTTCCAAGCACTGGTCCTTTTTAAAGAGTTATCCCAAGTTGGGGAATAGTACTAAACTTGAAATTACTGAGGTCTGTAATACAGTTGCTGTATTTATTACTCTGATGTAGTGTTGGACTCGAGCTCTGATCTAGCATCTGTTTGAACTTCTGTGTTCTGTATATGGTAGGAGAAGGAGTGAAAGAGTCAGAGTCAAACCACACATCTGCTGGTTTTCTCCATCTGCAGAGCTCCAGCTTCTCAGCACCATTTGGGAGGGGGACTTGTAGCCTACAGGGTAACTCTGCTGTTGGCCTCTTGCTATGTCTTCTTTGCCAAAAAAGAAAAAAAAAATCCTTACAAAATATCCATAGTGATGAGAAAGAGATTCCAAATACTGAGGAGCTTGTTGCTGTAGCTGCCCCCTTGCCTATTGAAAGGCAAAGCTCAGCAGAGCTCAGAAACGAAATCTGACTCTGGGTTGTTATAACCATGAACCATTTCTTTCTATGGAGCTGTGCAACAGACTGGAACTCAGGCAGTAAAAAGTGCCTGTGTTGCCACCCACCTGGTGTCTAGAAGGTGGTCTTCTATGCTCACTGTCACTGAATTAATAAGGCCACTATACCTAGAAAACCCATACAGTGATGTCTGGCTTCTGCATACAAGAAATCAACATTTCAGTGCAACTCCCTCATATGGATTTTATAACCAAATCCTAATTCCTGATCAGTCCTTCTCAAAAATGTGCACTGAATCAAGTACACATCAGAATATTTAATTGGCGGGGTTAAAAAACATCAAATCCAATAACCAGTGTTGCAAACAGAAACACAAGACAGTGTATGACTTTAGTGACTAGTATGTTGCTGTTATTTTCCCTGTGTGTAGCTTATGAGAAAATCCAGATTACATGCACTTCAATTTTCATCTGTTTCCTATCAAACAGTCCACTTGCATTTCTCTCATAATGGTAAAAGCAAGGCTAAGATATTCAGCAACTGGCACTTCCTGAGCCTGAGCTATAGTCTCATCTCAGACTATGTTCTGCTACAACCAAGATAATGTCTGGAAGGGATGGATCAATCCCTTTACTGTTCAGAGAAAAGCGATGAATTTTTTATTGCACTTGAGAAAAATATATGAAAAACAGATTTTGAGCTATTTAAAAGGGCCAATTTCTTTAAAACTTGATTTAAAAATATCATGATTGGCATCTTACTGGGACAGTTGTATCAGCACGCCCATTGGGAATTAAGTTCCATGTCCAGAATGTAAGCTCCTAAATATATTGGGCACATAATGGAAAGATTGATACTTCTTTAATGATGACACTGTCAAGGTAATAAAACCTTACACCACAATGTGGCCTCTTTATACCAAAAATATACAGAAATAAACAAATAGAACATGTGGAGAAGTTATACAAAAACCGTGTTAAACATTTTAAAGGGTAATAAAAATGCCTCTGACCCATTAAATGCACTCCACTGACTATGTGAGCCAGTGCCAAAAAGTATCAAAGCTTTTACAAAGAAAAAGAAATAAAAGAAAAAGGTCCAAGAACTTGGTAGTGTATGTTCTCACTGAATAATTAAATGACTGTGCTGGGCATAACCCAGGAAAAAGCATATGGACCGCTTCATCTTACAGAAACCCCAAGTGCACACACATATACATGTACACATTATGTAAACATATATATATTTATACCCACAAGCACACTTGATATGGGCATGAGAGCCCATGTGATAGTTTCCCAGGAATATGATACAATCAATTATCATTCTGCCCTTATCTATTCAACAATATAATTGTTTTGACTTTTTCTAGAACGTAAAACTCCAGAGTACATTCTAATGTTACTTTAAGAAACCTGAATCACCTATTAAAAATTTTTTTCCCCTTTTCTCCACTATTTTTACTTCTAGCAGTTGAGCAAGTTTCTGCCCAGATGCAAAGAAGTGTCTCACAGTCTGAAGCCCAATTTCTTCTGAGCACTGAAATGTCCTGGGACATCGATTTTTTCCAGTTCTGCATATGACAGATCAAACTTAGAAATAAGTATTTCTTATTTTATTTCAGAACTGATTTATGACCAAAGAAATATTACTTGTATTAATGTCTGTATCAATGTGTATTTCTCTATCTCTTGTGCGGCAAATTCACGAGGCAAGATCCTAATCCTAGAACCAACCATTAAAATGACACTTATTGTAAATTCTTCTCAAAAGTAAATATTTTATCTAGAGCTAACAACAACCCCAGATGCTGTTCTATCCCTAAACCTGTAGGCCTCTTTCTAAACTGCAATGCTTTGGAGTTTTATACTGTACATATGTCTAGTTGCAGTAATGAACACCTCAAATCTTGTGGTTGCATTTGCTCTGGTATGTCTTTCTGTGGCCAGAAGAGACAGGACAGGCCCTCCGCATTAAATAATTATTGGAAAACAATATGAATCCAAACAATATTTTCCTTCAAGCTTCTGAGATCATTTCTGTTCTTTAAATCTTCCTTGTAAAGATTATCTTTTATCAGAATTTCACAAGCTCTACTAAATGAAAATTACAACCCACAATGAGCTGAACTCTCTGCCACATATAAATTTGTAATCCATTAGATTTAACCTCTTGAAAGATGACAAGGGACTCTTCTGTCATGTTACTCTCAAGTCAGCTGTCTTTTTAAGGATCCAAAATACAAAAAGCATCTCCTAGAGTCACCCCTATTTAAGATCCTTTTAGTAACAGTTTTATAAAATAAATCACTATCTTGAAATAAAAGGATTTGAGTAACTGCGGGTGAAGAGGAAATTGATGACTTGCGTGGAAAAGTCCAAAGACAAAGGAAACACAGATGAAAACTTTCACTTTGCTATTTGAAACAACCACAAAAGGTTGAGAAGTCAGACTGGGATTACTCCAGTGACTGTGTACACTCCTCTTTTGTACAGGAATGGTAATTTAATCTATTTACAGTGACTTGTACCGTGACCTCTGGAAGGCGTCACAAGAAACTCAGAAAGGATCTATGAAAAACATGTTTGAAAAATTCATATCTAACCACACGACAAAAAGTTTGGCTTCCTGTTTGAAACAGATGGAAGAGATTTCACATAAAGCCCATGTAGTTTCATTTTCTTGTGTTCAAAACCTAAAACAGCTGAGGTCTAAGTGATTTTAAATCACTAAATAGTCATTTTTTCCCTTTACCTAATTTAATTTTTCTCTTGCTGTTGAATTTATGCATCCTTCAGCTGCTAAGCTAACATGTGGCATGTGACCTTCATGGAGTTTTCCATGAACATTGCTATGTAAGGCTGGAGTCAGGTAAAAACAAGATGCACACACACATGGAGGCAAGAGTAAGCAGCTCCTCTATGCTCATTCTAACAGATTGGGCCAACTGAAACAATATTTTCCTGAAGAGTTTGAAATACTATGAGTGGCACAAGCATAAGATTTCAGATTAGGTCTCTTATACATCCATTTTTCTCCAGGCATGTTGTTGGAATCGTGTAAGCAATAACAACACAGAATAATTGACAGGGGGGAAAGTGGGTATAATAAGAGTAAGCAGCACAGATAGTCTTTTACCAGCCAAACCAGGAATAAGAACATAGACATGAGTAAGAATTTCATAAATAACATTTGGCTGCTGCCATAAATCACAGGTGGGATGAATGAGGTGAACCTGGAATTATTGCAGATTGGATCTTTTGCTTTAGCAATAATAACTGAAGAGCTCATAATGCTGACTCTGCATATAGTATTATCATTAATAACCACAGCTCAGCCTACTAAGCTAATACAGCTCACACTATCCTGTTCATTCATTTGCCAAGCTACTCAGTCATTAACCACTCTTGTGTTTCGTCATTTATTTAATTTCCACATTTAGTAATATTTTCATTTGCACCTAAAATCATAGAAGGCTATTAATGAAATGGAAGGTGGTTTGATATGGTATTTTCAGCAACATTTCCTGGAAAGTGTGTAAAATTATATATTAATTCAGTTAAGTCCTCGCTTTCCATAAAGGAGAGCATTTCTCGCACACAAATGCACCAAATTTTGCCTGAAAGTGAGAAATTAAAATTGTAATTCTTTGTCTTCTTGATAGGATCACAGGATAATTCAGTTTGGAAGGCACCTGCTGAAGGGTTTGGCCTAGCCTCCTGCTAGAAGTGAGGCCACATCAGGTTGTCAGGGATTCAGAGATTGAGTTGGGACTCAAAAACTTTAACGAATGGAGACTACACGATCTCTCTGAGCAATGCAATATCCCAATAAGATAATACAGTGCAATTAATTTCATGGGCAAATCCATAAGTCACACTCTTTTCAAGATGTACATCCTTTTATTATATAGCCTCAAAAGCAAGATAATGAAAAAGAACTGAAAAAGATCCTCATCTCATTCTATTTTCATTTTTCACACATTTGGTTTTTCATGAGTTGAATGTTATAAAAATTATCAGTGTGAGGCTTTTTGTACTTGTGCTGCAAAATACATATGTTTGAAAATTATTAGAGTGGTTTTACAAATCCAAGACATTTCTCTTAACAGTTGCATCTTAACTTATCTGAGACCCCTGGGACTGCATGCCCCGGTTCCAGACATACCTCTATTCGCCCACAGAGTGTGTAACAGCAACAATAATAGCAGCAGCCTGGTGTGTGAGCCCAGCCTGCTGCTCTCCCTGTGGCTGCTCTGAATGAACACAATTGCTCAGCTGACATTTCCAATATTTAGAAAGCAAAGCTCAGCTGGACCATTTAGTCAACCATGACTGTTCTGATTTTACAAAAAAGATCACATATTAACTTCAACTCTTTCTGCTACAAGAACTTCATCATCTATAGCAGTTTTATATAGCACTTTTTTCCTGTGTGCTTGTGATAGTGTTTTGTTTCTCCCCAGTGATAGTAGAAAAGGACCTGATAAAGGGCATGAAATTTCTGCTGCGTTGCAGAGGAGTTTTTAGGAAAGGTCCTGCTAGTTGGCTATTTTTATTTCCTGGCATCATTAGATCTCTGGAAAAATGCCCTGAAAAATTGAGTCCAAGCACATTGACTTTAGAAATTGTTATATACTAACCAGAAATTTCCTCTTTCCCCACCTACTTTTAAAATTTTTAACGGTGGAATATATTGAAACATGCAGAGAACTGTAAGGCGGCCAAGAGGACTTACATAAAACTCACTTAAATGATCCACTTGTGCAGCGGAATAAATCAGAGGAAATATCAGCTAGGAAAGAGGATATCTAAAGAAAGTGACTACAAACTGCTAGTTAAAAAAAAAAAAAAAAGGTGTGATATCCCATTCAATTCCTCTTTTTCTACTCTCAAAGAGCCACAGTTAATTGGATTGCTTTCAGAAAGACTCTCATCAAATCCATTTTACTCTATAGAAACAAACAAAGAAGTCACCCTTTCCCTTGGACCAGCACAGGATATTTGCAGGCTGAGTGCTTGAAGGGCAGATTTGTTCTTTGGTGTTGCATTCAAACGCAGTCACTCCACACTTGTTGGGTAACAAGCATCCCCTGGGAGATGTGACAAGTGTTGAAATGTGTATGACAAACCTCATTCATCTGCCAGATCACTGCCCCCTGCATTTCACAGCCCAGCATCTTTTGTCTGCGGGAAGGGAGGGAGTGGAGTGCCTCCAAGATGAGGGCAAGGTTGGAAAGTGTGATCAGAGCCTGAATGCACTGGCATCTGTTACACAGAGATGTTGAAATGATATTTCTAAGAACTCCCATGACCGTTTATAACCACGTATTCCAAGAAAAGTCCCAATATAGTCGCTGTCGTGAACAAAGACTGCAGGCTGTAAGCAACAGATGAGCTAACCTTCCTGCCTTTTGGGGCACATTTCCTTTGGCCTGGAGCAGGGATAGCCACCCTGGTGCAAGGTGGGGAGGCACTGGTGGGGAAGGGGACGAGTGGGTGGCTCCTGCCTGCCTTTGAGGCCAGGGCACAGGTGACAGAACAGGACTGAAATGTTCATTGCTGGAACAGCAATCATAGCCAGGCTGCTCCCACCCACCCTGCTCCCGTGTCTCCTAAAGCTGACCAAGGCTGGGGACACTACAGCAATATCTCTCCTGAGGGCTTGGCTTCAGCCACTGCTGCTCTGGCAGAGAGTGGATGTGCTTCTTTTTGGCTCATTTTCTGCCCAAGGACAGGCAGAGAGGGAACCCCAGGAGAAGTTGCGCACATCCCAACAGCCTCTCTTATTCCAGCTTCTCAGTGTTAGTGCTTTGGAAGAAAAAGCTCCATACTATGCTGACAATCCTAGCACCCAGCAAGCAGGCAGTCCAACCATCACTTTAACTGCTTTCCTCAAAATACTCTCAGAGCCTGAGTTTTGGCTCCACTGGCATTTGAAAAATCATATCAAAGTCTTCTGCTTTGTTTCTATTTATATTTCCCCCCGTAATATTAGCTTCAGATGTCACTGTTTTGCTTACTTTTTAATTAAAGACTTTGACATTTTTAAGCCACTTTATATTTCCTATCTTGGCAATATTCAAAGGACTACACAGATGGGCAAATAATCATATCAAGATCTGAGGCAGCACTTCCCTTCATCTTGGTCCACTTGGGTAAACTCACGCCACATGCCAGTGTGAACTACTCTTGTAAAGAAGACAATGGCTGCAAATTCCTGCTGAAACTTATCTAGGAAAGGTAGTTTTGGCTATGCAAAAGTGCCATATATTAAATATAGTACAGGTGAAATTTGCTGGGAAGGGTTCTGATGTTTGTAAGTTAGACAGACAGTAGCTATTAGAGTGGCTCCAAATTCTGAGCAAATGTAAGATAATATTATTTTATATATAATTTATACAGCAGTTTTACATGTAGTCTCTTCAGAAAGAAACACCAAACCCTTTTCAATTCCACAGTCTCTGGCCTTTACAATTAAATAAATTCCCTTCAGTTATTCCTAGGTATTCTGTGTGCAAAAGCACTGTAATATTTTTCCATTTCTGAAGAGATGTTCTTGGACAGTATCTTTAGGTGAGCTGTGCAAAGATGCAAACATTTGCTCTCTCCTTTCTCTTTTGCAGAGCACGCGCATCAGTCTTCCTCAGGCTTTCCCGAGGGAGAAGGGAAGCTGGGAGCACCACAAAACAGCACTGGCAGCCTGAACCACCCCTGAAATGCAAGCATGATAAATGTGCTGATGGGGCTGATCCTGCCTTGGGTGGTCATGAATTAGGAACCACAGCTACAGAACCTAGTTTTGTTTAAGATATCCATGTCCTTCCTTGCCTTATTGCAAAGGTTTCACGCCACAGTTGGCAAGTTATGCCAGCAAGCTCTGAGACATCAGTTTTGTTAGAATAATTTGCCACTGAATTAAGTTTCTCTGTAGACCTTTTATTTCTTACTGTGCTCTAGTGGATTGGGGGAGCACCTGAGACTCACTTGTAAAACTGCAGGTGTCGGTTTCTAGCACACAGTGCAATTCTCACACGGAGTTTTAAGAGTCAAAGCCAACTCTCCTGCATGAAGGTGGTCTAATTCCTGACAGGTAAGGGGCTGCTTGGCCACTTGGTCCCGTTGTACTGCTCTCCATGGCACTGGCTTTGGTTCCTCCACAGCACTGCAGAAGGAAAACCATGCCTGGCAGCTGGGCAGACTGGTGAATAAAGCCAAGGACATCGTGCATGGAAAAACCTCTCCAGCTCAAGTGGGGAAACTCTGACAAAACACCAGGGGTTTTAAGATATCCCCTAGAAAACCAGCAGCTCTTTCTTATAAAAAGATGCAATGGTTACCAGCAGTTGCAGCCATCTAGGCCAAGCCCTGTGGCAACTGCACAGTTCCTGTCTCTGCTGCTGTGTCTGCAACAGAACCAAACCTAACCAGCTTCAGATGGCCTCTTTTCCCTTCACATCATCTATAAATATCTATTTCCTCATCTAATTCCAGCATAAAACTCTTAGCTTAAATCTGCTCAGCTCTGGATCAGTGACATGTTTTAGATTTGACATCTTAGACCTCCATGCAGCAACAACTGAGAGGTCACTGCTGCTGACTTGAAGGCAGCTTTGTTACTCCACAGGGTGCGTGGCACATGGACACAGACCTGGGAAGCAGCAGGATAGCACAGTCCCAATGAGTGCAGCTCTTCTGAGCTATGCAAACACATCATTTCAAATACTAAATATGTCAGTGGTCCAGAAGCAAAAATTGCCATTTGCTGGCTCTCAGGCAGCCATAACTTTCAGGAGAAGATTTACACTGGAACTAGAATCATGTAAGCAATTGTACTGATTCACAATCACTTACATTTGTTACCATCCTCAAATTCAGCCATGCAGTGTAATAATAATGTTACAAATCATTTTGATAAAACCCACCTTCTACACATAATGACAAATGGGACTAGCTTAGAAAATGTGCAGATTGCCTGGATCTGCAAGCAAGAGAAGTCTGCTCAATTTCAAAACAACAATAATTTTAAAAAATTGGTTGGGGATATAAACATTGATAAACTTGCCTTACAAATATTATTTTAAAGATGCCTGTGACAGACTGCTTGAAGTCAAAGCCTAATACAGCAGTTATCTTTAAGGGGACTTCTTTATGTGTTTAAGAGGAAGCACGTGCTTCTGGGCTTTGCTGGGTTCCAGGCACACTGTCCTTATAACAAGCACAGTGCTACCAGGAGTCTCTGCCTTATTCCAGCAGGCATTTCCCTGTCCAGATCCCAGGCCACAAATCCCAGAGTGCTGTAATGGAATTACTCTGTCTGAAATCAGTGACCAAGAATGAGAGAAGGGCTGCAGGCTTTGTGTTTTCCATCTTTGAGGCAGAACATAAGGTTTTCTATTCTGTGCATACATATGCAGAGTATTATCCATACGACAACCATAACAAAAGACAGAAAATTAAAACCAGACTTACTGGAATTAATACAAAATAAACAGTTTGCTTAATATCTCTGGCTAATTTATCTTATGACAAAAGTGAAGCAAATGCTTCCATCTAAGCTTGGGGGTGGTGGTGGAGACTAGGAAAAAAGCAAAATATTTAGCTTATCTCACCTGAAAGCAATCTCCTCTTTGATCTTGTTTTGCTTGAATTGCCAGCACCACTTCTTCTCCAGGATCATCAATTCCTTCTCCATCTCTGTTTGCTCTTTTTCATGGAGCTGCATGCAACTTAGTTGCTGGCTGGGGTTAAACCATGACAGGCCTTCATTTCTGTAGCTGCACAGACACAAGCTCTGTAGATTTTACACTATGCAGGCTGCATCACTGACTGCTGTGCTTGGCCTTTGCTGCTAACAAATATTCTCTTGGATTTACTTTTACACCTCAAACCTCTAACAGTTTGAGCTTTGAACCAGACCAAGAGCACTGATACAAACAAAACAGCATATGTCTTTGCAGTATGGATTATATTCCATCAGCAGGACATCTGTAAGGCTGAAAATAACACTCTGTTAAGGTAGCAGATGATGCCAATTCAGTCCTCTTTGCATACAACCTCTGGTTACTGCATGCTCCAGTTTTCCAGAGCATTCCCACTGCCTGCATGGCATGTTCTGGCTGACACGTAGATCCTAATTTTTAAGGATACTGGAACTCAGATGAACAAGATCCCAGAAGGCTGATGGATCAAAACTAAAGTAAATTTACACTATTTTTGTTATTATTTATAAACATCAAACTATGAATTATTAGAGAAAATGATATTTATCATGCAGCATGTTGGGCTCACCTAACATAATCACATTACCAGGTTCTTTGGTGAGGAACAGGGAGCACACTGATGGATAAATATTTGTTTGCGTGGTTCTTGTCCCATTTTCTCTATGATTAAATGCACTTCTTTGAGCTAAGCTGTGTCCTTCACTCACTGGAGGACACTGAAAATGCTAGGTGCATTAAAATGTTTTCCAAGTTCATCCCATGTGTTTTTCAGGGCCCCATCTCTATCCTGCTTCATGAGAGCCTGCTGGGGCTGGACAGGCTCCAGGTGAAGGAAACTTGGACAAAGAGGGAAAAGCAGAAGCTCCTGGATGCTTCCTCTACCTGTGGTCCAGCACACCAGCCTGGCCAAAGCAGAGTTGCCTGAGGCTGCACAAGGCAAGGTGTTTCACTCCTCCAGCATCCCCATCAACCAGCTGTGGTACCCAGCAGCGCAGAGCCATTTCAAATCACAGCTGGGGCATGTGGCCAGGGAAGGGGCAGGGCATCCTCCCAGATGGAGAGGAACTCCACGTAAGACAGCACTGACAAAATGACCAAGAGGAGATCAGATCCTCAAGCAGTCAATAATATCCAGCTGACATAGAGGAGGATATGAAATCTACGCAAATCTACATAACCCACTGGCCCAAAGAAGCAATGGATTTGTTTATCCATAAACCACACCAAAAAGCTTCCAGAAATGTGTCAGCTTCCAAAGCAGCTGGATGCCCTTGCACAGGGACATGGTTTAGCTGTGGCATTCAGTGCCTCACTGAACAGCATTTTAAACAGCATTTGGAGAACAGAGGCTCCAACTTTACACATGAAAAACTTAATGATTAGGTGAGGTTTTGCAACCCATTTCATCCCCTCAAGTTATGGTACTGCAAAAGGGCTGTATCAGCTCAAGGTGCATTCTGCTCTCCCAGCCCCACAGAGCTGCTGTGCAAAATCTCCAAGTGGACTTTAGCAGACATGGCCATGCCAAGAGCTGGAAGAAGTTCAGAGATGCAAAGCCCTGAGGAACTTGAGATAGGGCTGCTACCTACAGACAGCACAGAATGGGATGGTGTAATTTGAAGCAACAGCCAGCACAGTAAAGTAAAATAAATCTCACTTCAGCCTCTGGGCAGCCCTAGATCAGCTGATGACAAAAAAGGATTTGCTTCAGCTCGTGTACATCACAAAGATNAAAAAAAAAAAAAAAAAGCTATTTGACTTCAAAGAAAAAAGCTGGCAGAAAAAAAATGTGCACAAATTGGTGATGAATATAAACGCAGAAAAGAGAGGGATAAAGTCCCTTCTCATGAGGCTACAAGGTCTGTGTGCCCCTTAAGTTCCCTTCAGGAGAATCCTTAGCTCCTGCCTGCTGTTTTACCTTGCCATGCCCAAATTATCCCACATTTTCAAACCATGTGCTCATCAATCTCTGACAAGAAACAACTGACAAAACAGCCTGACTTGCACAAGCTCTTGCCCTGTTTCAGAACTGTTTCCTACTGTCACCTCCTTTTTTCTCCTGTCACTGTGCCCTGAGTCCTGCCCTCTGCTGCAGCTCACTTTTTCCTTCTGTCTTTACAGTGACTGAAAGCACAATTAAAAACTGCTGTGCACCACACCTTTTCTCCCCTTCAGGAGAAAGATGGGAGCTTACTGTATGTACATCATGGCAAGACATGAGGGACAGAATAGCAAACACTGTTACTGTTCAAAAAATCTGATTTGAATACCAATTTCCATATTGGTTGATTTGGCAAACTCCTGCCAGGGAGAAGTTAGAGTCTTCTCTCAATATGTTCCCTGAAAAATAAGTAAGTCATTACATTAACTTAGACACATGTTGACAAGAGTATGCTTACCCTTGCCCTCAACAGTGATTATCCTTGAACGTACACTAATTAAAAAAACCTAACCTATATATAAGCCTCCAAAGATGTATTTTTGGGTCTCTGGATATGGGATAACAAAGGGTCAAGGTCACCAGGGTGCTGCTGGGTGGAGGGAGGGGAGTTGAAAGGCAGAGAGGCAGCAAGCAGGAGCATTTGTTGAGATGGACTGCCGGGATTGTAGCTCCTGCCAGTGGCAGGACCTATCCAAGGAAGAAGCTGAGGTCTGGATGTGGTGGCAATCCACAGCTCCCATATATTGATTTTCATTTAACTGCTTGCAGTTACTTTGTATAGCAGAGCAAAGATCACCACATTACTCCCATCACATTCCAAATTATAATTCCCTGTTTCATGGTAAAACACCATGTTGTACAAATAGCAATGTAATGCTCCCACAAGACACCACAATCCTTGAATGCTAATTCCCACTGAGCAGAAAAATACAAGATTTTCCTACTTACAGCCATGCAACTGCCTTTAAGATGAATGCCAAAGCTTATGCCAAAGCTCTACAACGTTGTAAAAGACTTTTTTTGGGTGGGTAGCATATCATAGGCTTCATCAGAGCACACTCAGAAACTGATTGTCACTACAGACACCCACTTGGAAAAATGAAAAAGCAGCATCAAAAAATAACATGCAAAATCTAGACAAATTTGCAGGTTTATTGTAGCATCATTTAACTTCCACTTATACACTGATTTATTTCAAAGAAAGTCAAGCCTATTTTCTTCTCCAGGTAACACTTGTCTGAATTTCCCAGTAATCCTCTACTGATTGTCAGTGGGTAGCCAGTGTGGAAAAAAAAGGCACACAGATTAACTTCACTGTGGTTGTTCAAAGCCAAGTGTAAGTCCCAGATTGGATCCTAGGTAAAAGAAAAGTCTGATAAAACAAATCCTTAATTCTGAGCTTGCTCACTGGACAAATGTAAGCATAAAATTAAAGTTGCTTTGATACCAGTAATTTTTAACTTGGAGGGAAATAAGCTGAAATCAGTGAGGTTGTACCTGTTTGGGTTATCCATGATTTTGGCCCTATACTTGTTTTCATGTGTTTCCCTTTTGCTTGATGGATTTCAAGGGAAGTAAAGACTTTATGTGGGATATAGTTACCATTTTGGTCTAGTATCTCGAGTTATTTTTCCAGCGGAAACTTCTGGGTGGGAAAACTTGACACTTCAAAAAGCATGCCAGAATTAAGTGCAAGTTTACATTTACCAAAGGCACATTTGACATTTTGTTGATGCATCACAAAGAGAAATAAGGGACACACCTGACAGGATTATCTTGTAATGAAGTATTTTAAAACAAACAACGGCACTGCCCAGCAGTAAGAAAAAGCAAAGCAAAGGCAGGAGAACTGAAAAGGAAACAACTCTGATCTATGGAAAGTGTGAATATTACTCAGAGCACAATGACACAATCCTTAGTTTCACAGTACAGGAGAAAGCATATCCAAAATGCTGGATATTTTTCAATAGTTCAAAGTATTTCCAGTGCAAATACAAAAGTGCTTTATTACAACTGCATACCATCATCTGAAGTATTTTTTCAAAAACCAGCTATGCATAAATTTTAGTGTGGTGACTTTAAATTTCTTTAGAGATGTTTTTGCTTTCACTCCATCTTATTATAACATGCCTTTCTCACACAACTTTCACAAGATTTCTAATGACACAGTGCTTTTCTATCCCCAAAATGCCATACATAAAACAGACTGGGGCTTATCAGAGATCTGCGCTATTTTTCAGTTTCCTCTCTAAGCCAACCTCAACTTTCCTGGCAAATGATAATGAAAAAGACCATTAAGCAAAGCAATAGAGTAATATAAAAGCTCGTTATAAGCCCAATTCATAAAATTACAAGCTGTAGCATGCAGTGTGCACAAGTAAAACTGAAAACCAAGTTGAAGCATACCAAACAAGATTATAAATTAGCTGTTGTTTTTCTGTATGAGAAAAGCCATTCTTTAATGAGCTTGGAAACACAGCTAAATATTTTCTTTCATAAATTCAGGAAAAAGCCATACCACTTTTGAGACTTCTGCTGGGCAGCTTTTTCTCGTCTCTCTTTTCCTCTTTTAAATTTTAAATACTGCATAGGAACCATTTGCTCTGTGAGGTTCCCATAGTTAGGACCAAACCCTTCTCAGAGGAATTTTGGCACCTTATTAATTAGCTGGTTATGAGAAGGAGCTGCACTCTTTCAGTGACTCCTATTTCACCATCAGTAAAGTGTGATACCATAATAAATTTCCATCAAGCAAACTATTTCTGGTAATTCCCCCTAATTAACACCAGACTGCTAATAATAAATTAGGCCCTATGTGTTTCTGATATAACCAAGATCTTGTCTGAGCACAAGATATTAACCAACGTCCCAAGAAAGTAAAACTTGAACCTAAATTAAGCATTTGCTGGTAAAAGGATTTATATGCAATTTTGTTAGTTGCTCTTTGAAGATCTCATACAGGGCATTTTGACCAGCAAATATTTTGAGTGACAGAGAGATTTGTTCTGTGCTGAGCAGTGAAAGTGGATTTATTGTGAAAACACACCATTGAGTTCTAAGCCTATAAATTTTACACTGGATTACAGCATCTTAATGAATGAATGACAGATCTCTTTTTCTTTTTTTTTTTTGGTCGGTGCATTTTAATGTTACATGACGTCGCGATTGATAGAAACCAAACCTTTGCCATTAAAACGTCAAATGCAGACTTCATGCCTTTAAAAATTTGGCTTCTGGAGCTTAATGTACTGTTTGCAAATAGACTTGCGTTTGTCTCGCTCATAGCCTAAACACTGAAGGGGAGGCAAGTTTTCTGTAAAGTTGCCCCTGAATTTTATAGAGCTGTGTGCAGTGTTTTCCTTTGCCTGTGTAAATAAAGGTAAAAAAACAACAGACCATTTGCCTGTTCAAGAGATGCTCAGCTAAGGGGATTCTTACCAGACTGGTATTATCATGAAAGAATTGGCCGTGTTAGAGCAGAACAGCTAAGTGTCTCCCAGTGAAAACAGAGACTGCTGCATGCCAAGGCTAAGTACAGTATCAGACAATGCCTGCCATTTCCTTGGACAGTGTCAACTTAGGAAAAATACTAAAGCCTTCCAGAGAAACAGTGCAAAGTATTCCACATGGGCAGTAGAATAGAGAAAGGATAGCAAATAAACAGTAATTGGCCAATGTCAGTTTTACATTGTTACATATTCTACAGCATTCAACACAGTATTTATACCTTTCCATCCATCTTGAGAGAAGATGAAGAATCAGAGACTCTCTGAGGCTGTAAGGGACCTTGACTAGTCCAAGGGCTGGATCCAGTCGGATTTTGGGTATCTCCAAAATCTCCACAATCTCTCTGGAGAACCCATGCCAATGCTTACCATCCTCACAGTTGTCCTCTGACTACACACCAGGCCTGGTTCTGTATTTTTGACTCCACTGTTCAGGTATCTGTACACATTGATGAGGTCTCCCCTGAGCCCCCTGTTCTCCAAGCTAAGCAGTCCCAGCTCCCCCAGCCTCTCCTTTTGTGACAAACGCTCCATGCCCCCCACAATCTTCTTTGCTCTTTACTCCAGTACCTCTGTCTCTGGTACTGGTGACACCAGCACTGGACTCAGCTCTCCAGATGGGTCTCACCAAGGCTGAGCAGAGAAGGATAACTTCTCCCATCTGCTGGCAATGCTCTGCCTAATGGACCCCAAGAGACTGGTGGTCTTCCTTGTCTCAGAGGAGTTATCACTGGCTCATGATCACCTTGGTGTCACCAGGACTTCCTGGTCCTTCCCTGTAAAACAAAACTAAAAAAATCACAAAACCTGAAGAATGAGCAGCTCAAATGCCATCTATTCATTTGTACAGTCATGGCTTACCTTTACTGGCTATGATTCAGGGAAAGAAAATATTCAACAACCACAAAATAATTGAAGACAGAGAATTTTACATTTTGAGTAGGGTTTATTTGCTTGTTATGTTTTTCAATTATAATTAAATTTGCAAATGTGAACAATCAAAATTTAATGCCAAAGATTATTAAACACAAGCAAAGAAATCACCAGGATTTAACAGCTGGTAGTTTAGCATAAAACAATGTTTGCAAAGCAGCTGACATGGCTAGGTGATGCAAGTAGCTCTGTGAAGAAATAGGTACACAATTAACAGACCACAAAACACACTGAACCACAACTCAACTCCTGCTTTTAAGTTTACCGCATTGTTATATTAAGCATTTATATTTATATGTAATCCTGAATTATTTCATTACAACAAAGTGAAACTGTCATCATGGATCAATTATTCACATATAAAGACATTCTACCTTCAAACAGAGTTAAGTCAAATTTTCTCACAGGCAGTTTTAGAAGAAAAACAATGACTGACTGAAAATGCATGCAAAGATCTACAGTAGTTCGGTTACTAATACGTCTGTCCTGTCTCTGCAACATTCCCTCATAACATGGATGCTGTATGTGTGTTGTGTGAAAAACAATTGGGAATCTCACGAAATCCCCAAATGATGTTTTGTTATGTCAATCTGCATTCAAATACACATATATACTTATGTCTCTCAATGCAATACATATGTGTGCATGTAGAAAGAAGTATATTTAAACACATACACTCAGACCCCAAAAGATTCTAGAGGTAAATGCAGGCTTACAAATAAAACAAAATAATACCAGGATGAAATAGTTCTAAACAACAACAACAACAAAAAAGGTAATAAATATTCAATGAGATATATGGCATTATTATAAAGTGCTCTACTAAAATCTCACTTATTAAAATAACAATAAAAATTATGTTCCTTTTAATTGATTTATATAATTTGGTAAAGCCATTAAATATTCATTATCTATCAGTGACTCTATGCTTCCTTTAAAATTTTACACAAATAGATAAAAGCAGAAATTAAAAGCCAAAGCAGTTAAATGAAGCAGTTCTATTGGAGCCCTTCAGGCTTTTGTCCTCAAATTCATTAACAACTGCAAAATTTCAAACCCTAGAGCACATGGATTAAAAAATAAAATTCCAATTAAAATTATGAGCCTAAACAAAATTTAATTGGATTTTAAGGACAATGACAAACTGAGAAGTTTTTAGCCTACGTTCAAATTGCAAGGTTTGAATTGCAGAAATTACGGAAAGCCTTTTCCTGTGCATTTCCCCCTTCTTTCCTCACACATGTGCAATAAAGCTCCACTGAAACCTAGTCCATAGGTCTCATTTCTCCACATTCCTCTTAATTTTAAAAGCAACCTGGCTTATATGTTACTGTATCTTGTCCAGTCTGCTTCCACCCTTCTGATTTTCAGCCAAACTCACAAAAGGGTACATCTTTAGGAGTGTAAACATTTTAAACAGCTTTACACCGTACCACCAAATTTCTTCTTATTTACCAACACTCACCAAATTTACCAAATTTCTTCCGTACCACTGGAAGTTAAAAAAGAAATGTGGTAATAATGAATAAAAACAACTTCTGGAAATGAGTGAAACAGCCCCACAATGTGAACCTGTCTCAGTGAATTAATAAAAAGCCAATTTTTTTTCATATTTCAGTACAGCAATTTTGGTTTTCTTTCCCCCTCTTTCATTGATGTTCCTCATTACAATTGCTTTACTCAGCCATGGCAAATTTTGGTGACTTTTTTACCCACAGTTTTATGGATCAAACTATCCATCAAATCAGTATTTAAATTCTAAACAACCCACCCCACAACAATGAAATCAGTAAATGGTTATTTTTAACGTCTACTAGAAAGAGCACTAAAGACTAACATTTCAGCTCTGACACCCTAGTTAAATCAAACAGCAAGTAAATTCAGTTTCCTTCAGGAATCTGCTCTGGTCCCGAGAGAGCCCAATTCTCTGTTGTGGAAATCTGCTGAAGCAAATTCACCCTGTGCAGAGGAGCACCACCTCCTCCCTGGCTGCCTGCAATTGCTCCAATTAAACAAGTAAAGCCCTAATTTGAGGCTAAAGGGGACTGAGCTGGTGCACTGCTCTTGCACTGCCTCTCTGTGTGGATGCAGAATTTCTATCAAGCCACAGAATTGGCTGATCTGGCTCACGGCAAATGCATAACGACAGCGTTGTCTCTCTGCTCCCTTGCAAGATCTGAGAGGTACTGAGCTGCTTCAACCAATGGAATATCATTTAACAATACATTCCCTACATCTGGAAGAGAAAAATAAAACCTAAACTAATAAAAATCATAACAGCTGAGCAAGAAAGTTTTCAGTATGCTACCTGGCACACCACCAATATACATATTCATGACCTATGTGGTAAAGAATGTACTGAGAAAAAACCAATGTCCTCAGTTGCACTTCAGCAGCTTCCCTCATTCAACACCAGAATCTCACATTCTGGATACAAAACATTGTTACCTGCAGATTCAGCACAATTTCCTTTTTCCAAGGCACTTAAAGCTACCTAAAACCTGAACTGCAAACTGAAGAGTCGAACTCCCTGTTCCCTTAAGGTTTGATCTGACATTTTCATCCTATCAAACACACCCTTAGCAGTAGGGGGTTTTGGCTAGTGTTCTGGTAACACATGAGTTACAGAAAAGTATCCCAGTTACCTTTTCTTTTAAGTGGCATCTTCTAATTATTCTTTTTCACCAGCATAGCCACTTAAATGCTTTGTAAAAACCTCTGGCCCTTACAGATCCATCAGAAATTTAAGTGCAAAGGCACAGGTACATGTAATTGAGGCTTTCTGTATATGAATATCAGATTTTTTAAAAAAAGTTTTGAAACCATATATTTTGTGTAATCTTATCTTTACTTTGAGCTCTTTTTAATGGAGTTTAGCCACAATACTTCTGGACATGCTTTAAAAACATCACCGAAATAAAATGATCAGGATTGCTGAATCCAATCTCCTTTTATTTGTTGAACAGCAGCAAGACCAAGACTTCTAATATCAGCTTTTTACTTTTATAGATACTTCACTTCTCATAATGAAACAGAGATAAATGTGGTCACAAAATCATGAAATATAGTAATGTGCAAAGCGTAGAGATAAAGATACTCTAATTGTCTGGCTTGGGTGTGATTCCTGATACCATTCTTTTTATGAAGCAAAATCGTAAATGATAAACACGCTGAAAAATTAGTGTACAATCCCTTCTGCAAGTTTCCACATCTCTCTTCCATTTCAGAAAAATTGCATATAAATAATTTTAACCAATTATTGAACATGGACATTTTAACCTTTCTGCTCAGTACATCTGTTACACAAGATGAGCTCCAAGTATCAGATGTTGACAGAATGGGCGTGTTTCTTGCACAGTGGCTTGTCCTTCTTGGAGAAGAAAGTCTGGCCCTCCAAACTATCACTACATACCTGAAATGGGATAAAAAAAGAAAAGAACACCCAATTCAGATGGATGAATTGTGCCATAACTATTCAGAATGCCAGATCATGGTATTGTTCTATGCATAAATATATTCAAAGAGTAAGAATTAACTTTTCTTTTAGGGATCCTCTTTCTAAGTAATATCAGTGGTTGGTGTAAGCATAACCTGTGTAAGACAACAAGTGTTTTACTGGGAGCAGAGTTAGATTGAGAATTTAAGAAGAAAAACCCCAATCATTAAGATTGGAGCTTCCCTTTTTGGTTTTTTTTTTTTTTTTTTTTGGTCATACAATATTAGCAAGCAATACCTTGGCTACAGTGCCCTTATATCAAAAGCATTCTTGCTACTTTGGAAACACAGCCCATTCCCTTATGACCTTCAACTTAGTCCAAGGAAGTAAACGTTGAGGGTTAAATGCTGGGACACAGGGCTGCAATCCAGGAAACCTTTCGCTCACACCTGTGCCAAAGGCTTACAATAGCAACACACCTTCCAAATATCCAGGAAATCACTTTTTGCTTGGGCTCAGGGGATTGAGAGAGGTTAGAGCTGCTAACTCTCATATGGCTCAGGTTAGCACTGCTGCCAGGGTTTGTTTAAAGGCAGACCAGCTTTACTTACAGAGCATACGAAGCAAGTGTCGTGCCAAGTGTGGCCCAGAGCTTCAAGAAACCTGTCTCCAGCTTCAATAGGGAATTCACAGCCATGGCACATCGTACCAAAGAGGGCATAGTAATCTGCAAAGAGATACAAACAGCTTTTAAAGCACATGCAGAAAAGCAGGTCTGACCCTTTGAGAGCTTTGCTCTTTCTTTGGCAATAGGTTTGGACTTGCTGAGGTTTATTTAACTGAGTATACTGAATAAAGAGCTCCTAGATTGAAAGCCTGGGATGTTGACTTCTTGCTAATTCAGTTCTTTTCCTCATCCTTTCAAGTGGGCAATGCTTCCATCTTCCTGGTGTTTCATTTCCTTGAGATAAACAGTGTGCTGGAGAGTGGGAAATGCACTCCTTGAAAGCATCCATGTGAACTCTACACATTCCTTAAGTTCTCTCCAACTCTGCTTTGAAAGCAAACCCCTGCTTTATACACTACAGACAGTCTCAGAGAGTAATGAACTCCAAACTACATTCTGGCAAAATTTTTGCCCCAGAATGCACTACTCAAAACCATGTAATCATTAGGCTTCTGTCCTAATTAGAGTCTAGAAATTTGGATCAAGTCAGAGTACCTTTCTAGTCACTAAAGTACATTACAAGGCTTTAAAAAACCAACAAAACAACAAAATATTCCACTTCATTACTATGAAGAACAAGAATCTTCTTCTGCAATCTCAGGGAGCAGGGACTTAAATGGCATTGAACCATTCTTATTCCCCACACCAAGCTGTCTGGTCTTTTTCATTTATTTCAACTTCTCATTCTAGGAAGCAAATGTTTTATTCCTGCAGAGACAACAGTGGCATTAGTGCTATAACACGAGAGAATTTGGGAACAGCACACTGCCACCACAAACATGTCATGCACCATTATATCTTCATAAGAAGAACTACAGTCAAAGTGACAGCCACAATGAAGCTTTGGACTCCACCTACCAGTAACAGAGTGTTACTACCACAGTAACACTGCCTCTGACAAGGAAATTAGATGCCAGGGGTCGTTTTCAAAGGAGAATTATAAAGGATGGGAAGCAGTAGAAGTAGGGTAGAAGTAGATTTTGTTTCTCACACAGATTATACAGATCTGCTGAAGCTCTAAGTGCTTACTGCAGCAGAGCCCACAGAGGATCATCAGATGTGTCATGGTCAAGAGAAAAGTCCTGGTTTTGTTTACTGAGACAGTGTTTTGTGTGATGATCTCCCTGAAAATGAGTCATCATAGGAGACATCTCAACAGGATGGAGAACACAAGTGCTCTGGAGTAGCAAAGCCCTTGACGGCTGCCAGTGGCAAGAAACTGCTTCACTGATCACCTCCATTAATCCATGCTACTGGAGTGAATTTTTAAGTGTTTAAGAAGAAAGACAATAAAAATATCAAATGGTAGAACAGATCTGTGCAAAAAAAACCCTGAAGGACACAGTCTCATGACCATACTTTTTCAACTCTTTGCATTTGTGGTCATACAGAATCTTACTGATATTTTCGTGGTGCCAGCAGTTAAACCCTTTTCTAAGTTGGGCTGTGGTTGTGTTGATAAGTTTATTGGCTTTTCTTCTGAAGAAAGGGCAGTAGATAAGGCAGAATGAAGGGCATCAGCTTTCTTTTGCATGCTTGAATTGCAATACCACAAAAGCCTTCCAAGACAGATTTCTTACATAGTCACATATCAGTGCTTCCTGCACACAGCATTTTCAAAACTAGGCTACTAACTCTGCACTTAAAAAAAGTTCAAAGTTGTAGATATCCGGACTTCTACTTTAATTTTAGCCTCAACATCTAAACCCAGAACATTCTGCAGATTAATCCCCCTTTAATACTAATTGCTGATGCTGTTACAGTTTCAAATACAGATTCAAAATTAGAACTCTCCTTTGCACTGGGAAGAAGGAAAGTTGGCAATGACATTTACTCCTTATTTCTTTAAAATTAGTCACAGACTCATAACTCCAGCTGGACTGAAAGTCTTTGAAAAATTAATATAACTCAAATTAACATCTAGTTAGTGAGCCAGAGCCATTACAAAGTATCACTGCCAATAACACCTCACAGCTTGTGTCTGCATTAACTTGCACTAACAACTTTCTATCTCAGAAATAAACTTTGCAAAAAGTGCAGTACACTTGACATCTTGCCACAGTTTTTCCCGCTCATAATATAGAAAAAGGCACATTTTACACAGAAGTTGTAACAGTAGCACAAATCAATGCACTGCACGACATGTGGGTCATTTGGTGGCAGGAACAAGAATTGAACCTTAACATAACAAACCCTGTCATGAGCTTTCCACCCAAAGGGGAGTTATTGATTCCTCCAGTACTATTTTTGAATCATCAAATCGTTTCAGGATTAGGGGCTTCACATTGCTTCAGGATGAAATTTCACCGTGCTGTCACACTGGAGGATGCTGCTCATATACCCGTTTCCTCTGCTGCTCCACAAATTCAATAGGAGCAACACCCTATCCTACATTTGTCACCAAGTTAGCAATAACCTACTGTGTCCTTTTGTATGTGCCAACATCTCATTAAAGCAGCTCTGACAAGAGAAATTTTGGATAAATTGACCGTCCTCCCTCATGCTTACAGTACCTAGCACTCTCCATGGCACCCACTGTGAACAACTCTGGGATCAGCTTAGAAGGAAACCATAGCTTCAAAGAAGTCATTAGAATTTCATGCTATACCTTTTCTGGTCAACCCATTTCTACATCTATTGAAACTGCAATGTTCCTAGGAGTAGAAGGAAAACCATAACAAGGGTCCAACTGACAGTTCCAACATAGCATGCACTGTGAAAACAGATAGTTCTGATACAGTTTTGTCTCTTTTCCATTTTGTGGGAATTTTTACAAATTGTTTACTTCTTTCCTAGCTCAGCAAGGTACATGGAAAATTTTAAGCAAACTAGAAAACCAACGTAAATCAAAGCTGTTCATATTAATAATAATAGGTTGACAAGAGGCTCAGCATGGCCTGGCAATGTGCACTCACAGCCTGGAAAGCCAACTGTATCCTGGGCTACACCACAAGAGGAGTGGCCAGCAGGCAAGGGAAGGATTCTGAACCATCTACTCTGCTCTTCTGAGACCCCAGTGGAAGTCCTGCACCCAGCAATGGGGCTCCCAAGGTGGGTTGGATGTGGACCTGCTGGAGCAAGTCCAGAGAAGGTCACAGAGATGGAGGATGGAGCACCTCCCCTTTGAGGAAAGGCTGAGAGACTTGTGGTTGTTCAGCCTGGAGAAGAGAAGGCTTCAGGCAAACCTTACAGCACCTTTCAGTACCTGGTGGGGGCCTAGAGGAAAGCTGGAGAGGGCATTTTTGCAAGGGCTGGTAGTGACAGTACAAAGGGGAATAGCTTTAAGCTGAAAGAGTACATTTATATCGGATAATAGGAAGACATGTTTTTACTGGGAGGGTGGTGAGGCAGTAGAATAGGTTGCCCAGAGCAGCTGTGGATTCCTCATTCTTGGAGATGTTCAAGGCCAGCTGAATGAGGCTTTGAGCAACATGGTCTAGTGGAAGGCATCTCTGCCCATGACAGGGGGATTGGAACCAGATGATCTTTAAGGTCCTTTCCAACCCAAACCATTTTATGATTTTATAAAAAATGTTATGATTAGCTGGAAGTGCTAAAAACTAAACCAGAAATGCTCTGAACTCCTAGGCCACATCATTCATATAATATTGCTCATCAGGCTTTCAGGTGCTGTAATAGTACCACTGTGTTTCTCCTCTGACAGTTTTTTTATCCTTCATCCTGCAAAAAACTACCTGGACAGACTGCTTGCTCTTGGAAGCCCCTCAGGCTGTGAATAAGGCTATTCAGAGAAAAACATATTACTACACTGGCATTAGCTTGTGTTTGATAATTAAGTAAGCAGATTTACAGCAAATTTACATAAACTTCAGATTATTTCAAACCCAACCAGAAAGTCACCCTAAAATTAACACTTTGATGTATCACTGATACTCCAGCTGAGGACTTAACAGGAATAGGTAATACTAGTGACAAGAAGCCTGCTGCTGGAGCTGATGAACAAATTCTCACCAACTCCTCCTGCTGCAAACTTCAAGTGTCTACAGCAGCATTTGGTGCTTTGAATTGACATCTCAAAGTCAGATGAAATTGCTGGGGCACTTCTAACATGCAGCTTGAGAAAAGGGAATTATTTATTTCCCCCCAATGTTACTGAGCTCTGCTTTCCTGCACAGCTGCAGTAAACTTTGGTTGTGTTGCTTCTTACCCGTCTCACAGTAGGGATCACCATCTTCTAAGTGAAAGACATTATTGCGGATGGGGTTATGACAGGCCACACACACGAAGCAGGAAACATGCCAAGTTTGTTTCAAAGCATTTATTACTTCCTGTGGGGATTAGAAAAAGTGTTAGGAACACATTCTTTTGATGTGATGACTAGATTGTGGTAGCCATGCCTCCATACTTGATTCATTTCAAGAATACTTAGTTTCCTGCTACTACTTTGAAAATGGTTTGTGGACTCAAGTTCTGCAGTGTTAAACTTAATGAGGTGCTTTACTTATGGTACATCTTCCTATTTTTCATGAGCAAACCTTTGGGGTTTTTGGAAGGTTTGGCATAGAGTTGGACAAATTTTAACAACTCATTTGTTCAGATTCTTAATTTTAATCAGGATCTCACCCATAATGGTCCCCTGAAATAAGAAAAGCAGCATCCTTGCCTTCTCTTGAAGTCCATGAAGAGTTAATCAGAAGACATCATACAGAAAATTACGACTGCTCTGTGTTGTTTTGGAAGATGCTATAGTGCCAAATATGACTTGAGAATTGTTCTGCCAGAGCCCTGCATGACCCCAGTTACACAAGAATGCAGACACATTGCTGTCTGCAGTGAAACAGCAGCCCATCAGCTGGCAGGCTCAAATGAGCAATATCGGTGCCCAGTAGGATAACGCATCTTTCCATCTACATTAACACTGGGAATATTTCAGTACTTCTCATCTAGCAAGCAGTGTGTTCTTCAGTGCTCAGCTCACCTAAGGAGGATTTTTTCTTTTTACCTCCTTCTCCCACTCTCCCCTTCCCATTATGTAAAAAGCTGCCAATTAAAAGCATTTTGCTCAGGAAAATTTGGTAATCCCAACAGCTACAGAATAGCTTCACAAAAGCAGGAGCTGAGCTTAGAAGAGCCAAGGAGACTACAGCACCTTTCCTGGAAGAGACTGAAAAGGTTCAGCATTAGAAGATCCAAAGCTGTATCCAGTATGAAATGAGAGCAGAAAAGGTGTGTGAAGAGTGTATTTGAAAGAATGGGCCAGGTAAAATGGAATTTCATTGCAGAGAAACACTGAACACTGTGATTATTGTTTCCACAAAAAAACAGGCCACTTGCTGGTCACCTACCCCAAGGATCTTCCTCTGGCACTTTGAACACTCAGGGGCAAAGAACTTCTCATAGCAGACCTCACAATACAGCATCCCTTTCTCTTCCACAAATCCAATATATGCCATGGAGGTTTTGCAGTGGGCACAGTTAAACTCCTCTGGATGCCATGATTTTCCCAAAGCCACCAAGAAGGGTCCCCTGATTAGAAAGAAGAGATATTATCAGCAAATGCACCTGGGCTGGCACCTGCAAAAGCTGTTAATAGATTTATCTGCAATAGCTATGTGTCATTACTACACTGTTCACACACACACACGCTGCTCCATCCCTCTTTCCTCCTACAGGCTCTAAGAAAGTCCCAAGTGTTGACTGTACCCATCTCTGTTGAACTCTCTCCTAGAAATGCCCGCCCAGAGTAAACACTAGTTCTTTTCACTTCATTGCATTTCAGAAATCTTATTTTAGAACTACATTAAATACAGCGCTGAAATGTCTGCTAGGGAAGTGAAGAAGAAGGATGTTTCCCATGTTTCCAATTCCATCTCTTGCAAAGAGCTATTTGACTCAGTTCTCCTAGAGTCTGCATTCATATTGAGACTACAAATAAATAGACTTGACCCCACTAGGAGCAGATAACATCAGTTTCATCTCAGACAAAAATTCAATCACTGTCCCTATCCAACCAGTTTCTTACAGGATAATCCTAGTTATAGGAGGATTTTCTGGTATTAAAATAGGCCCATTTTTTCCCAAACACATAGCTTCCTCTATCATTTGCAAATGCAAAATAACTATACTTTTAATAGCATTTGTCTGGTTAATGCAATACAGTTAATAGAAAAGAAATTTATCCATTTTTAAGTCAATAAAAAATTTTCAGCTTGTAACTTATGAGTCTCAGGTATATGTAATTTTCTCTATATCCATTTGAAAATATATTCTGCATGTTAATCTCTTAGTGAACATATTTACTTTAAAGAGGTGCCTCCAAGGTCTCACCAACACTCAGCCTTCCAGAATTTAGGTTTCAGATGAACTTTGTGGTTCAAGTTCATCTCCTTCACCAGATTTCCTGTTTTTCCAACACTAATAAAGATGTAATTCTTTCAAGTAGTGCTTCGGTTTTTTTCTGATCTAATATTGTACTGAAGAAAACCTTAAAGGTACTAATATGACCAACCACCTGCTGCTAAACATTTTTTTTGGAAATCAAGTAACATACAAGAACATTTTTGGGTAATATTTTCATATGAACAAAGCAACAACAACAAAGAAAAAAACCCAAACAAAAAAAACCCCAACCCCCCCCAAATGCATCTTGAAATTTGCTTATATTGACTCTAAAATGGAAATATAAGTGTGCTGAGGACAGAGGGCAACTTCATCAAGGATAGAGTGTAAAGACTGTCATTTCTCTTCTACATTTTCTCTGGCAACGCTATGTATTTTCAGCAGGATGAGAAGTCAAAAGACAAAGGACTCAAACAGATTTAGGATAGACTCAAAGATTTAGAATAACCCAAAGACCTTGTAAAATGATGAGCATATTTAATCTAGGCCAGTTTCTTCTATTCATCCCTGTTTATTGGAGGGAATGCAGTGAGAAAGGGCCCCTGAAGAGAAGCTTATAGTTCTTTAAGAGGCAGCTGGGGCTGAGCGCACCTCTCCGGCCCCGCTCCCAGCAGATGCCTGAGCAGTGCAAACACTGACCTAACCCGATACCCTCCCACTGCTCTACAAGCACCTTTTTACATCAGTGCCCTCTCAGTTATGTACTGATCAAACAATACAAGCCCTTACGTACAACAAAGTGCCCTCAGAGCACTGTGTCAGCACAGGCTAATTTAACAGATTCATTAACACAGGGCTGACACTAAAGACGCTCTCCCGGCTCCAGGTAGGATTGAGTTTCTGGCCATCTGCACTGAAATGACAGGCTCAGCTCTGCAATGGGAAGCAGGCATGCTAGCAACAGGAGGAGAAGGAATTTTTACATCTGCTGCATTTAGCTCTCCAGAGTTTACAGCCCTGACATGTTGAGGTCAGCCACTCAGGACAGTGCGCAGGAACACAGACGGACGGGGAACAGCCTGAGAGTGCACCTACGGAGTTCCTCTCCCAAAGCCCCCAGACAGCTGGGGCTGTGCCCTGCACAATGTCTACGAGGTGTTCCATTAGTGCACTGGCTCCCTGTGCACACATCTCCAGAAGAACACTTTCTAAATACAATTTTACTTTCAATCAGGCCGCAGTTTAAACATGTCAAGCTGATACTGCGGCTTAATGATACCTGCAACTTAAAAGCTGTCCCAAACCACATGGAAGGGAAAAAAAAATACCTGCCATGTAAAATACACTCAAACATGATATTCAGAACTTGGAGGTGTTCCCAGTCTCTGCATAATTTTGCCATCAAAATGATAGCTTCCATTAATGAAAGACATTTATTTCCTCTATTAATTTGAAAAGGACTTTAAAGTCCCAATTTGAGTAAGTGGGCAGGATGCCCACACTCATGCAATGTGACAGAAGTAGATAGGGGGATGCAATGCTAGGAAGATGGCTGTAGATGGCTTCATCCTACATTTCTTCGCCATTTAAAACCAAAACCAATAAAAATCCGACATGCCTCAGTCAACTAGAACATATTTGTAAACGTATAGATAAAACCCCACGTTCCTACTGTCCAAATGGGATATGGGATGACTCAACTGGCAACAGCTGGGTATGAATGTGCCTCTACCTCAGGCTACTTTGACATGCTGAGCACTTCTGAACAAATTTCTGGCCTCACCACCTAGGCCGTGTGAACGGAACTCAGAGATGAAAACAAACTAGTCATTATTGATTATTTTTTTGAAAGAGATTCTGATTGATTTACAAGAGTGTTTGCAGAACTAATACTCCAAAGGATCACTAGGTACATGACTTTAGTAGTCACCTCAAACATCTGGGTTCTGTGTGTAGCAAAGATATTGGAGCAAACTGAAAGGAGCAACACACAGGAAATATAAGTGCAGTTTCAATGACTTAACATTCGTAACTGAATACAACTTCATAAGTATGGTTGTGATGTATTATATTGGTATGCTAGTAATTTAGTTTCTCATGTGGCTTGTATTACGATAGCAAGCCAGAACAGAAATTTGGTGGTAGCGAGATCAAAAAGGATTTCCACATATGTTAGGAAGGCCAACACTTCACAGTTAACCATGCAACAATTCTACCTTCTTGGAAATTTCTTCTCTTCCTCTAAAAATGGCACAGTATACAATTTGTGTATAGGAGGCACTGAAGGGAAGTACCATTTGTACTTTTTCCCTTCTGCCTTTAAAAACAATTAAACTTTATGAAAACGTGACAAAGCCAAATCATCATTCACAGCAGATATGCCAAAGAGTTATGTTCTCAATGGTGATCCAGAGAAAACACATTTGGACTTCAAAGGAAGAGCCAGCTCTGCACTGCACAACTTGGTAAGGTTGTTTGGGAAGCAGAAGTCTTCATCAGGAAATGCCAGAAGTCTGCCAGACTGTCACAGCAAGCAGAAAGAGGAAATTCAAGAGAATTTAGTTTGCCTCTAGCTTTGTTTCTTTTAGACATGGAAAGAAAAGCTTACTTAATGAAGCTTTGGAAAAAATGGAACCTTCAGACAATTACTGTGTGAATAATTGAAGATATATTAAAAAGTTATAAGGTGTCTCTAAGAAAGGTTTTGCCTCATCCAGCCATGGTTATTCTATGCCTGAGTGTAAAGTAACCAACTCCAAAACACATTTTGACTTCAAAACAGATGTACAATGCAATGCCATTTGATCCTCCTCCTAACTTTTCATGGGTAAAGCTACCACTGAGGGCATGTGTAATTATGCTAAAACTTGAACTCAAAATGCCATTGCAGTCTTCCACATCCACTGTATGCTGTGAACATGAAGCATATTTGTCATTGATTAATGCACATCAACTCATCTCGGAACACTTGCTTTTAATAATTGAGCAGGCATTTAACATATGAAGAAATATAAGGATTTAAACACTAACAGCAAATTACAAAGAAGTTAGATGTGGGTACTAATTACTATTCATGAAAAGGTGTCACTTACAAGAGGTGACAATGGCGTAAGTACAGTCAAGTGGGGCCTCTGCAGTTTGTCCTCACGTATCCACTAAGGCGTAAATGTTGCTTCACAGACCAATACTCTGCCCTACTTAGAGGGCAGCAGCTCATTTCTTTTTAAAATTGTGATCAAAACAGGGGAATGGGGAGTAGCAGAAAGTGATTTAAGGGCCAAGAGGAGAGGGGAACTGCTCAGGACTGAGACCCCACAGCACAGAGCACCAGCACAACCTGATAAACCACAACTGCTGTAAAAGGCAATGAAGTCTCTTGTGTGAAAGATGCAGTATATAGTGCACTTTGTGTTTGGTTTAAAACTAAAGTAACAGTACAAAAAAGAAAGTGAATGGTTTCTTGCTTGTTATTTACTCGACACAAATCCAAATCCCCAAGAACAAAAAGGACAGAATATTAAAGACAGAATTATTATATAGGTCAAACTGTTCAAGGAATCAGATGAATCTCATCTCAAATAAGTATGCCTTTTCTGATTAATCTTTGATTTTGCAATGAAGCAAAAAAAAATCTGTATTGAGATGCATAGGTGCACCTGTGTTGGGAATGTGTGTAAGTACCTTCTATTGTTTCAAGGGGGTTAGGTTCATATATTTTTATTTGCTTGACGTATCCAATGGAAGTAGGAACAACTTTTCCAAAACATCACAGATCCATTAGTAAAGAGTCTTCTAAAATTAGCCCAGTGCTAACTGAACTGGTAGTGAACTACCAGAACAGAAATCTCATAAAAGCAAACAAGCTAGACTCAGTTCACCTCTAAAGATAAGTGATTTGCATTGGCTGGTTCTGATGTAGAATCCAAGCCAGGGCTCAAGAGGCTACAAAAATCCATCGTGGAAAGGCTGATTTTCTCTTATAATGAATGGAAATTATACAGCTTATGGAGTTCCTAATTTTTCAGAACTTTCTAATCAAAAAAATCTCTTGCTTTAATTTTGGTGAAACATAATGCAGGGTCTCTTATTCTGTCCACTGAAAACACAGGATATAGATAAATAAATAAAAAATACTGTTTAAAAACATTACTTTCCCCTTGTAGTTCAACAATACAAATGACTGAATAAACAAGAAGAAAAGACGTTTGAAGAATACATTTCTTTCAATAATCCTATGAGATTTCTATTTTAGGGAAGAAATAAAATGGAAGGTGGATGAAAATGAGGATGCTTTGCACACTGACAATAAAAGCAATTACAATTCCCTGAATGAGACAATCATGACTAATTGTCAGAAATCACTGACTGAACAATGCAACCCAGATTCAATTCTTCCTCCATACAAAATTCTGGCCAATGGTAGAATATCTTATGGGATCAGCAGAACTTATTTAACTTAATCTTTATTGGCAAACTTACTGTTTGTGTTGCTTAATGTTTTCTACCCATGTCATACAAGTCAAAGACAATAGCTACCATAATGTCCAAAGGCCAGAGAGCCCATCAAAGAGCCTGAAATCCAGCAATGCACAAAATTATTATCAATCCAGTCCTAGTAATTTTTAAAACATCACTTTCTTTTATTTTAGGGATCTTATTTTTCTTCTCAATTAGAAACTGCACTTCAGAAATCAACACTACTATTTCTAAGGCTATGCTCTCTGATTGGTTTCTAACTAGCTAATAGTCCCAATTCTATTGGACTGCGTGTACACATGAAAACTAACTTGCTTACTTTTCTTTGGTCTGACATTTACTCCATTACATCCAGCTTTCTTTCTTTCTCCTCTGTAAAATGGACTGTAACACTGTGATTGTTAGCAGTTCACAGTATTTTTTCCTCCAAAGTAGTTTCATTCTCAGTTTTGTTAGATAAACCATGCATGAAAACAGTTTTCTGCATTTCTGAAATGAAGCCTTAAACTTGTGACTAAAGAATCAAAACCCATGAAAGCAAAACAGAGCCCTGCTGTGAGAGAGGCCGCAAGATGAACAGAACCACAGCACCATTTAGGTTGGAAAAGACCTATGAGATCATAAAGTCCAACTGTTCACTCAGCACTGCCAAGTCCACCACCAAGCCATGCTCTTAAGTGCCACATCTACACGTCTTTTTAATACCTCCAGGATGGTGACTCCAAGACCTCCCTGGGCAGCCTGTCCAAGTGCTGGACAACCCTACTGGTGAAAAGATTTTTCCTAACATCCAATCGAAACCTCCCCATCACATCTTGTGGCTATGTCCTATCATTTGAGAAACATTATTTCCATAATGATAGAAGAATGATAAAAGTACTATTGACTGCTGACCTGACTATAAACCTGCTGACTTCTTTGAACCAACCTCCACGTCACCACACCCTCCTTTCAGGCAGTTATTAGAGAGGGATAAGGTCCTCCCTGAGCCTCCCTTTCTCCAGGCTGAACAACACCAGCCTCCTCAGCTGCTCCTCATAGGATTTGTACTCCAGACCCTTCACCAGCTCTGTTGTCCTTCTCTGGACACGCTCCAGCATTTCAATGTCTTTCTTGTAGTGAGTGGCCCAGAACTGGACACAGCACTTGAGGTGCGGCCTCCAGTGCTGAGTACTGGGAGACAATCACTGCCCTGGTCCTGCTGATCACACTGTGGCTGATACAGACCAGGATACCACTGGCCTTCTTGGCCACCTGGGCATGCTGATGGCTCATGTTCAGCTGCTATTGACCAGCATCCGCAGGTCCTTTTCTGCCAGGCAGCTTTCCAGCCTGTAGTGATGCCTGGGGCTGTTGTGACCCATGTGAAAGACAGAGGACTTTGCTTTATCGAACCTCATAAAATGGACCTCAGCCCACTGATCCAGCCTGTCCAGATCCCTCTGCAGGGCCTTCCCACACTCCAACAGACCAACACTCCTGCCCAACTTAGTCACCTGCAAAGTGTGACTAAATGTGCCCTTGATCCCAGTCTGGATCACTGATAAAGATATTAAGCAGGACATGCTCCAGTACTGAGCCTGGGGAGCAAGCAACTGGATTTCACTCCATTCAGCCTCACTCTCTGGGCCTGGCCACACAGCCAATTCTGCACACCCCCAAGAGTGTCCCCAGCCAGCAGATACACACCTAATGACCTGGTTACAGTGTGCACACATGGGAGTGCGCTTCCCCGCTGGAATATGCTCCGCCCGCTGAACCAGCGTGTCTTGCTCATTTAGCTGAGGTGTTGTTGCAGCTTTTTCACTTGGGGCAGATGTTCCAGGTGATTTAATGCTGTTTGATGTCCATCCACTGACAGGAGCTGGGGAAAGAACGCCAAAAGCATTTAGAGGACCATCTTTCAGTACCAAGTAAATTAACTTGAAATACAAGCAACCAACAACATTTGCCTAACATCACTGTCCAGTGTAGACCTGCCTCCTTAAAGGAACACATTAAAAAGTACTCATTTTTCCCTCCTCCCTCCACAAGTTACCAAGAAAGTCCTACCTACTTTATGAAATGTCTGTGAAATAACACAGAATGGTTTTGGCTGACTTGGAGAGGCAGTGGACAAATTTTAACATGTTGAAGAAGTTAGGTAAAAGAATATACAACCTGTGAAGGCATTATTTTGTTTTAGATACAAAAGCTGAAGCCAAGAACATCAGTGTATGAACAGAGGCAGGAGAAAATGACATACCTACTCAAAAAATTTCACAGTGAGTGCAATACATCATACATCATTACTAACCTGTTAAACAAGAACATACATTCAATACAACATGTAGGATTTTAAACTAGAGTACTGTATAAGCAAAATTTGTTTCTACATTGAAATTAAACACTGGTCTAGATCAGTGGACTTTGCCAATCTGAAGCACTCCAAAGGTCATGTTCACATCCTTCTTATAAAAGTATGACACAAATAAAACCCTGACATTTTCAAAAATGTATATGCTACACACTTCCATGTGTACTTGGGGTTTTAGAGCTCGAGAACAGCCACAAGCTTTTATGGAGTTTGCAAAATGCATTTAGAAAAATGAAAGGCACAAATGATACTGTTGTAAGGGTACTGAAGAAACAAACAGTCCTCTGCTTATCTTTTCCCTCTGTTGATATATATGTACCTTGGTAACGTACAAGTTACAAAAATATGGGTTTATGGGAGCAGTTATTCCTGTCAAGAGGAGGTATCTTTCTTTTTCAAGTACATTATAAAAAAGCCCACATTTCCACAGCGTTTTGTTTGCAACCACAGGCAAAAGAAACCTGGAGCGTTTATGTGGTGCCCTGGCTTTAGTGCAGCCTTGCCAAACCTTGTATATCAAAGAGTGAATTTAAGACCTGAGTGGAAATTCAGAGGCAAACAACCAAGCAATGGCTGAGACATCAGACAGTGCAGGATGATGCCTCTGCTGCAAAGATGCAGCTCTCCAACACCAGGGTCAAGGCATTGATATACAGCTTTGCAAAAAATCTAGTTTGTGGAGCCGTTAATCTTTGCATTATTCATCCTCTCTTGTTTTTCATATCTTCCAGGGAAAAGATGAGAATTTGTTTCTCTTCATCTCCATTAACATAATGCTGATCCGCCTCTGTCCTACACAAAAGTTGCAAGTACTTTTCAGGCAAAATATTGCATTCCTTGCTGAAAGAGAAGTGCCATACTAATTCACAGAGAAGACAGATTTAAGCAACACTGAATCCACAGAAAATCCAACATAAATGCCAATATTGTGCTATTTACAGAATATAGCCAAGCACTACACAGTTTAATCAAAACATTACCATGAACTTTAGCAACCCCCTCCTCTACTCACATCTAGGTGAAGATAACATATCTCGAAGAGAAATTCTGTTTAACACTAATGATTTTGTACTATTATTAGACTTGGTATTAATCTGCTGATATGGGCTCAATACCTGCTTATTCTTTCTGTGTACGAAGAAGAATTATAACCACATATCTTTTTTGTTCGTTTAAGTGGTTGGTTTACCAAAATTTCTCCTATCAGGTCATTTCAAGACTGACATATTTTTGGATCCTTTTCAGAACCTGACGTAGCAAAAAATAGAACAATTCATAAGGGTTGCTTTTTTCTAGTTTTATTTCTTTTTTCAAACAAGACTATAGTTCATGTATAATTAATGAATTTGCAATATCTTGAAAAAATAACATCTTTATTCTTGAAACATTCAACATTCTTGAATGGAAAGAATTTAGGAATAGAGGCACTTGATCTTGAACAAGTCATTGCTACTGTAGCTCACTTCAGATTATAAATGCCTGCTAAGATGAAAACCTAGGAAGAGATAAAAATGAAAAAGGTGGCACAACAGCTTTGAAGACATGAACAAAAGTGGTGTTGATTAATAGCACTTTCCTCCTCTGTCATCACACACAGCTTTTCAATTTTCAGATCCCATTTCATGAGAAGACAGGAATACACACTAAACTCAAATCTGTTTGAAGACTGCTTTTGCCATAAATCAAATTGCAGCATAGCTTCTAGTGCATTTTCTAGCTAATTTCTGTTTGGGTTATCTACTGAATCCCAAAGCCCATTCAGACATATCAGCTGTCTCGTTTGCACTGTGTAGTTAAAAAAAAGTCTTTCTGCTTGCTTAAGGGAAAAAAAAAATGCACAAACATCACAATTGTTCCCTTTTCTTTGGTCTCATTACAGCTTTCATTACTGCTGTTTTTATGAATGATGCTTTTCTGAACATTACCTAACTTCAAAGTTACTACTGGCCAGGAGGAGAATTTGTCTACATAAACCTTCCCTACAAAGCTGTTAGATCTGTCATTTTTGAGTTATTTAAAGCACTAAAAAGTGAGAGAAGAAGATAGTCCATCATGTTATAACAAAAACCCTCTTTTAAGCAAAACATAATAGAAGCCACACAAATTAATACTGTGTCAAGCAAGAGCTGTGACCTGAGCAAAACCAAGCTGGGCATTTAGTGTTGAGGAAGCTCCCAGCCATGCTCCCAGTTTGTGTCCACAGCATTTTGTGAAGGATTCTCCTTCTCTTTGCTGGTAATTACATTAAGACATTGTTGGTCTTGCACAGTCTCATTCCCCTCTACTCCTGTTCTGAAGCAGACTCAAGCTTCTTTCAGTTCAGATTTCTCTTCCTAAAGAAGAGGAGTCAGTCTGCTTCCTTTGTCTTCAGATCCATACTCTTATTAAAGAAAATATACAAGTAAAGTACTGTAATATCTCTATCAAATATCTTATTTGATATACTGGCTTCTTTAAACCTTCTACAGTTCTCTAGATTTATCTGGGTTTTTTTACTATAGATCATTCTCCCCTCCTCACTGCTTGATTTGCCTCAGCCTTTTATCTTCCTCATTTCCTTCTGACGACCAGCAGGAGGATAGCTTTTATTGCCCACTTCTGTCTTTCCACAGGCCACAAACATACCTTTAACACTTCAGTAATTTCACCAAAGGTTCTTTACTTCCACTGCAACCCATAGACCATTTTTCTGTTGGTGGTGATATTTTCGTTTAGTTGGTTTGCTTTTGATTTAATAAAACCCCACAATTAATTCCCCACTTAAATCTGTATGAATTCTCAGTACTTTTCCCAACAATATTCCTTCTCTTGTAGCTAGAGAATTTCAAATATTAGGCCTGTTTTCTTGTTTAGATAGAATACTGATATTTCCCATATATTACTTTTACTTCAACAGCATTTTAACACTCCAGTGGACCATATGTTTTTACAGTAGAGAGGAGGAGGATGCTCTGAGTTCATGTATTCTCTTCCCCTCTTTTCTCTATTCCCTTGGAAATATTTCAGATTGAAACACAACCACTTGATTTTAAAACATCAGGCCCAGAAAACTGATGCCGGTGGTTTATTTCTTGCAATTATTTTACCAGGGCACATGAGGAAAGCCAAAGTAGGTACAAATCTTTACACCAAATCTAAGTGAAAACCTCTCAACTCTTGGTAACCAGTCTGAGCTCTCCCTGTAGTTTGTGTTTTATACTTTGCTTTTTGTATTTTACACATACAATCAGCAGTTTTGTTCTCAAGGAGTACTGGGGAGATAGATGCTCCAGTATCCAAGATGTGTCAAGGAGCATGCACATTTTTAATTGCAAATGGTGACTGAATAAGAATGGGAAATCAGCCTCCTGATGGCACAATGTCACTCCATATTTTCCTGCTGCCACCTCTGTTGTTTGAAATTGGACAAAGCACAGCAACTTTTGTGGGTGGTATGAAGATTTAAGACTAAAATAAATAAATACAAATAATAAATAAAAAGAAATAATTTATAAGAATTACACACTCCAGCAGGAGCTATTCTGATCTGAGTACCAGAGAGGTTTGAGTTCTTTGCAAGTCATGAGAAGATGTCTGTGGCCAAATTTTGGAGTTTTGTAGGCTTCACTTCACCCTTTTTAATTAAACATTGTAAAGCATTGTTGAATTACACTGATGTATTGTCATGGATGGCTTTTTTTCTAAAACCAAAAACATTCTGTACCTGACTATTAACTTTCTACTTTATTAGGTTTAGGTTTAGCAAACCCACAGTGTTTGCTTTCACCAAACTCCTTGGTATGGCTAGCTTAATATTTAACAATCTTTCAGGCAGGGTAAAGAACTGCCTTTTTTTTTTCTTTTTTTAAAAATCCCAGTGTGACTTTGCCCTTGTTAGTCTAACAATAGGTTGTTCCATCGCTGAGCACATGGATAACTGCAAACACTGCTGAAAGGTCTGGAAGACAAAGGGAGAAAGGCGGATACGCTGCAGTGCCAAAGTCACTTTGACAGAGGTTCTCTGGTGCGTAGCAACAATACAACAGCCTGAACTGTTTAACGCTCACTTAAACATAACATCAGCCTTCATGTAATATCTATAAATAACAATGCTACTTGAAGCAGTAGGAGTGCCAGAACTTCATTTTAAAGTGTTCTAACTCAGTGATTTATACACTGCAATCAAACTACTGTATTATAAATGGAAAATATAAAGCTTCATACGTCCAATTTTCTGACTTTTCTTAATATGTCTGCAGTGTAAGAAATCTTCCTGTTCCTTCCCTCAAAACCAAACAGATGGCCGGATGAAGCAACGTGTCTGAAAAGCTCTGCTGTCAGCTCACTGCAGTGGCTGAATGTAACACCCCATCCACTCCCAGGCCCGCGCAAAATCACACAAGTTCAGTGCAGAATGCTACAGGACAAGTACAAGGTGAGAAAAAACCAAAACAATAACTCCAAAAAACTCCCCCCAACAAAAGTGAAGTTCAACCCCTGTATTCCGTAGTTGTTTCTTTTGTTTCTTACCAAGTCTTGGAAACACAGTCAGAGCTAAATTCCTTTTGCTGATTAAAGGCAGAACAGGACAGATTAAACCATTATCATGTCTTTAAATGCCAGGTGAAAGCTGGTATGCACCCGTGGAAAATCAAAACAGGTGCCACCTCAGCCGCATTTCAACAGCCCCTGCAACCAGAGGGAATAGTTCCTGCATTAGTAACCAGCCTTTCAACTGGAAAGGCTCCGGGTAAATTAGCTGTAAAGCATCTTAATTAAAATGAGTATGGTGGTTTTGGCTTGCTCAGCCTGTCTCCTTCTGATTTGTTACATCACATACCATCACAAATTTGGCACAACTGGCGTTGCTTTTATCGAAAAAGTGACTCAAGAAAAAAAAGAAAACGAAATCCTGTACTACATTGTTGCATTTCTCCACAGTGGCAGTATAGAAACCCATTTGGTAGCTTTCTGCAGATAAGATTTTGCCTCCCTTGCTTTTACGTCCTATTATGAACTCGACAGCTTGGCTATTCCTGCAGAGAGCATGTCTGTCCAGTCTTGTGTAGATTATCAGCCATTTCATGAAGCTGATGCTTAACACTGAAGTCCAATAAGAATGCATTTACCAGAGGAATACTGGCTTTTCATTTGCTGAACAAATATTAGGCATAATTCTTCAATGTCCTACACCTGTGCACCTGAACAGGACACATCACTGCTCTGAGCTGATGCTAGCTAATGGAGAGGAACCGATCTGGGGAGTTAGTCTGTGACAAGAAGTTACTTTTTAACAAATCAAAGACAAGGAACATAGAATTTTGGAAGTCAGTGAATGTTCTCAGTTGATGTGTGTGAAATAACCATGGAGCCAAAAAATCTCTGCATATCTGTTTGAAAGAACACAGAAAGAAACATGCATCTGTCCAACTAATGCAAACAATTCATTTAAGTGCGCAATTTGGTGCAATAGCATGTGAATTTGGCAAAACCAAAACACAGGAAAATTGTTTAAGGTCATGTTTGCAACAGAAAACCTGAATTTCTATTCAGCAGATCTTGTAGTGAGGTACACCAGACCACTCTGTCTCTAAAAACAGGTGGTACATTTCTGCATTGTTACTATAATCTGCCTCTTCTTAAAGATGGACATTCAAGTTTTAGAAACACTCATTTTTTCACCAACTCTACAGGAGTTACAATTTCATACTGCCATCAAGTTAAGGTTAACATTTATAAATTACTCTGCCTTCACAATGGGTTTTGCTTGGCTAAGTGACTTCACATTAATTAACTTGTAAGAACAAACTCTTGTGGTTTGCTGTCACATGATGATATAATAATTTAGATTAGATGAAAAATTAATTACAGTCTATAGACCAGGATCAGAAAGGTTTTGTATTTTGACCTGCCAATCATAACACTTTTATGGAGAAAGCTTTCAGCTTTCATGAAAGGTGACTACATCATGGAGCAGCAACTTTTAACAATCTTTTTCAGCGAAAAACAGTGGAATTGCTTATATTTTGGGATCTATTTTTGACAGAGCCTTTACCAACAATGTAAGAATTTGTCCTAATGACTAGGAGTGTTAACCCAGTTTCATGCCCATATTCAGACCGTGGTCCTCAATGCGCAAGTAGCTCCTTGAATTCCTCTAATTAGTCCTGCCTTTAAATTCCTGCTCTACAAAGGAAACAAATTAGTATGAGAGGGTCCTAAAAACAAAACTGCAGAACTTTATGATGGTGACACAATAGTTTGGTTGCTTTTTCCATGCAGAAGTATTCCCACAGCTATCAGCTTAACTTACCCAGCCTGTATAGCCTGTAAGATCATCAGAATGTATACAGGGGCTGGAGCAATTACAAATGAAACACAATAAAACAAAAGTGACAAGGATGAAAACTGCTGCAGTCCATCCCTTTATGGTACTTAATCCCTTAAGGACTTACTGGCAGTACAAGCATTTTGTGATAGCACAATGTATCTTGGTGCCTTCCTCTCCACAGCTCCATACTGTGGCCAGGCTCCAGAGTTCGATAAAGTCTGCATTTTTATCCCACTTTCTCTACATACATAAGTACCAGAATAAGTAGAAAGGAAGGAAGTAAAGACTCAAACTGCCAGTAGAGCACCATGTCAAGTCATGCCTAGGAACAAGCTTGCATTTTCTTCTGCTTTTAAAATTTTAATATTATTATGGGAACGGGCTATAAAAAAGAAAATGCAGCAAGAAAACTATGGATAACTTCAGAGGAGGTAAATGGAAAGCTATCAAGTACACAAAAACAACTTCAAGTAAATAGCAGATTTTTTAAAACAAAGTTATCTGGGGAGTACTTTTTATGTTCTTGCAGCCAGTTTCTAAGTGTGTTCCCTCTGCTGAAGGGATCATTTGCTTAACACATGTGCTTGCTCAGGATTAGGCAACTGGCAGTTGTGCATATTGCAAAATATGCTAACATTGCCTAGCAGCTCTGCTGGAAGAGGATTATATATCCCAGTGATACCAGGCTGAGAAAGACCCTGGGAATAAGGAAACTCACACATCTGAGTAAAGGGTCACTCAAAACACCAGCTTTGAATGCTTCTACCACAAACCTTCCCCATCCCATTCTTCTAACTCAGCTGCAAAGCCCAGGAGGAACAAAGGGCATCGACTGCAATAAAACTCTCCAAGAAGCAAACCAGCCTTTCTGGCCACCAGCTGTAACAGCTCCCCACAGGCCCCCTGCCATCCCACAGGACCTCAGCAAGCAAGCAGGATGCTGCCTGCCCAGCTCCTGTACTGGAAGGCAGGGTGTGAGACTGGCAGTGCTGTGCCTGGCACACAGCCCCTACAGTCCCCATGCATCAACAGCTCACCTCCCAGCAAGAGTGTTTGAAAGATGCCAGGAAAGAGAAGGCAATTTCATGTGAGAAATGTCACACTGGAAGTCCTGACCACTTCTGACCATCACAGATCCTGCTACACTCTCCAAGAGAACAGTTGGTCTCCTGGACTGACTCCAGTTGGTGGAGCTGTGCTTACCGAGCAATTACACCTTCTGAAATTGTCCCGGCAGTTTCAATTTGCCACGGTGCTGTTCGCTTCCTTTCAAGTTGCTGTGGAATGTTACGGCATGCTGACAAGCAGCTGTCACATCTCTCACCCATGAGGTGGCTGCACGGTGGTGGTGAGTGAAAGCCATTGCTGGGCACGCACCGTGTCCTTGCCCAGGACTAGAAATTGCCCAGGGGTTCCCTGGGGGTGAGCAATGCTACGTAAAGTGTAGAGTCATAGTTATTTATCAAATAGTAGAATAGCTCCCTGCAATGCAGCCAGGATGCTCTGGGTTATTTCACTCTTTGAATTTAATATAATCTAAAAATCTTCTGCCTCTGGTGGGTGAGTAGAACTTCATAGTTCAACAAAAATGAAGTGAGAACTATTATAAATTCCAGTGTGTACACATAACACACAGTAACCGTGTGTTTTTACTTGTTTCAACAACAAAAAATCGAATGTTATTGAGCTTCTTACCCACACCTTAAAAGAAAGCATGGGGCAGCCACCCCTCATTTTCTCTAGCAAACCACTGAAGAATCCTATAATATTAGGATTTTGCTCCAAAGAGGACTAAAATCTCTGTTACCAGCATAATGGGCAATTAGCATAGTTGCATTCATGGGTACTCCATGAATGGCCCCCACAGCCAGTGAGGATAATTCAGGCTCAAAGGTGTTATCATTGTGAGATCCACTCAGATCATGACTGACTTCAGAAAGAAAGAAATCCAGTCCCTGAAGCATCTCCAGGCTCACTATCTCAGTCATTCAACTTTAGTGCATTTTGTTGCCAGGTCATGAAATAGCTCATACGTCACTTAAAACAAAATCCTTCTGACACCTTCAGACATCTCAATCTCAAAAAAACCCTAACAATAATCAACAAATCATCCCAAACCCCTACACTGAAACAAGCAAACAAAAAAGCCATATTACTTTTATTTTTTTTTAAGGTATTCTTTGGGTCGCCTGTATAAGAAAGAGAGATTCCAGCTAATAATTGAAAAGATGTTGTCTACCTAAATGACATACCTCTGTAGTCAGATAACTTAATAAAATCACTGTTAATCTTCATGCCACACCATCAATCAGCATCTTACAGCTTCCCCAGGCACAAACAAAATCCTATGACATGCCTGTTTTGCTTTGGAAACAACTTGAGCATTATTCAGATGAAGGGTGAGTGGTATCAGAGCTACAAAACTGCTTCCAATACATTTCTGCTATTAACACCATACTGCTATATACATTTACATAAGATGGTATCTTCCTTCTAATGATTTCCTAAGGTAGACTTCAGCTATGAAATCAAAGGAGTTTTTTTGTCTAAAACTTTGTCAGGCCTATGGCCTCCGAAGCCAAATTTTATTTGGCCTGTGAAACACTGGCAATTTTACATTAAGGAAAACTTTATGCTCACAGACTGCAAACAAATTGAAGTCCAAGCATTCTCTGAAACACTTACAGTTTTTCTCCAACATCTGATTAATTTTATCAAAACATTCAATTATTGAAACACTTTTACCTGTCTGACTGCTGTTCCACCTACAGGGGACAAGCACAGACTGGCTCCCCATGGCAATGGGTGACTCTGTGCTCCTAAGATGCAAACGTTAACTGAAGCTCCTCTAGCACCTAGGACACTGCACCTCCTCCCACCCTGTAAGTTCCTGGGCAATTGCCATTCACACTGCTGCATTATCTTCCCTGTACTTTCCAATTTTAGGGAACTCTGAGTCTTCAATGCCTTTCTCCTACGGCTTTTATTTCTGGCTCCCCCAGTGTTTTTGGGGAGAGATAATGGCTTTGCCTCTTCGGAACTTAAGCAGTGCATCTCAGAACCCTTCATGAAGGCAGCACAAAGATGACATCCTCATGATTATTTCTTTTCACCAGCTTCTCTACCAGTATGAACTTTCTAAGCTTTCTTTTAGCTGTTCTGCAACATAACAATCAAAAATTCTCCACCTAGCTTTCTCTCTCAACTGCCTACTCACTATTTCTGGTATAAAAAAAGAGATTTTCACATTATGTGAGAGCATAGGCATAGATTTTCAGAGTACTACAGAATCAAGTGTAGTTTAATTAATCTCTTTAAATCTTTCTCCTTCATGAACATCTTAAAGAAAAGAAATAAGCTATTTCAAACATTTGACTCCTATTTATACTAGAGCACACTAGTAGGATTTAGCAGTGAAACCATACCAACATAATAAAAATGAGTGTGGTATTACAGAAACCCCAAACTGATGGGTGGTTTCTATCCAAGTGAAATAATTCATCACTTGGTGAGACAAAAAATTATATCGAATGTAAAGCACAAGCAGTCACTTAGAAAAATGCAGGATTATGATATTCCCACAGAAGTCTGCCTTAAGCACACATGCTACCAAAATCATAACTTTAAAAAATGTTTGGGCTTCTGTTGTTACTGTTCATTTTTAGGTTTCTTTCTCTTCTAATGCTAGCTAACTCAGAGAAGTAAAACAATGTTAGAATTAAACTGATCTAAATTTTAAGAAGTTTTCACCTTGCCCTCATTAGTAGACTCACTATTTGCCAGGAAAGTACAGCAATGACAGTGCATTGCCATCTTGAGGCTTCCTACAGAACTGCACAACCCAAGCAAAATACAACTTGTTACCAACCCAGCAGTCATTCAATCAGAAGTGCCAAAGGCATTATAAAATATGCAGCATTAACACCATATTTTCTTCTTTATTTTTTTGCCAGGGCCTCTATAGTTCCATTTTAGGACTGGATATACTTCTAAAGAGGGAAAAACCTTTACATAGAACAAAACCAAACAGCCATGTAGCATAACTGACCCTGTCAGAAAGAGAATCAAGACTATTCATCCCATATTAGCAAGAAAAATCTGAAGTTAAAGCTTAAATTATAATAAAGAATTCCCAGATCCTTTGAAATTACTACAGGAGTTTATCTCAGCACCAAAGACAGATTCAGCTTAAAAAATTACCCCAAGTAACTACTGCATGTAATATTATGAAAACCTAAGTACATGGCTACACATATAAACATATCTGTATTATCTAATAACACAGGAGTGCTCATAAAAAAAACCAGAATGCTTTCCAGATAGAAGACATTCTGATATGGGTTCAAAGGGTTAGAAATCACCTAAAGATAGTAGCTATGTCCTTACAAGAATTGTCCTTACAAGAACTTTCACATAAATCTCTGTAACACAAACCTATGTAATAACCTGGCACCCTGCTCAAATAAAACCTACAGATGTCAAATATATAAACACTCTAATGCTTCAGCTTTTTTTTTTAATTAATTAGTACTTCTGAAAATATCACTTGAAAAACATGTATAGGGATAATATCAACATATGTCAATACTCCTATCTGAAATAGCATGGAATATACTTGAATCTACAGTAACGTAGGAAGCACCAAGATGAAACTGTGGGGTGTATATACATATAACTGGTATAAATGCTTTCAATAGAGGTGTGAGACAACTGATTTTGCTTGTTTGTGAAACCAATTATATCTATGAGGCTACTTACAAAAGGCAACTGGTTTACTAAAAATTGGTTTTTCTTCTCCTCTTTTCCACACAAACTGGCCTGTACTCAAAACCCACTTACAGCCATTTGAAGCTTGCTGTTTTTACACCCAAGATGAAGTCAGTTTTCCTGAGCCATCCAAAGGTCTTTAGGTGAACAAGAAAAAGCCTCTCTGGAAGTTACCTGCTTGGTTTGGAGGCTGCCAGCCCTTGGCAGAACCCAGGGGTGCCGCTGGCTTGATGACAGGTGCAGTGTTGGCAGGAGCAGGTCTCACATCCACATTGTCCTGGCAGGCAGGGACGCTCCTCACCGGGGCGGGCTGGGCAGCTTCCAGGGAATCACTGTTCAGAAATGAGGGAAAAGTAAGGAACTGCCTCTTGCTAGAATAGGAGAACTTGTGAAATGGAGATGTGGAGTGCCATTCCCTCACCCTGATGCAACAATGCAGCACCCACTGGTCTGTCATCACCAACAATGCTGTGGTAGTTACACACCGCAGCTGCTTTCTAAGAACTGGACATTTGAGTAAGGTCTGCCAAAAGTCAATATAATCAGCTAAACCGCTTCACAATTTTAATTTTAGAATAGTTTTAAGTTTCTTTAGTCATTAAACAACATGCACAATATTTTATATTGCCTCTTTAGAGCACTTTACAGCTGCTTTTATATTTTAAGGGTTGGCAGAACTCTTTTAGCTCTTTAAAAACACACATAACGAAAAGTGAACTTAATCACAATTCACCTGGAGTGCAAGTAGCCACTAATTACACTGCTAGCAAGAAAATTTTTCATTTCTCACCTGCCTTTGGGAGGCTGAAAATAAATATTTTTATTTAAAATATTCAAAGTAGAGGAGTAATTACTAATGAAGGTTATTTGCAAAATAAAAGTACACCAAAACCAGGAAATTAACAACATTGTGAAATACAGCCAAATACACGCTTGAAATACCATTCCAAAAACATATTTTGCACAATTTGGAAACCCATCGACAACACACTAGAAGCCTAGAATTCTTTCCTCTGTTGAAGAAAAACAAATTCACAGCACATGTGCACCATGTGTATTTTCACCAGGGTCATTCCCAGAATTACAGGTTGTGCCAAGTTCGTAAAGTAAAAATCCACGAGCTATTTTTATTTTACAAGTGTTGCACATGCACAGTATTGCCTTGCCCATATGACAGGCAACAACTTGAACACATCATGAGGCCAAGACACAGGTTCATAACCTTGATTTTTTATAACTCTAGATTTACAGGGTAAATAATTCACGTATTTAGAATCTTCTTCCGGGTAAGGGATAAAAAAGTTATTCACAGTTTGGAGAATAAATCTGAATGCTCAGTTTAATGAGTAACAGCTATGGCAATTGCAGGCTTTTGGTAACAGCAGTAGCTGTGCTGAACCAGCACTGGTGGATTTGCTGTATGCAGTGTGCACAAGCCCAGTGAGGCACAAAGTGAGACTTTGCATTCCATCATCTTCACATGTTGAAAAGGTATTAAAGACATTTGTATAGCTCAAATGGAGGCATTGAAAGTACACGTTCAACTCCTTTGAGACTCGTGTTCCAAGTCTTTATTAGAGGCAGATTTGGAGGCAGTGGAGATACAGGGCATAAAAGTGCTAATGCAGACTGAAAGCAAAAGGATAGGTAAGTACCCTCTGATGCGAAGTAGCAGCAGTGGTTGAAAATGGCAAAGTAGTTTAGGATTGTCTCCCACAATGAAAAAAGTGCATGTCTGCAACTTCACTGTTCCAGAAACATCCTTCTGTACTACTGAATATATTTGACATGTAACCCATCAAACCCACTCCAGGCCAGAGCCCCACTGCAGTTTTAAGAATTCCTTGTTAACTCTGTTGGTGCTAAAAAAAGAAAGTTTCCTCCTTCTCCATCCAAGAGGCTCATTACTGCTCGTCAAATAATTTTTCAAGTCTAGCCCCTCTTTACTGCCTTTGTCTGGAAATATAAGTCATAAATAATACAAATAATCATCCAAAAATAAGAAAATCCTGCTGACTCAGCAGCTATTTTTTACAGCAGAGGCTACTTGACAATCAAAAATGGATTTCAGACAAGCAGAAAAGGTACCCTTCAGGGAGAAGATGGCAAGGAAGCAGACTCTGATGGAGGCCCACAAAGCTCATTGCAATGCTGATTGAAAACTCTACCACTGCTATTTTTGTGGTTGAATTCTAGGGCTTGTGAATGACACAACATGCCAGTTCCCGAAGCAACAGGATGCTGGAGACACTCAGGCTTTCATTTAGAAATTAGGTGAAATCCTAATGATCCCAAACTTAAAGACAGACAATTATAAACCCAGGTATAAGCTACCTCTGTTTTTTTTATCACCTCCGGAAGTTTATGTGCCAAGAGCCTCAAGCAAGAAGCTTCCCAAGGGAAGCTGACAGAGAGGATGTTGCTGGCCTCAGGGCAAAACTTCTGATAGGTCTTGGACACCCTCTTATTGTGTGTCTGATTCTTTAAAGCAAAAATTGAATAAACTCAAGCCACCGTGACAGGCTGTTAATCTAACAGGCAGGCTGCTACTGCAGCTTGGCAAGTCTCTACTGTGCAATATTGCCCGCCTATGGCAGCCTGCATGAAATGCACTTTTTCTGGAATTACAGCCTCTAATCAGCTGGCTGCAAATGCACATGCAGTGTTCTCTGCAGAAAGACAGATCCATCTTTGTCTCACTTTCAAAGATGCACTGCACACTAAGCAGTGTCTCCCTCATAAGAGGTTCAACCTTTTAAATGCTGATCTTCAAATTCATGCTGCAAAGTTAATTCCTTGACACTTCATGTTTTTCTACACTGAGAAACACTCAAACTCCAGTTATTGTTATCCAGCTTTACAAATATAGTGATGGATCTTTCCAGAAGTGCACTTATCTTCTACAAGTGGCTGTACAATGCCCACAATTAGCCCCACTGGTATTTTGCAATTCACTAGGATATTGTACAATGACGATCCAAGTTTCACCATTTAAAAAATACAGCATTTGAAGAGACAAAAAATATACTGAAATTTAAGAAAAATAAATATATTATGGAAGAGAGCTCTCACCTGCTCTTCAGTGTCATCACTGGGAAACTGAAGGGAGGAATGATAAACCTTATGTATTTACCAATCTGTGTGAGTACTTTCTCAGACTTCCCAGCTGACACTCACAGGTCAGCTTCAGGTCAAAAAGATTTCAATGTCAGAACACTTGCACTATTATTAATGACACACCTACCTTCTGCCTCTAGCATTAACATTTTAACACTGTTCCACAACTCTTAAACTACTCCTTCTCCACCTGATGAATACTTACAACAAAAACCAAAGTTTTCCATGATGAAAACTAATGCTCATCCCTGCAAGCCAACATTTCCTGCAAGCTGTGAATGCTCTGCTGTCAACCTTTGGGCATGGGGTTTTAACACTGCAAGAACGAAGGAACAGTGAAACATGGGTCTGTCAGACTCGGTCTTGTGTCCTGAAAACCCATGAGAAGTTTGATAAATAAGCTATTGGAAGATTAATCAAAATAATTCTGGAAGTGTGTTGCAAGGGAAACAGATTGCAAAAACAGCCCAAGAAAAATGTCTGGCAAAGAAGAAAGCCAAAGACACCTCTCTATTTTTTACATATGCTAGCTTATACTTAACAGACATGACTGAAACTCCATAGAGAACAGGTCCTACAACACAGTGCAGCCTTATTTTATCAAAGTAAGTGTGTGTATGGAAAACAAACAAATTTATGGAGAGGCAATTGGGAGACTTGGAGGAACACACAGGGCTCCAGTGCCAGTGCAAACTTTATTCAGAGCTCACAAAAGGCTCCTCAGACTTACCCTGTCTCCTGGTCAACAAAAGCACTGTGGAAACTGGGGGGAAAAAAACCTAGAAAAAGCAAGCAGTAATTCCTCCAACTGTGAGGAAGGAAGTGGGGCCAAGTCACAAATGATACAAGCACCAATTTTTCAGAGATCAGGCTGAACAGATTTCAGAGGCATTTTAAGAAATTTGCACTGGAAAGTCCTTCTGAATGTGTTTAAAGATTTTGATGTTTCTCCTCCCTCAAAAAC